>JARQOC010000005.1:535664683-535703959 GCA_033576535.1 Allobates femoralis
GGATCGCTAGTGCGTTGTTTTTCACATCGCTGGTGAGGTGCCTGTTTGACATCTTACCAGCGATGTGAAAAACGACGCGCCAGTGATCTCTGCACATCGTTATTGTTATCGGGATCGCTGGTGCGTCGTTATGTGTGACTGGGCCTTAAAGCAGTTATTAACAGGGGGTTGGCTGTTACTAACAGCAGGGAACAGTCTCCTGATGTGTGATGTAAGGTCCCAGAGTGAAGGGAAGAGCAGTAAGAGCAGCATCTGCTTCACATTGAATTACAGGTATTGTAAGGATAATAGGATTGTACTATGCATCTCATCTTTATCGTTTATAAAGGCAGGGATAGTAGAAGATATTTTTTATCTCCCACAAGTACAACTTTAATTGGGGGTCACAGGCTATCAGATACTTGTAAACTAATATTTCTCCTAAATTTTACACCTCTATTATAAAAGATTTACTCAGACCTCGCCACATGGAATAAAATTCCTTTGTTGATTTTCATTTAAATTCACCCCCTGAAAATAAATCTTTTGTATATCTTATACCTAATGTAAGTCTTAAAGAGGACCTTTCACCATATATTTTTATGTTGAAGTGGACACACAAGGTTGTAGAGGCTATAGGGTGGAATAAAACTCTTTGCTGCACTGAAAGTATTTGGTACCTAATGAGTTAACTTTTGTTATGTCTAAGTGGGTGTTATGAAATAGTTTTCAATTGGGGGAAATACATTATCTCCCTGTATGAGATTGCGATTTGATAACACCCACTTGGATTTATTAACGGAGAGGTGAAATTAAAATATAAACACGTTTCATTCCACTCTGAAGCCAATATGACATGTGTGTCCAGTTCAACATGAAAAATGTGGGAAGAGGGACTCTTTCTATTCAAATCCCATTACATTTTTTAAGGCTAATGTCCATATTTATAGACTTTTATAGACTTTTTGTGGACAGATTCAAATCCTAGACTTATGTATAAATATCTGATCAAGCCCAACTCACAAGGTGTCATGGGCTTCCAGTTATTAATCCATATCAGAAGTCCCCAATCTTACTGACCTTGAGGGCCATATTCATTTCTGGGAGATGGTTGTTAGCCACATCCAGTTCTGAAAAGGGGGCCAGGAGCCACATCCACCTTCTACCGCCTCACAGTAGTGGCACCCAGAGCTGCCACTACCAATATAATGACAGCCAAAGCTTTTCTACAGAAATCACATCGACAGTTACCAAGATCCTACCTTACCCCCATTCACATCTGCTCTACTATGTAAGGCTACTACCAAAGGTCACCATCTGGAGACCTGCTCTTCATAGCTGTTTGCTAGACCTGATGCTAATGCACCAAGGTGGAAGACAGTTGCGAGCCATACATCATGGGCCCACAAGCCACATGTGATTCCCGAACCACAGGTTGAAGACCCCCTAATCGATATTTTAAAGTCATACAGTGCCTACAAGTTGTATTCAACCCCCTGCAGATTTAGCTGGTTGACACATGCGGAATTAACTTGGCATTGTGACATTTGGACTGTAGATCAGCCTGGAAGTGGGAAATGCACTGCAGCCAAAAAGATTTTTACATTTTTTTTTTTTTTAAGCGTTAAACGTTAATTCAGAGGGTCATTTATTATTCAACCCCTCAAAACCACCAAAATTCTGTTTGGTCCCCCTAAAGTATTAAGAAGTAGTTCAGGCACAATGAACAATGAGCTTCACATGTGTGGATTAATTATCTCTTTTGCCAGCCTTTTCTGACTATTTAAGACCCTCCCCAAACTTGTGAACAGCACTCATACATGGTCAACATGGGAAAGACAAAGGAGCATTCCAAGGCCATCAGAGACAAGATCGTGGAGGGTCACAAGGCTGGCAAGGGGTACAAAACCCTTTCCAAGGAGTTGGGCCTACCTGTCTCCACTGTTGGGAGCATCATCCGGAAGTGGAAGGCTTATGGAACTACTGTTTGCCTTCCACGGCCTGGACAGCCTTTGAAAGTTTCCTCCCGTGCCAAGGCCAGGCTTGTCCGAAGAGTCAAGGCTAATCCAAGGACAAGGAAGGAGCTCCGGGAAGATCTCATGGCAGTGGGAACATTGGTTTCAGTCAATACCATAAGTAACGTACTCCACCGCAATGGTCTCCGTTCCAGACGAGCCCGTAAGGTACCTTTACTTTCAAAGCGTCATGTCAAGGCTCGTCTACAGTTTGCTCATGATCACTTGGAGGACTCTGAGACAGACTGGTTCAAGGTTCTATGGTCTGACGAGACCAAGATCGAGATCTTTGGTGCCAACCACACACGTGACGTTTGGAGACTGGATGGCACTGCATACGACCCCAAGAATACCATCCCTACAGTCAAGCATGGTGGTGGCAGCATCATGCTGTGGGGCTGTTTCTCAGCCAAGGGGCCTGGCCATCTGGTCCGCATCCATGGGAAGATGGATAGCACGACCTACCTGGAGATTTTGGCCAAGAACCTCCACCCCTCCATCAAGGATCTTAAGATGGGTCGTAATTTCATCTTCCAACAAGACAACGACCCAAAGCACACAGCCAAGAAAACCAAGGCCTGGTTCAAGAGGGAAAAAATCAAGGTGATGGAGTGGCCTAGTCAGTCTCCTGACCTTAACCCAATTGAAAACTTGTGGAAGGAGCTCAAGATTAAAGTCCACATGAGACACCCAAAGAACCTAGATACGGTAACTTGGAGAAGATCTGCATGGAGGAGTGGGCCAAGATAACTCCAGAGACCTGTGCCGGCCTGATCAGGTCTTATAAAAGACGATTATTAGCTGTAATTGCAAACAAGGGTTATTCCACAAAATATTAAACATAGGGGTTGAATAATAATTGACCCACACTTTTATGTTTAAAATTTATTAAAATTCAACTGAGCATCATAACTTCTTTGTTTGTAAGATGTATGCTTCTGTTAATAAATCCTACTCTCGTTTGCAGTTTGAAGGCTCTAACATATTTGCATCTTATCAAACCACCTAAATCTGCAGGGGGTTGAATACTACTTGTAGGCACTGTATATATTAAAATATTTTCTCTACAAAAAGGATAAACAATTGGTGAGCTTAGAGAAAGAGGCCTTGCAATGACCCCATTACTCTAGATGGGCTCAATATATAGACCCTCCAACACCATCTTCTCCCCTGAATGCCTTCAGTCAGGCTCGGTCTGGGCCGCCGGGTAACCGGTTAAAAGACATGGTGGGCCCCCAGGCATTGTGGCCCCGCCCCCCTAGACCCGCCCCTCAACGGGTCCGAACGGGCCCCCTGAAGCAGCGGTGGAGAATGTCTGGCAGGGGCGGACTGGGCAGGGAGGCAGATTTGCCCCCCAGGCTGGTTCCCTGGCTGCTGCTCTGGGCCGCTGGAGGATCGGCAGTGATTTACACGCTGGGACGTCATCACACGCTGCTGGTGACTCAGACCCGGAGGAGGAGCAAAGGGCACAGCAGTGGCGGGAATGAGGAGCTGCAGTGATCCACAGAGGAGCTGGTGACTGACTGAGTGTGTAAGAGTGTGAGTGTGTGAGTGTGTGAGAGTGTGTGTGTATGTGTATTCAGTGTTGTATGCAGCTTGTCTCCCACCACACTGCTTCTATTAATGAGCCGGCAGCATGTCAGTAGATAGTGAAAGTGAAACTTGCCGGCTGATAACTAGAAGCTGCCTGCAGTCGGGTAGGAGGGAAGCTGCACACAAAGCTGAATTCATGGAGGGAGGTAAAAGACAGCAAAACAGCAGACTTGGGGTTATGGGGTTGGGGTATGAAAACAGCCCTTAGGGCCACCAGTGGGAGAAGAGACCTAGGTCACAGGACCCCTGTGTCAGGTGGGGGAAGATGAGAGCTAAGTCACAGGGGCCCCTGTGTCAGGTGGGGGAAGATGAGAGCTAAGTCACAGGGGCCCCTGTGTCAGGTAGGGGAAGATGAGAGCTAAGTCACAGGGGCCCCTGTGTCAGGTGGGGGAAGATGAGAGCTAAGTCACAGGGGCCCCTGTGTAAGGTGGGGGAAGATGAGAGCTAAGTCACAGGGGCCCCTGTGTCAGGTGGGGGAAGATGAGAGCTAAGTCACAGGGGCCCCTGTGTCAGGTGGGGAAGATGAGAGCTAAGTCACAGGGGCCCCTGTGTCAGGTGGGGGAAGATGAGAGCTAAGTCACAGGGGCCCCTGTGTCAGGTGGGGGAAGATGAGAGCTAAGTCACAGGGGCCCCTGTGTCAGGTGGGGGAAGATGAGAGCTAAGTCACAGGGGCCCCTGTGTCAGGTGGGGGAAGATGAGAGCTAAGTCACAGGGGCCCCTGTGTCAGGTGGGACGAGAGGAGACCTAGGTCACAGGGCCCCCTGTGTCAGGTGGGGGGAGAGAAGACCTAGGTCACAGGGACCCCTGTGTCAGGTGGGGCGAGAGGAGACCTAGGTCACAGGGCCCCCTGTGTCAGATGGGGGAAGATGAGAGCTAAGTCACAGGGGCCCCTGTGTCAGGTGGGACGAGAGGAGACCTAGGTCACAATGCCCCCTGTGTCAGGTGGGGCGAGAGGAGACCTAGGTCACAGGGCCCTCTGTGTCAGGTGGGAGAAGATGAGAGCTAAGTCACAGGGGCCCCTGTGTCAGGTGGGACGAGAGGAGACCTAGGTCACAGGGCCCCCTGTGTCAGGTGTGGGGAGAGGAGACCTAGGTCACAGGGCCCCCTGTGTCAGGTGGGGGGAGAGAAGACCTAGGTCACAGGGCCCCCTGTGTCAGGTGGGGCGAGAGGAGACCTAGGTCACAGGGCCCCCTGTGTCAGGTGGGGCGAGAGGAAACCTAGGTCACAGGGCCCACTGTGTCAGGTGGGGGGAGAGAAGACCTAGGTCACAATGCCCCCTGTGTCAGGTGGGGCGAGAGGAGACCTAGGTCACAGGGCCCCCTGTGTCAGGTGGGAGGAGAGGAGACCTAGGTCACAGGGCCCCCTGTGTCAGGTGGGGGGAGAGAAGACCTAGGTCACAGGGCCCCCTGTGTCAGGTGGGACGAGAGGAGACCTAGGTCACAGGGCCCCCTGTGTCAGGTGGGACGAGAGGAGACCTAGGTCACAGGGCCCCCTGTGTCAGGTGGGGGGAGAAGACCTAGGTCACAGGGACCCCTGTGTCAGGTGGGGCGAGAGGAGACCTAGGTCACAGGGGCCCCTGTGTCAGGTGGGGGAAGATGAGAGCTAAGTCACAGGGACCCCTTTGTCAGGTGGGGGAAGATGAGAGCTAAGTCACAGGGGCCCCTGTGTCAGGTGGGGCGAGAGGAGACCTAGGTCACAGGGCCCCCTGTGTCAGGTGGGGGAAGATGAGAGCTAAGTCACAGGGGCCCCTGTGTCAGGTGGGGGGGGGAAGACCTAGGTCACAGGGACCCCTGTGTCAGTGGGGCGAGAGGAGACCTAGGTCACAGGGCCCCCTGTGTCAGGTGGGAGGAGAGGAGACCTGGGTCACAATGCCCCCTGTGTCAGGTGGGGCGAGAGGAGACTTAGGTCACAGGGCCCCCTGTGTCAGGTGGGGGAAGATGAGAGCTAAGTCACAGGGGCCCCTGTGTCAGGTGAGACGAGAGGAGACCTAGGTCACAGGGCCCCCTGTGTCAGGTGGGGGGAGAGGAGACCTAGGTCACAGGGCCCCCTGTGTCAGGTCAGGGGAGAGATGACCTAGCACAGGGCACCCCTGTGTCAGGTGGGGCGAGAGGAGACCTAGGTCACAGGGCCCACTGTGTCAGGTGGGGGGAGAGAAGACCTAGGTCACAATGCCCCCTGTGTCAGGTGGGGCGAGAGGAGACCTAGGTCACAGGGCCCCCTGTGTCAGGTGGGGGGAGAGAAGACCTAGGTCACAGGGACCCCTGTGTCAGGTGGGGCGAGAGGAGACCTAGGTCACAGGGCCCCCTGTGTCAGGTGGGAGGAGAGGAGACCTAGGTCACAGGGCCCCCTGTGTCAGGTGGGGCGAGAGGAGACCTAGGTCACAATGCCCCCTGTGTCAGGTGGGGAGAGAGGAGACCTAGGTCACAGGGCCCCCTGTGTCAGGTGGGGGAAGATGAGAGCTAAGTCACAGGGGCCCCTGTGTCAGGTGGGACGAGAGGAGACCTAGGTCACAGGGCCCCCTGTGTCAGGTGGGACGAGAGGAGACCTAGGTCACAGGGGCCCATGTGTCAGGTGGGACGAGAGGAGACCTAGGTCACAGGGCCCCCTGTGTCAGGTGGGGGGAGAGAAGACCTAGGTCACAGGGCCCCCTGTGTTAGGTGGGGCGAGAGGAGACCTAGGTCACAGGGCCCCCTGTGTCAGGTGGGACGAGAGGAGACCTAGGTCACAGGGGCCCATGTGTCAGGTGGGACGAGAGGAGACCTAGGTCACATGGCCCCCTGTGTCAGGTGGGGCGAGAGGAGACCTAGGTCACAGGGCCCACTGTGTCAGGTGGGGGGAGAGGAGACCTAGGTCACAGGGCTCCCTGTGTCAGGTGGGGGGAGAGAAGACCTAGGTCACAAGGCCCATTGTGTCTGGTGGGGGGAGAGGAGACCTAGGTCACAGGGACCCCTTGTGAGGGGAAGAGGGGGGTGTAGACTCGTCAGGAAGGTGGGAAGAGGAGACACAGGGCCCCTGTTGGGGGGGAGAGAAGACGCAACGGTTAGGGCCTCCGTTTGGGGAGGGGGTGAAACACCGCACGGGGTGGGGGGGGGTTCATTGCACAAGGAGAGGGGCACGGGGGGAGGGGGGCTGAGGCACATACACAAGGGAGAGTGGCACAGGGCATGCCTGTCAGGGGAGGGGGGAGACACAGCGCACAGGGGGAAGAGGCACAGTGCACAAGGGGGAGGCACAGGAGAGAGGCCCAGGGCCCGGCCCCCTGTCAGTGTGGGGGGGGGGGGAAGATACAGCACACAAGGGGGATGCACCGGTTCCCCCAGTCAGTGGAGGAGGGAGACACAGCACATGGGCGAAGAAGCACAGCACACACAGGGGGAAGAGTCACAGCGCACAAGGGGGAGGCATGAGGGGGGGATCTCAGGCACAGGCTCCCTCTGTCAGGGGAGAGGGGAGATATAGCACACAGGGGAAGAGATACAGCCTGCAGCCTATATATCATATATGTATATATATATATATATCATGTATATATATATGTATATATATATATATATATATATATATATATATACACACATATATATATATATACACATAAAAAGCTTGTAGCCTCTATATTACATATATATTCAGCCCCCAGCCTCTATATTATATATGTACAGTCTCTCTCTATCTATCTATCTATCTATCTATCTATCTATCTATCTATCTATCTATCTATCTATATACATACATGCATACATACATACAGCCAGTACGGGGCCACTGAGATGCCTTCGCTCGGGGCACAAAAAAACCTGGAGCCGGCCCTGTGTGCGTGTCATACAGTGGTGCTGTGTGTGTCTGTGTGTTATACAGTAGGTCTGTGTGTAGGGGGATATCTATATTTCGGGGGCAGTATAGTGATACTTTTATTTTTAAGGGCATCATGTCAGAAAGTGCTGCTGAAGATGGAGAAAAGGGAAGAGTCTGGAGAGACGAGCTGTGGATATCAAATCTCATCATGGCGCCTCTGCTACAATGGAAGAAAAGGAATCGGAACAAATCCAATTAGTGAAGAAGTCATCTACAGTATAAGGTACCAAGATGTAAATGTTTGTGATCCTACCTGCGTCTCATTTGTACTGTAGTTTCTATATCAGCAGTCTGATAATGACTGGTAAACACAACTCCCAGCATCTCCTTACCATTTTTTAAAGACATGCTGGGAGGTATAGGTTCATATGACATAAGTGTATCATGGGGTTGATTTGACACTGAAATTGATTACTGTAATAAGCTTGTCGCTACATTCATCTACTGACTGGTTCTGGCACCGCATTCATGTATTAACGGTTCTAGCCCTGCATTCATCTACTGATAGTTCTGGGCCTGCATTCATCTGCTGATAGTGATTCTGGCACTGGATTCATCTACTGACAGTAGTTCTGTCACTGCAATCATCTGTTGATAGTGATTCTGGCTCTGCATTCATCTACTGATGGTAGTTCTGGCCCTGCATTCATCTGATGGTGGTTCTGGCCCTGCATTCATCTGATGGTGTTTCTGGCCCTGCATTCATCTGATGGTGGTTCTGGCCCTGCATTCAGCTACTGAGGTGGTTCTGGTCCTGCATTCCTCTGCTGATCCTGATTCTGCCGCTGCATTCCTCTGCTGATGGTGGTTTCTGATCCTGCATTCATCTACTGAGGTGGTTCTGGTCCTGCATTTCTTTGCTGATGGTTCTGACCCTGAAGTCATCTACTGTCGGTGATTCTGACCCTGCATTCATCTACTGAAAGTGGTTCCAATCTGGTAAACGACTTTGTTAAAACTGAAATCTGCTCCAAAAACTCACTGTAAGTTATGGTATGTTTACACTGAGTTTTTTTTAGGGATGGCATAGTGGTGGTATTACTATGTGGAGGGCACAGTGGTGGTATTACTATGTGGAGGGCACAGTGGTGGTATTACTATGTGGAGGGCACAGTGGTGGTATTACTATGTGGAGGGCACAGTGGTGGTATTACTATGTGGAGGGCACAGTGGTGACATTATTATGTGGGGCAGTAAGAGGAGCACTGTTTTTGTACCATGCAGCATGTGCAGTAATAGGGTCAGCAGCAACGGCTCAGTATTGGGGGATCAGTAGGATGAGGAGTTTGTCCAGTTTGGGAATAGATCGGGCTGGAAATGTGAGATGTCAGATGTGTCTTTGTTGTAATATATGTAGATGGCTGGAGAAGTTGTCATGTCCGTCTGGGGACCTAGAATGGGGGAACATGGGGGCCCAAGACGTTATTACTATATGGGGGCCAGAATGAGGAACATACATTATTGATATACGGTGGGAAGTGGGGATATATTTACTGTAGGGGCCAATCAGGAGACATTATTACTGCGGTAATATAATTTACTTTTCCATGAGGGGAACCAAAGGGAGGCCTTGTTACTGTGCGAGGCGGCACGATGTCGCTTTTTTGGTCATTTGATGTAGTGCAGAAATCTTGGGAAAAGTGTGGAATGTGCTATGGAAGTGGTCAGTTTTATACAGTAGATAACTGTTATTTTTTTGCAGAGATGAGTCCTGGCTAGAAGACGTGATATTTGTCTGCGACAGGGGAAGAAGAAACCTGAAGATGAATGACTTCACCAAGATACAGCTCTGGTGAGTAGGTGTATTACCTATCCACGCACACTATACACTATATACAGAGCTCCTGTGTATAATGTCGCTGGTGATCTCTGCATCACCTGTACACTGACACTATATAGAGAGCTCCTGTGTATAATGTCACTGGTGTTCTCTGCATCACCTGTACACTGACACTATATACAGAGTTTCTGTGTATAATGTCACTGATAATCACTGTATTTACACTGACCAAATATACAGAGCTTTTTTTAATCTTCATTATTGTAGTATTATTGGTCACTATTCACACTGAGGAAGAAACAGCTGGGCACCACAGAGTATGTAGTAGTGGGTCTGGCACCAAACTTGTGGTTTATCAGGTAAGAGGCGAGGGGAAGGAGCAGACGACGGCAAACCATTTTGAGCAGGGTGGCGCTTCTATGGGTTGACCGGATTTTATTGGTCACTATGTAGTGGCATTATTTGCTCTGGTCATGGCGTTGTGTATTTGTCCCTTAAATGTGGAATTATTCAATTACAATATGTCGGTTATATGTGGTCTTATGGTGTGGCAGTATTTATACCTTGCACGTGGTAGTATTTGATCACAGTTTAGTAGTAATATGTGCTCTGATCACAGTGTGGTGGTATGTCTCCTTTATATGTGGTATTACTGGTCTTGGTATAGTGAATTGTGGTTGATTATTAGATTTTTTCTGATATCAATAAGGGGAAAATTCTTTATTTCCAGTAGATATTAAATACTTGGTTGCTTAACCCCTTCTTGTCCTGTGTCACAGCAGCAGCAAAATGCACTTACAGAGGTTCTCCAGAGAAAGCAAGTAATTATCTCGTCTAAGGCCACGTTTACACAGTGAGTATTTGGTGAGATTTTCACTTCAGTATTTATAAGACAGAAGCAGGAGATGGTGAGAAATGCAGAACATATGACCTCTGATTGCTCCACTCCTGGTTTTGTCTTACAAATACCGAGGTAAAAAAACTCACCAAATACTCAGTGTGTGCATGGCCTAAGGATGTGATAAGGTATTAGTTGGTGGGGGTGCGACTGCTTTTATCCCCATTATGTGTCCAAAAAATGGAAAAATATCCAGCATAGAGTCTTGAGATCTAGATCCTTAAAAATTCATTATATTAGAAAAGTATTAAAAAGCACATTTACATCAATGTCCTTAAAGACAGTCCTTAGTCATAGGTTAGTTTTGTCCCCATTAGACTGGGGGTGATGTAGAGCTCGCCCATGATCCCTTCACGCCCTCAGTGGCTGTGAGCGCTGGGTTTGCCTTTTTCTGGGAGCTCCAATGATAATGAATGGAGCCGCGGTCACATCATTACCGGCCGCTGCAGTTAATAAAAGGGGTAAAAGTGCCACATTCTTCTGACGATGTGGTTTTGATTGGTCGGATTCCACCAATAACTAAGTGATCACCTGCCGAACCTGACGATTGTTGGTAACTTGTTTTCACCAAAGTATCCCTTTATGTACACTACAGTAATGGTACATCGTAGTAATGGTGAGCGCAGAGTGATGTGCAGGAGTAACCGCTAGAATGGGTATAATCGCATATAGCGGGTGAGTGGGCCCCTGGAGTCAATTTCCCTGGTGGGCCCCAGACACCCCAGTCCGACCCTGCCTTCAGTTCTCAAGTTTTGGAAGCACAATTAATCTGTCTTGGGTCTATCCTCCAACTTCAGCCTACACATAACAGTTTTTAATAAGCCAACTTTCCCTGCAGATGTCAAATTTTGAGCCTTCCTAAATCAGAAGGTTCATAAACTAGTCATTTTATTCATGCTGGATTTTCTAGGTGGACCAACTAGGTGGATCTGGTTCCTACATATTACATTTTAAATCTTTCTGATCTACATTATCTCCCTGGTCTTCCTAGTGGCACACAAACCTCTCCCCTTTTATGTGGCATGCTCCTGAGATTAGAAGAGGCTGGGAGACCTCATCAGAGGAGTGAAGTAAAGCTTTTGTCCCACCACATAAATCTAATATCTCTTGTAAATTGCAAAAGAAAAAGTGATAAATCCTCTCTATATGGTATAGATCTCTGATCTTACTCCTGTCTTCTTATCCTCAATGCTCTGACCTCTGCTGGAGATGCAGCAAAGCAAGGCTGCATACATACCTATGTGATGGAGCTGTGAGATTGGCTATTAACCTGTACAACAGGGTGCGTTCAGTGCCTGTTCTCTGGTCCACAGAGGTGATTTATCAATTCTCCCATTGAAGAATGGATTAATGCAGTTCTTCATGCAGGCAGTCTGCCTGGTTATAGCACCCTACTGACAAACTCTACAAACCCCTATATTGCAAGAATGGATAGATACCTTTCTTTAGCTGTTGTTTGCATGGACCAACCGGCGGCACAATATGACCTCTGATTGGTAAACGTGTTTACACAAGATGATCATTTCACCCAATGAATGAGCATTTTGCTCCTACATCAAATATTTGGCAGCCTATTTACACAGCATAATAATCGTCAGACAAGCTTTTATTCTTATAAGAACGCTCATTTACACTTATCTTGCAATGTGAATGAAGCTTTGCACATCCTAACTGGAGGATCCTATTGCCCACTACCAAGACAGAGATAACAATATTTCAGAAGATGAAGGCTTCAGTTTCTGTTCAGAAAATTGAATGATTATCTTTCCTGACTAAAACAATGATTTTATCAATACTACAGCAACTAGCCCAGTAAGTTACTCATTGCTGGAGTCAGGGTTTGTCCCCCTACATCATGCTGCTCTTAGATTAGGTGGCAAACACCGGTTGACAAATTCACTTTATATCTCCATTGCTTTGTTTAAGTATTGAAACTATAAAGGGGCCGTCACACGCATCAATATCGCTGTCAATGTCACTGCTGCACGTGACGTTGCAGCGATATTGACACGTGTGACATGGTGAATCAACCAGCGATAAATCACTGGTTGATGGTCGGCAGGTTTTCGGACAGGTCCGAAAACCTGGCGATGGCCGCCCAATGGACACGCAGCATCGCTGCGTGTGACACCGGGAGACGCGCGATCAGCCAGCTCCCAACGCCTCACCGCAAGCGCTGAGAGCTGGTATCCATGGTAAACAGCGGATAACTAAGCTCCGAGCGGCGCTCAGTTACCCGCTTGTTTACATGGATACCAGCGTTCTCGCTGGTACTGATTGCTGGTGAGTCTGCCTGTGTGACAGCTCACCAGCGATCAGCCGTCAATGTCGCCAGCGTTCAGATCGCTGGTGACAATGACGTGTGTGACGGGCCTTTACTGTGCATGGGAACTACTTTAGGTATCCATCTAACATTACTACAAAAGAGTGAAAACTTTCTGTTTTAATAAACACATTCATAGCTGAAAGTGTTGGCACCCTTAATATTGTTCCACAAAATTATGCAATTAATGGCCCATGTGACTCACCATGGCCGGGACTCTGGTTTAGACAGGCAGTAGCTTCTTCCTCGTCACGGGTGGACCGCGCCTGCCGGTAGTGGGGCCCGGTTGAGTGCAGATCAAAAAGAAGAGACGTCTTGTGGGAACAGATTAAAGGGTTAATTTGTCGTGACGCCACCTATGAGTATTTCGGTAAGTCTTACCGACGCTGCGAGGCCTCCGGGGGATGGAATGCAGCAAGATGGAATGCTCCCCACAGGCTAAGCGATGATCCCCGGAGGCTGGAGCTGCTTAAGATGTTGTGCGGCAGCTGCGGTTACCTTGAAGTGCGGACAGACAGTTCATAAACTGTAAGTCTCTGTAACGGGTTCTTTACTGTAACCAGCAGGTAATACATGGTATACAGTTGTGGGTAGCAGACCGGGTGGACTCAGCAGTGATAGGTGTCCCACAGAGATCCGCGGTGTTCCTCCATTCTATCTAAGTAAGTTGCCGTTGTCGCCCAGGAATACCAGGTCGGGTACAGGGAGGCTGCTTGAATGCCCTATCTGGGGTATACGTTCCGGATGCTTTGGGGAGCCTTGGGTCCCTTGGTGGGTACACCGCTGGTTAGACGACGGGAATTGGCGGTGGTGGGGTGCTCCTGTAAAGCGGTCCCTCCACTCCTCTGGTTCGCATAGCAGAGCTGAACTGCTGCTAGCTTCGATACCAGCAAACCGGCTGTAGATGGGCACAGGATGGTTTTGGACCGCATGATGATGCCCGTAATTGGTAGGGAGATGGCCAGCGAGGGTGGCCAGGGGGTTGCACGAGACTGTGCAACCCCCTCTACTGGTTGCAGAGCTGGGAATCTGCAGAGGTCTTCTAGGTTGCTGTTGCTTCTCTAGACCCGAGATCAACTCTCTAAGCTAGACTAAACTTCTACTACACACTACCATTGCACTCCGCCCACCAGGACCTTGATTGGCCCTCTATTCTAGGTGATGCATGCAGGGTATGGATCTTTGAGTTAACCATTCGACTGCTGGGTCAGAGAATATTGCTGCTGCATTTATGGCTGCAATACCCTCCTGCGACGCACTCGTTGCGGGGCGCCACCGTTTTGTCACACATGTTTAATTTCTTTGTATATATTGTGACAACACAAAAACAACAAAGGAAAAAAAGGCAAATTGGACATAATTTCACATAAAACTCCAAAAATTTAGCAGACAAAATTGTTAGCACCTTCAACTTTGAAAAAATAACTGCAATCGCTTCTTATAACCATCAACAAGCTTTTTACTCCTCTCACCTAGAATTTTCGTCTCTTCTTTATAAACTGCTTCCGGTCTCTCATATCACAAGGGGTCTTCTCCGCACAAGCAATTTTCAGATCTCTCCACAGATATCAATGGGATTTAGATCCACTTCAGAATTCTCCATCTCCTTGTTTCCATCCATTTATGGTGGATTCTTGAAGTCTGTTTGGGGTCATTGTCCTGCTGGAAGATCCACCTAGGACCCAACTTTCTGACACTGGGGACTCTACAATGTGTCCCAAAATCCTTAGTTAATCTTACATTTCATGATGCCTTGCACACAGTCAAGACACCCAGTGTCAGAGGCAGCAAAACAATCCCAAAACATTTTTAAACCTCCACCATATTTGACTGTAGGACCGGTGTTCTTTTCTTTGTAAGCCTCATTCCATTTTTGATAAAAACAATGGAATGATGTGCTTTACCAAAAAGCTCTATTTTGGTTTCATCTGTGCACAATACACTTCCCCAGAAGGATTTTGGTAACTCATGTACACATTGGCAAACTGCAGTCTAGCTTCTTTAAGTCTCTGTGTCAGCAGTGGGGTCCTCCTGGGTCTCCTGCCATAGCGATTCATTTCATTCACATGTCGATGGATAGTTCGCGCTGACATCTTGAGCATGCAGGACTATACCGAGTTACAATCTCTCATCAATTTTTCTCTGCTGTCTTCATCCAGGGAGATTAGCTACAATGTCATGGGCTGTTAACTTCTTTATGTTGTGCACAGTGGACAAAGGAACATCAAAGTCTCTTGAGATGGAAAATATTATCAATCTCAAGACTAGCAGTTTTGGTTCTCAAGCCCTCAGAAAGTTCTCTTCTCCTTTTTCTGTTCTCCATGCTTAGTGTCGCACACAGAAACACAATGCAAAGAGTGATTCAACTTCTCCCCTTTCTATCTGGTTTCAGGTGTGATTTTCATATTGCCCACACCTGTTACTTTCCACTGTTGAATTTGAACGAGCATCACATGCTTGAAACAAGGTTATTTATCCACAATTTTGGAAAGGTGCCAACAATTTTGTCCAGCCAATTTTAGGGTAAATTACTATTTTTCCTGTTTTATTTGTGTTGTTGCAATACACACAAAGGAAATAAATATGTGCATGACAAAACATGTGTAATGTGCCAACACTTTGGGCGATAAATGTATTTGTAAAGGTTTTTTTTACATCATAGTGGATAATGAACAAGAAAGAATGCTTACTAGTGGAATACTAAACTCACTCTGCACATCTGGGAGCTGCCGTGAAAGAAAGTTAATGAATTCTGCCATGTCAACATTGCCTTAATATATCCAATAAAGAAAACCATGCAAATTGCTGCATGTACGATGTGTGTGTAATAATCTGCGCCCATACACGTCAGGTCACTATAATCTTAAGAGCGCAGCATTTTTTAATTTTGCATTTTTTGGAACGCACAATTGATTTTTCATCTCCGTACACAAATGCTTCTTTGAGAAAGGGCCAAGGATCATGCCAGAAGATTTTCTTTCCCTATTGGATTCATCACAAAGCAAATATGAACAAATGCACTGCAAACTCTTCTCTGACGGCAGGCAAACAGGGCGTCCAGGCCTAGAGCGTTGGGCACTCTCTCTATAAAAATGGAAATCTGCCTGTGAACATATACCACGGCAGAAATAGACAGTGTTTGCTAGGCAAATATGGACTTCAGTTTAGGAATAATACTAGAAGAAATAACAGAAAAAGTGTCAAAACATACCATTGTATAACCTCACACAGATTGAAAGTCTTAGACAGTGAACAGGTTAAGGATTGCCACATCATATACCGGTTTAGTCCATATCTTTCAATCAGATTCGGGCATAGGGAAGCAGAAAATTGTCCGGCCAGGCACAGTTCACTGTCAGTTCTCGGAACCAAGACTGAGAAAGTTTCCACTTACTTCGGTTTATTTGCTGAAGCTGGATCACGTCCAGCAACTCTGGAACTGAGAGACAGATTAAATGTGTTTGTGCTTCAGTACTCCGGGCAGTTTATCATCCTGACAATTTTTTTTAAGTTAACCCTGAGAGGCCATGGAAAGTGCTCCCAGCTGGCCCCTACACCGGGAAGGGGTTAATTGATCTATTTATAGTGGCATGTATAGGGTGCTACATTGTATTGTCCACACTGTACAGAATATTGAAGGTCACCGGGAACCAAAGGTGCCGCAAAAAAGCAGCAGAACGACACCAAAAACATTACATAACATATTTTTAAAGCTGTTCCCGCGTCTACTCCTCATATAAACCTGTCAGAAATGTAGAAGCTAATCCTCTGGCTGCACCACAAGGTGGAAGAGTTTCATTTTTAATAAGATGACATGAGATGGTTAAGTCCTGGACTCAGGAACTGCCCTAACGGAGAAAGGAAAGTACTTACGTGATGAATGAAGGCTTTTCTACTATTGTTTAAATAACTTGGCTACACATATATCTATTGTAGCATGATTATTAATATTAATATTATATACATAAAACCTTACATTACACCAAGTTTTAGACAAAGTGAGGCACTGGGCAAAAGTTAAATGTAGGGTCCCAATTGCTAACACTTTGCAACATCACACAGAAACATTGCATCTATGAGAGTTGATTTCATGGCGGGTTTACACGTTGCGATATCGGAGTTCAATTTCAATGAAAAGTCACGTGGTTCAATCGTTGGACCCGATATCGTTCCTGCGTTGTATGGTGTGAACGTCCAATTGAATGAGCGTGCTATTCAATGCTCCGATATTGAAGGGAGATTGGAGTCGGATCGTGCTGTGTGACAGCCCAACTACGATGCGATTTTAAACGTTACCCATTCACTCCCATGTTAAATGTTCGATCCTGGGTTGGGGGCGTAGACATCGCACGGACGTTGTATTCCGATATCGCAGCGTGTAAACCTCCGATGCGATGCGGGAGAAACGTGCACTAAATGCGCGCTCCCATGCCATTGAGTTGCGATATCGCAACGATATTGAAATGTGTAAACCCACCATCAGACTTTAACGAGCGCCATCAATTATAATAAAGTCACCTGGTGCTAGTGTATGGGCTCCTTCACACAGGCTGACAAAGAATGAGGGCCGCTTTACACACACCAACTTCTGTGACCAACTTCTGAACAGATCTCTGGTTGCAGTGAAATCATGGACACATTGTTACATTTGTACACAGCCACAAAATGGAGCATTGTGTCCATGATTTCACTGCAACCAGAGATCTGTTCAGAAGTTGGACACAGAAGTTGGTGTGTGTAAAGCGGCCCTAAAGGATGAGAATAATCAAAAATAGATCGTTCCGTCCCCATACAGATCATGTTATGGACAGCACATCTCATGTTTAGACTGGGTGTGATGTGCTGCCGAGAACGATTCCCTTGGGTGCATGCACACGATCAGGTATACACAGCATTTTGGATGCAGCGTCCAATCCCATCCTCACTATGCTTAACCCGCCCGCAACGATCTTTTAGCTGCGGTGCGGGTTGCTGTCATTCCGCTCCTCCCGCATGTTCATTTCATGCTACGGAGTCGGAAGCGGCTCCCATCGGGTGACTGCAGGGAGAAGCCGCCCCGCCACCTGCCGCATACGGTGAGTACTGGGCGGCTGCGGTCTCCCTGTGGCCACCCGCTGCTTCCCTCAGGTCCGGAGGAGCTGACATCCAACACGCAGCTCCTCCGGACTGTGAGCACATACCCTTAGGGTATGAAGGGTGAATGAAGCCACGGGTGGCCACATAGAGGCCGCAGCCGCCCTGTACTCCCTGTATGCGGTGGGTGCAGGGCGGCTTCTCCCTGTAGTCTCTCTGTGGCTGACGCTTCCGACTCCGTATCATGAAATAAACATGCTGCGGAGAAGCGGACTGCCGGCAACCCGCACCGCAGCTCCAAACACGCTGCGGGCAAGTTAAGCATAGTGAGGATGGGATTTACTATGCTTATACTCTACTACGCAGCGTTGGATGCGCGGCAAGACGCTGCGTCAAAACGCTGCGTATACGGATGTGTGCACGAACCCTAATACTGGCATTGTATATGCCATAATTAGGAATCTTTCAAGTGCCATGTGCTGCCATCAGAAATAAGCATACACACATCTACATATATAGTGTGCGCACAAACACATATGCATATAACATACACATACATGCACATGTATGAACACACAGCACATACATACACAGCAAATAGATACACATGTATAAACACACACACACACATACAAAGGACCTAACTACCATCCTGTCTCTTTTTCAGTTTCCCCAGACTCCAGCGGAAAAAGGACATTTGCTAAGATCATGGTCAAATAAACATGATGTCACCACAGGCCCTGGGCAGTTTTAACCTCGAAAACTATGTTGACAATACAGAACTTATATTAAACAAAAGAAGAAAGCAGCACTCACTCACCAGATCTTCCTTGTGCAGGTTTTTTTGAAGCGAGAGTTACAGTGGTGCAGGGAGGGGGAGCAAGATGGATTACGTCTTGCAGTTTCGTGCGGTGTGCACTTCCACGGGTCCTGTATCAACTTATAACTTATATTATCACTGCAGTTTCTGCTTGAATTGCTGGGAGCCCCTAAAAGGTTGGGGACCCTGGTCAATGCCCAGTTGATCCATAGTCAGCTCCTCCAAATCTCTAACCTTCCACACACAGAAGCACTCGCTTGGCCTCTATATTTTCTATGAATTAGCCGCTGCCAGACATGTTTTGGGAGTAGCTTACATTTAGAGACCAAAATGATCAGCAGTCCAAAATCGGACATGCCAGATCCTTATTTCTCCTAACATTATATATTGGGGACTATCGGAAGTCCCCATACGCGTTAGGTCCAGCTGATGTTATTCTAGTGGGTATGGGGGCCTTTATACTACATAGCTGTACTGTGCAGGTCGCTTACATTGACCCAAAACTAAAGTGTTCACAAAAAAAGCTAAAGACTTAGCAATAGCCCAATGTGGCTATAAAGAATCCAATAACTATTTCAGTAGGGACTTAATAAATTAATTAAAATATAAACTTTATTGTTTCAAAATAAAATGAGTGTATTAGGCCCCCATGTTAAAGAATAGTCGCCCGAAGCCTCCCCTGAAAATGGCGCATTGATAAGAAGCGTCATTTCCAGGTGCTTCACCAGGTTTTTCCAAAAAGCCTGAGACCACATATTTTTTTTGCCTGCCAAGGTAAAATTAGTAAGCTGAGGGTGGCAGCTTGCAGCTGTCCGCTTTCACTGGGCTAGAATTAAATATACTGCGAATTCCCACGCTTTTAAAAAATTATTTATTTATTTAACACCCTATGGTGGCAGGTTGGTTGCCATACACTAATGTGCAACCAAGCACAATCACTGTCCAGATTGAGGAAATGCAGTCTGATTGCAACAGCCAATAACAGAGTGTGAGCATTTGTGATTGGCTGTTTGCTGGTCAGTGAAGTGAATATGCATGAAGCTTAATGGGTGGCCCCGGAAGCAGCAGTGGGAGACTGGTAAGCCCAATCTACATATTCTATTACCTATCTATCTATCTATCTATCTATCTATCTATCTATCTATCTATCTATCGGTTTATCCAGTGGTGTAACAATCACGGTAGAAAGGGTCACAAGTGCGACCAGGCCCGAAGGTACAGGGACCCGGAGCCAGTTGACCCCTGACCCTGCTTTACATTGATGCGCGTCCCTGAGGCTGCATAATTGCGTTATACTATATGAAGGGCTGTGACTCTGCATTACATTATCTGGAGGGCTGTGAGGCTGCATTATATTATATGGAGGGCTGTGAGGCTGCATTATACCATATGGAGAGCTGTGAGGCTGCATTTTACTATAATGGAAGACCATATATACCAGGATATGGGCATATTCCAGAAGTAGGACCATATATAGCAGGATGAGGGACATTAATACATAATGAAGGGGAGAGGGGTCAATTTGTGAGTATTTATAGAATCTAGAATGTTACATGGGGCCTATACATCTGACCGATGTGGGTGCGCAGGGGAAGGGGGAGCCTAGGTCTAAATTTCGCACCAGTGCACTTCGGACACTCTATTACGCCACTGGGTTTATGTTTTCTAACATTTTACTGCATGGAAATGTCTATGCTAAAATTGCGGTCACAGTGTTCTGCGTATGGTGTGCAATGTTTTCATTGCACCCATACACTTGCATTGGCGGAATTAATATTATTATTTATTATTATTATAGCGCCATTAATTCCATGGCGCTTTACATGTGGAAAGGGAATACAAAGACATGTACAGGTACATGGACAACATCTGCTGAGATATGAAGCATGCTACAAATTTTTCCTCTGAAATGTGAGATAATGCGCAATAGGGTCTTATCTCTCGGACAAGAGATGGAATACAAATCTTAATGAAATCTGCTCACTTGATATGGTTGTGTAACCCACAACCAAGTGTGATAGCGCGGAAAGACAGCTGCTGAAAGATCCGCACCTCCTCGGATGACCGTGGTGAAGATAAACTCTTAATGGAACGAAGTGCCGCTCGACCTGCGCTGCTGTCAAAGACCACCAGAAAGTCGGGATATCTGGATAAGATATTGCTTTAATTGGATCGATCCTGAGGAAGGAGCCCGGTAGCAGCACTGAAACGCTTCGGAATTAAAGCAATATCTTATCCCAGATATCCCGACTTTCTGGTGGTCTTTTGCAGCAGCGCAGGTCGAGCAGCACTTCGTCCCAATAAGAGTTTACAAATTTTTCCACATTTCTCGCAGAGGAAAAACTCGCAGATGTGCATTGCACTATAGGTTAACATGGTATTTGAGTGCAACCTGATGTTTTATCAGATTGCACGCACATACCATTTCCGCTAATGTGAATGCACCCTAAGGCTATATTCACACACAACATTTTTGCTCTGTTTTTTTTCTAGTGCGTTTTTCTTTCTTTTTCTGTTGCAAAACTGGATCGGCTTTTCAAATAAACGCACCAGAAAACGGATCACCCTGATCCATTTTTGCTGCATTTTGGGTGCTGCAATTTTTTTTCTCTATTGAGAATGGTTCCCTATGGGAAAAGCGGATGAGAAAAACGCCATAGAAGCTAACATGCATTTCTCTTGGACAGATCCCTTTTCTGTGAAAAAACGGATCACACCACAAATTCTCTGTTTGAATGGCAAAAAGTAAAAACCCATTGACTTTGCTGGGATTCCATTTGAGTGATCCACTCACTGCATTTTCACTGCAAAAACGGATGCAAAAAAAAACTAATTAAAAACGGTGCATGTGAATGAACCCTAAGGGTATTACAATACAGTAAAATGGATGATATTCAACAACTATATCCCATTTATACATGGCCGAAAACAATCCACATACAAAAGTATTCGTACCATGCTTTGTTCTCTGCAGTATCTGTGTTGGGGACATAAGGATGCTTCCATGAGAGCTGTACTTTTACCTAGACACTCCTGACAGACGTACTTTGCAACATGCACCATTGCACACATTTGCATGCATCATCAAGCTTCTGGCGATTTTTCTATCTGATGTTCCCTCCTCCAGAAAAATAAATTAAGAAATAAAGAACAAAACAAGGATGAGGAAGCTTTTTAAAAAATTTTGATAAAATATTACTAAAACAGAAATCTAATAAACAAATGGAAAAAAATTGCTGAATACCCCAGAACATCCAAAGCCTGAGAGAAGCCTAAGCCCTAACCCTGAAAGAGCAAAGAAGACAAGTGGAAACACATTTCCGAAGGTGCTTAAGGTGGCTATTCCCCAGTGACGGTCGGCACTGATTGCTTCTACACTGGGTATATTCTGCGCTGGCAGGCGGCATGATAAACACCTCGGGGAAGACGGCTGATCCCTTTTCAATGAAACACAACATCCTCTCAGGACGTCAGTTTTCTTTATAGAGTAAGTGCTAGCAGGCAGGAATGCCAGGGATAACACCAATCATGGCTCTGATATTTAAGGAGCAAATAAAGGTTTTAAAATGTGCTAGGTATACTGTTTATGTATGGAGTCAACACCCTATACAACAGTCACATGGTAGTTATAGGTGATGCAAGTTTATCCCCAATCTTTGTATGTATCTGATGGTTTCACAATTCACAACTATACACTCAAACGTCATCTCCGATTACAATAAGATTCTTCTTGTAGACAGAATGTTAACAATGACCTTTCACCAATTTTTGCATATTAAAGGGGTTATTAAGGGAAAACTAATTTTCACCTATGCCCAGGACAGCGGAAAACTTGTTGATTGGTGGAGGTTTGACAGCTAGGATCTGCACTAATCGGTAGAACAGTGAGTTTTTATCCCCAGAGCTCACACTCAACCACAGCTCCATTCATTCCCTATGGGGCTGAAGAACGCTAATGCTGCGCTGGGCCTTTTACTGGCAGAATCAATGAGAATGAATGGAGAAATGGTCAGGCTTTAAAACAGAGATAAAAGTTCCCCGATCTGACAATTGCTGTGAATCTCAGAAGTGGATCACCCACCAATCAGCAAGTTATCACCTATCTACAGGACAAGTGATAACTTGTTTGAACAGGACAACCCCTTCTAAATTGGCAAGCTCATGATAAAAGGGCCGAATAAAACATAGTTTTCCATTTTTAATTTCTTCTCTCTATTGTATGTAACAAACACTGCTCGCAGAATCATCTTCACCACAGCTCCCTACAGCAGCTCTCTTCTTCCAGTATTGTAATGATATTCATAATGTAATGACATGACAGTGCCAGGAGAGAAGACCTGCAGCAGGGAGCAGTGATGAAGATTAGGTCTCGGCAAAGTGTGGCCTGCTGGTCTGTGCTGCCTCCCGCCCTATGCCACCACTACGCGCAGGATAAATCCTGCAGGTCGTTGTAAATGTATTGGTGAAGGAGGGTCCAGCTCCTTGTCCCACCAATCAGCGCAGTAAGTTGTGCAGAAGGTCCGTGAAGCAAAGCGCTGCCAAAACTGGAGCCAGGTGAATATGTGGTGGTTTTTTTTCATTTGTGTATGAGCACATACTATATAAAGGGATCTAAGTGGGGGTTGTAAAGTTTATAGGAGGCCATGTGGGGCTCATAATAGGGATGAGCGAGTACTGAAATATTCGGACTCGCTAGACTCGTAACGAGTAGGTCCCGATACTCGGTACTCCTTACGAGTCTAGCGAGTCCAATGTAAGTCAATGGGGAAGCGAGTATTGCAAGTAATTCCTCTGCTGCTGGACCCTATAAAGAAGTCTGGCAGCAGAGGAAAAACCTGCAATTCACCACTTCATTGTTTAAAAGCCAGCGGTAAAAAGCCGCCGGCTTTTAAACAATGCTGAAGCCCCCTACTGGCTTCCCCGTTGCCTGACAGCAGGATCCTCCGCTCCCCCCACCGCCTCCCCACCTGATCCTGAGTTAGGAGCGGACGGGGGGAGCAGAGCCAGGGAGCGGAGAGCGGAGGACCCAGGCGGGGAAGCCGGCGGTGAGAAAACTTCACCGCCGGCTTTCTCCTTCTGTACTGCGCTCCCCGCTCCCTCCTGTCCCTTCCCGCACCCTGGCCCTGCTCCCCCCGCCCGGTTCTAACTTAGGACCGGGTGGGGAGGCTGCGGGGGGAGCAGAAGATTCTGGTATCAGGCAGTGGGGAGTGCAGGACTGACCGCGGCACGCAGGGAGCTGTCCGCGGTCATGAACTGAGTTCAAACCGGACTCTCCCGGATTGCCCCGGTCCGGAGCAATCCGGCACAATAGAGTCCCATGTTATGGGGCGCCGGATTGCACCGGACCGGTACAATCCGGGAGAATCTGGTTTTCTCTGTCGGACGCCTTTCCGTCGGGATTTTCAAATGAACAGCGGACTCGGGTCAGCTGTTCAATTGAAGTAGCAGTTGTCAGGTTCATGTGAGTTCATGCTTGCCTGCATGAACTCACAAACTTTCCCACGACCGGGTGCACAGCTGTGCTACATCTCTGGTGAAGGTTCTCTACCAGTGATGTAGCAGAGCTAAAGAAGAACCCTGGATTGGACTACGTCGGACGGAAGAGGATTTTTTTTTTTTTTAAATAAAGATGGAGTCCCTAAACGTGTTTTTGTTTTCTTTTTCAAATAAAAATAATTTTTCTTGGTGTTGTGTTTTTATTTAAACAATTTAATAGAAATTCATGGGGGCATGTCTAATATTGGCGTGACCCCATGAATTTCGGGCTTAGGGCCAGCTGATAAAGGGATTAGGGCCAGCTTTTTGTTATTACCCAGTGAGCCACCGCACCAGGGCCCTGGAAGAGTCGGGTTCAGTGCCAGAACATGGCGCTTCAATGAACGCACCATTTTCTGGGGTGACTGCGGGCTGCCATTCGCAGCGGGGGTTGCCCGGAAGGCTTGGGTCTCCCTGCGCTGCGGATTCCAGCCCCCAGCTGCCTAGCTGTACCTGGCTGGACATAGAAATCGCGTGGAGCCCCACGCATTTTTTTTTTTTTTTATTACTTCATGAAATTCATGAAATAATAAAAAATAAGAGCTTCCCAATATTTCTGTGTCCAGGCAGGTCCAAATAGTCAGCTGGGGGTTGGGGCAGCCCGTTGCCGCCTGCTGTATCCGGCTGGCATACAAAAAGATGGTGAAGCCCACGTCAATATTTTTCTGAAAAATCCATTAAACAATCCTATGAAAATGGACTGCATCTTTATTAACCCATTGACCATGGTCGAGGGGTTAATAAAGATGCAGTCGTTTTCATTCATATTGTTTTTTTTGATTTTTCAGAAAAAAATTTGACGTGGGCTTCGCCATATTTTTGTATCCAGCCGGATACAGCAGGCAGCAACGGCTACCACCAACCCCCAGGTGCCCATTTGTACCTGGCCGAACACAACAATATAGGGGAGCCCCTTTTTTTTTCATTATTTCATGAATTTCATGAAATAATAAAAAAAAAAATGCGTGGGGCTCCACGCTATTTCTATGTCCAGCCAGGTACAGCTAGGCAGCTGGGGGCTGGAATCCGCAGCGCAGGGAGGCCCAAGCTTTCTGGGTACCCCCCACTGCGAATGGCAGCCAGCAGCTGCCCCAGAAGATGGCGCATTCATTGAAGAGCCATCTTCAGGCAGCGAACCCAACTCTTCCATGGCCCTGGTGCGGTGGCTCACTGGGTAATAAAGGGGCTAGGGCCAGCTTTGTATTATCAGCTGTCCCTAAGCCCGAAATTCATGATAGTAGACATGACCGACATGAATTTCTAGTAAATTATGTAAAAAAAAAACACAACACAAAGAAAATTTTTTCTTATTAGAAATAAAACAAAAAAGACATTTAGTGACTCCATCTTTATTAAAAAAAATCCTCTTCCGTCTGACATAGTCCATAAACGCAATCTCAGCACTGCCAAATCGCTCTGCATAGACACACATGTCTATGCAGAGCAAGAGCAATCTGAGAAATGACTACAACAGTCAGGGTTCACCTCAGGTCATAGCTCGGGCTATGACCGCGGGTGAACCCTGCTGTCACATCCCAAAGACTGCCGACCTCCGGCAGAGCAGTGAATAAACCACAAGTCATTAACTTCTGGTTTATTCACTGCTCTGCCGGCGTTCAGCAATCTCCGGCGGCCGGCGGCAGCAGCAGTATGGCTGTGACAGCAGGGTTCACCCGCGGTCATAGCCTGAGCTATGACCTGAGGTGAACCCTGACTGTTGTAGTCATTTCTCAGCCTGCTCTCCCTCTGCATAGACATGTGTGTCTATGCAGAACGATGTAGCCGTGCGGAATGTCGGTTTAGGACTACGGTGGACGGAAGAGGATTATTTTTAATTAAGATGGAGTCGCTAATAGTTTTTTTTGTTTTATTTCTAACAAAAAAAATTTTCTTGGTGTTGTTTTTTTTTTTTATTTTTTTAACAATTTACTAGAAATTCATGGGGCATGTCTAATATTGCCGTGATCCCATGAATTTCGGGCTTAGGGCCAGCTGATAACAAAAAGCTGGCCCTAACCCCTTTATTACCCAGTGAGCCACCGCACCAGGGCCCTGGATGGAAGAGTTGGGTTCAGCGCCCAAACATGGCGCTTCAATGAACCTGCCATCTTCTGGAGTGGCTGCGGGCTGCCATTCTCAGCAGAGGGTGCCCTGAGCTGCGAATTATAGCCCCCAGCTGCCTAGGTGTACCTGGCTGGACATAGAAATAGCGCGAAAAATTATTTTTATTAAAAAAAAAAAAAAAAAAAAAAAAAAACACACTTAGGGACTTCATCTTTATTTAAAAAATCCCTCTTCCGTCCGACGTAGTACAATCCAGGGTTCTTCTTTAGCTCTGCTACATCTCTGGTAGAGAACCTCCACCAGAGATGTAGCAGAGCTGTGCACCCGGATGTGGGAAAGTTCATGTGAGTTCATGCAGGCAAGCATGAACTCACATGAATCTTACAGCACTGCTACTTCAATTGAACAGCTGACCCGAGTCAGCTGTTCATTTGAAAATACTGGCGGGAAAGCGTCCGACAGAGAAAACCGGATCAAATCAGATTTCTCCCGGATTGTACCGGCCCGGTGCAATCCGGCGCCCCATAACATGGGACTTTATGGTGCCGGATTGCTCCGGACCGGGGTAATCCGGGAGACTCTGGTTTGAACTCAGTTCACGACCGCGAACAGCTCCCTGCGTGCCGCAGTCGGTTCTGCACTCCCCGCTGCCTGGCAGCAGGATCCTCCACTCCCCCCGCAGCCTCCCCACCCGATCCTAAGTTAGGACCGGGCGGGGGGAGCAGGGCCAGGGAGCGAGGAGGGACAGGAGGGAGTGGGGAGCGCAGAACAGAAGGAGAAAGCCAGCGGTGAAGTTTTCTCACCGCCGGCTTCCCCGCCTGGGTCCTCCGCTCCCTGGCCCTGCTCCCCCCGCCCGCTCCTAACTCAGGATCGGGTGAGGAGGCGGTGAGGGGAGCGGAGGATCCTGCTGTCAGGCAACGAGGAAGCCAGTAGGGGGTTTCAGCATTGTTTAAAAACCAGCAGCTTTTTACTGCCGGCTTTTAAACAATCAATTGGGGAATTGCAGGTCTTTCCTCTGCTGCCAGACCTCTTTATAGGGTCCAGCAGCAGAGGAATTGCATTTCCCATTGATTTACATTGGACTCGTTACTCTGTGAGTAATCGCAAGGAAACTCGCAGAGTAACGAGTAGCTCGAGTATCCTACTATTCGGCGAGTACCGAATAGTAGCGAGTAGACTCGCTCATCCCTAGCTCATAATATATATAGGAGGCGATGTGGGACTCATGATGTATATAGGAGGCTATGTAGGGTTAATAACGTACAGTATATATGAGGCTATGTGGGGCTCATAATGTTTATAAAAGGCTATAGGGGCTCAACATGTATATAAAAGGATATATGGGTGCTCATAATGTACATGAGGCTATGTGAGGCTCATGCTTTTATATAGGAGACTATGTGGAGCTTATAATATATGTAAGAGGCTATGTGGAGGCTCATAAAGTATATAGGAGGCTGTGTGGAACTCATGTACATAGGATGTGGAGTTCATAACGCATATAGAAGGTTATGTAGGGCTAATAAAGTACATAAGAGGCTATTGGGGCTCATAATGTATAAAGGTTGCTATGTGGTGCTCAATGTATATAGGAGGCTATTGGGGTTCATAATGTATATGAGGCTATCTGGGGCTTAGGAGAATATGTAGGGCTCATACTCTATATAGGAGTCTAGGTGGAGTTCATAATGTATATAGGGGGCTATGTGGGGCTCCTAATGTATATAAGAGGCTACATGGGGGCTCATAATGAATATAGGAGGATATATGGGGGCTCATTACATATATGAGGCTATGTGACGCTCATGCTGTTATGTAGGAGACTGTGGGGCTTATAATATATATAGGAGACTATGTAGCAGCTCATAAAGTATATAGGAGGCTGTGTGGAATGCATGTATATTGGCAGTTATGTGGGGTTCATAACACATATAGTAGGTTATGTAGGGTCAGTAAAGTACGTAAGAGGCTATGTGGGGCTCTTAATGTATAAAGGTGGATATGTGGTGCTCGTGATGTATATAGGAGGCTATATGGGGCTCAAAATGTATAAAGGATGCAATGTGGTGCTGATAATGTATATAGAAGGCTATGTGAGGGCTCATACTGTATTTCAGAGGCTTTGTGGGTGGCTCATGCTGTATTTAGGAGGCTATGTGGGGGCTCATGCTGTATTTAAGAGGCTATGTGGGGGGCTCATATTTAGGAGACTGTATAGGGGATCATACGTTATATAGAAAGGTTATGATTCAGCTCAATGTGTATAGAGGGGCTATGTGGGGGCTCATACTGTATGTAGGGGTCTGTGTCGGGGCTCATACAGTATATATAGAGTTATGTGGGAGTTTTTACTGTATATAGGGAGTTACGTGGGGGTTCATTCTGAATATAGGAAGTTATGTAGAGGCTCATACTGTATGTAGAGTGCTGTGTGTTGGCTAACACGATATATAGGGGGATTGTCTATTTAGGATAATCCACTTTAATAGAAGAGTCCTCCAACAATAATTTGATCACAGGGATTCCTGCTAGTGGTATCTTTAGTGATCAGGTTCTGAAGAAATTGACAAGAAAATGTTTAATTCTCCTGCAGCATCTCGACAGGGGTACAAAGTATTACACAACACCTATTAAAAGGAATCTGTCAACAGAGAACAGCAAAATGTAGTCTTTGATTCCAGCGATGTGTCACTTACTGGACCTCTTGCTGTAGTTGTTATGAAATCATAGTTTTATCAGCAGGAGATCTTCTCTGTAGGACTTATTATCCTGCTGCCAGTTAGTCCAATCATGCCCACACCACTGATTTACAGCTTTCTATGTACACTGTGCATAGGCAGAAAGCTGACGATCAGTGGTGTGGGAGGGGTTATACAGAGCTCAGCATTCTGGGAACTGGTAGATCGGCAACAGACAAAACTTTTTCTCAGCACCCACTAAAGTAAGTGACCCACTGGGTCTCTACCTCTACATCAAGCTGCTCTCTATCTGGGTAGCAAAAACCTGGTGACAGATTCCCTTTAAAGGTCTTGTCCACTTGACAACTCCTTCTCAATCTGAATGTTCACCCCAGTAATATAAAAACACATTTACTCTCCTCCGGAGCCACTATTGTTCCAGTGGTGTCTGCACTCACGCTCTCAGGGATCAAATAGACATTGTTATGTCAGAGCTACATACACTGCTAAAGTGAAATTAAAGAAAGCAATGTGTTAAAACTAAAAATGCTTAAACTTAATCCCCTGATAACGTTGCGACATTACGATTTTTTATTTCAGTTTCAATAACGGTGTATCTATATTACTTTATTCGATATACTATCTGAATGCATTTGCAAAACTTGGGATATGGTGCTACTTGTAAGAATTTGGGATGTGAAAAGACAGTGTTACCTTTTTTGTAAATCAAACTGTATGATTAGGATGCAAGTTCATTTTATGTTGTCTGTTTTCCGCCCTCCACTTATTTATGTTTTTCTTCTGTAAAACTGTTATAAATCTATCTTGCATAAAATTGTTAAACACAATCTACATGCAAACATAACTAAGGGCCGCTTTACACACACTAACTTCTGTGTCCAACATCTGAACAGATCTCTGGTTGCAGTGAAATCACGGACACATTGTTACATGTGTACACAGCCACAAAATGGAACAATGTGTCCATGATTTCACTGCAACCAGAGATCTGTTCAGAAGTTGGTCACAGAAGTTGATGTGTGTAAAGCGAATTTTAACGATACCTAATATGATCAATCTTTGATTGCATAAGGTTAAATCATTTTATGTAATACTCTTGTATAAATATCTTGCAACGGTTACATGCACTTGTATTTAAAAGTTATGTTATTTGAACATATGTTATAAAACCTAATAAACACATTTGAACAAAAATAAACTAAAGGCTTTATCACCTTGTGACTACCATTACAGAATTAGGCTGACTTCACACCACGTTTTTTGGGATTCTGTTCTGTCCGTTTTGAAAAGGATCCGTTTTTGCCTCCCATGTACCCCTATGATGCCGGATTGGCCATCCGATTCTGCCAGTTCAGTTCCGGATTCGTTTCTGCCCTGTTTTTTCCCGGCCCCAAAATCGGAGCTTGGGCTCCGGTGAAAAAAAACAGACCAAACTGGACAGAAACAAATCCGGGGCGATCTGGCGCACACAGCATGGGAGTCTATGGGCACCGGATCCAGGAAAAAACAGGATTGTTTCCCGGATCCGGTTTTAGTGTACTGAGCATGCTCTGTTCCCGTAACTTCACTTTAGCAGTGTATCTATGTACATTGCTAAAGTGAAATTAAAGAAAGGAATGGTTAAAAATAAAAAAATAAATGCTCACCTCTCCGCCGAGTGTCCCGAGATGCGAGCCGTTCACATCCGATGGCTGCAAAGAATTTAATCAGCTCACCGGTGGCAACCGATCAGCTGATTAAGGTCCTTGCAGCCATTGGACAAGGACGACTCGCATCGCGGGACACTCAACAGAGAGGGGAGCATTTTTTTTATTTTTAACCATTGCTTTCTTTAATATTGCTTTTGCAATGTATGTAGATACACTGCGAAAGCGAAAGCAACAGCCCCGACACTACTTGCCTGTGCTTTGCAGGCTCAGCTCCTCCCAGCTCTTTCTCTCAAAATCCCGCATCCGGACACAGAAATGGCATCCGGAGTTACACATCCGGTCCTATCCATTCCTGTCCATGTGGTTCTGCAAAAAAACAAGATCCCCACGGACAGGAACAACCCGTGGTGTGAAGCCAGCCTAAATCATGAAGGTCAAGTATAACAGAACCCTTCTTATACCAGGGTAAAAATAGGTTTTCTAAATTAGACAAAACCTTTAATTTACATATGGTGGAAAAAAATGTAAAAATGTAAATAAATGTATATGCAGCTCTAACATCCATTGAGACTTTTAACATCAGTCTTTGTGGAGGCAAGGAACACATTTATTAAGAAAGAATACACAGTTCCCCTGCTAGAAGAGGTTAACTGAATGTAAGCCGAATCGCTTCTCTTGTGTACGGAGAGTGTATTTTAATTCCATTTAGTTTCATCAATTCTGGTAAACTTTTGAGAGACCTTTTATATCTGTGAAATAGTTGTTTTAAATAAACAAGCAGCTGCCTTTTCTGGGTTAAGTATCTCTATTATCCAGCAGACTGTCATTTAGGTTCTATTCATCAATATACACATGAATTATTTATGCAAACACAAGTATTCAAAGCCGCAATTCAATACAATGGGAGTATTTCCAAGATAGAAGCCAAGAAAAGGGAGGCTAAAGGCAGGCCCAGGGGAGGGTACCGGGCAGGCCTGGGGGTGGCTTTAAGCAAGGCTTGTAGATGGCTTGAGCAGTCCCGAATGAGACAGGCCTAGAAAATGAGATCTATATTAACAATAAATAGATAATATCCCCTAATGGGGAGATGAGCAGCGTTATTAGATGTCTACATGCTCCTAGATGATGGGGATATGAACTTATGATCAGTAATTGCTTCTGTTTATATGCTAAAAAAATCATATTGTCAATGATGGATTATATTTTTATTATTTGTCACTAATCTGAAAGATAATCAATGTAAATGGGTCTTCAGTACGAGAATAGTAAAGTAATTTCAATGTAAATTAGAAGAAATGTAAGAATGAACTAGTACTGTGAAGCCAAAAAAATAATTAAAATTAAATAATAAACATAATTCCACTACATAGAATTTAAAGGGAATCTGTCAGCAGGTGTTTGCTATGTAAACTGAGGACAACATGATGCAGGGGTCAAAAAACTAAAGTCAACTGTGTTTATCTTTTCAGGCTGTGTGCTATTGTTTACATAAACTAAAGGCTTTATCACCTTGTGACTACCATTACAGAATTAGGCTGGCTTCACACCACGTTTTTTGGGATTCTGTTCTGTCCGTTTTGAAAAGGATCTGTTTTTGCCTCCCATGTACCCCTATGATGCCGGATTGGCCATCCGATTCTGCCAGTTCAGTTCCGGATTCGTTTCTGCCCTGTTTTTTCCCGGCCCAAAAATCGGAGCTTGGGCTCCGGTGAAAAAACCAGACCAAACTGGACAGAAACGAATCCGGGGCGATCTGGCGCACACAGCATGGGAGTCTATGGGCACCGGATCCAGGAAAAAACAGGATTGTTTCCTGGATCCGGTTTTAGTGTACTGAGCATGCTCTGTTCCCGTAACTTCACTTTAGCAGTGTATCTATGTACATTGCTAAAGTGAAATTAAAGAAAGGAATGGTTAAAATAAAAAAATAAATGCTCACCTCTCCGCCTAGTGTCCCACGATGCACATCGTCCACCTCTGATGGCTGCAGGACCTTAATCATCTGACCGGGAACGGGCGGCAACCTGATCGGCTGATGTGTCACATGATCGCATCAGTTGAGCGGTTTAAAACGCCTGCCAAAACCGCGGGCGGGCGATTTAAACCACTCAGCTGATGCAGTCATGTGACACATCAGCTGATCGGTTTTCCCTGCCCGGTCAGCTGATTAAGGTCCCTGCAGCTATCGGAGATGGATGCTGCGCATCATGGGACCCTCGCAGAGAGTGAGCATTTTTTTTTAACCATTCCTTTCTTTTATTTCACTTTAGCAGTGTATGTAGATATACTGCTAAAGTGAAAGTAACAGCGCCAACACCACTTGCCCGGTTCGGCTTCCCCCCATCTCAATCCCATTGATTGTGACAGAACAGCATTAGCTAGTAATCTAAGTAATACATCAATAGTCTCAGAATCTCTTTGCCTACATAATGCTGCTCTCAGATGAGGTAGCAAAAATCTGCCGACAGATTCCCTTTAAAGGGAATCGGTCAGTAGTGTCAACCCTCCCTAGCCAACTATATGGTGCATGTAGGTCATAGAAAGTTGAATAACATACTTTGATATCTATGATCCAACATCTTATTTCAGAGAAGTTCACAGCTTTTTATATATGTAAATGAGCTGTTAAGGTACCTTCACACACGGCAATATTGCTAGCAATTTCACTGGCAATTTGCTGGTTGCAGTGAAATCATGGACAATATTGCCGCGTGTGAAGGTACCTTTAAAATCTGTGGGCCGGACATAAATCTCCCTGAGAATCTGCCTCCAGAACTTATTATAAATGAAAGGCTGTGTTAGCAGTATGAGACAAGTATTGACTGACAATCTGCTCTCCTGATCTACATGTCTCACACTGGTAACGCTTCCTTCATTGATAATAAAGTCTGAAGGCAGATTCTCAGTGAGATCTCTGTGCGGCCCATAGATCTTAGCAGCTCATTTACATAGGAAGAATGTGAATTTCTCAAGAATAAGATATAAGATCGCAGAAATCAAGGCATCATTTTATCCATCTTTCTATGACCTATGCGACCCACTTAGATGACTAAGGAGAGTTAACTCTATTGACAGATTCCTTAATAATATGCACTATCCAAATAAAACTCCCTTATACATGTCACTTGTCATACATATGTATTTCTGTATTTGGTGTAAATGTGGCTGTTCTGCTGACTCTGGCGCCGTTTGTCTTTTGTTCCTGCACCTCTCTGATCCTTACATATGGCTCCCTTTTCCCTGACTATAAATCTAGTCTTGTAATCCAGATGGACGTACTTCTTAAACTCTTCTATGTGGGCACTTTTTTGTGGATCACTCCCCTTGAGATAACAAGATTTACAAAACAGAAGATGAGGCCATATTTAAAGGGAACCTGTCATCTAAAAAAAACACTATTAACCTGCAGATATGGGGTTAATCTGCAGGTTAATAGCGTTTTTAACCTGCCCGATGGCCACACTTAGAGCTGTGCTTAACTTCCAGTCATAGGGATGAAACCAGCATGGGTGCAGTCACCGCTCAGTGCATAGTGACAGACGGCTGTAACCCATTACTGACTGACAGCCAGCTCATCATTAGGACCGGATCAGCTGTCAGTCAGTGCCAGGGAGTGTGGTTACAGCCAATGCTCACTATACTCAGAAAAGTGACTGCACTCGTGCTGACTTCATCTATATGACTGGAAGCTGTTGGAAGAAATTAAGCTAATTTCCTCACTGACCTGAGCATTTACAGTATATTGCTTCCCATTGCTGTGTGACTTCATTCTGGGACCCAAGTAGCTCTTTAGCTTTTGTTCACATTGATGTCACTTTTGACACATGGAAAGGTTTTAAATTAAGAAGAGAAAGGTACTGTCTCAAAATGGGTACACCTTGACATGGTGGGATGGCTTCTTACCTTTAAATGTATTCACTAAGTACCCTGTTATTTACTAGCAATAACATTTTATTATTTACTTATGGCAGTTTATTTTTTACTACAGCTTTTTGTTAGGTTTTGAATATTAAAGAGCTGTAATAAAAAAAAACCCTTACACAAATTGGGATGTGAATACACTCATATTAAGGGCTCAGACACATGGGCGTTGAAATCAGATGAGTGCAATGCGAGAAAATCTCGCAATACACTCTGACCAATATTAATGAATGAGTGAGACCAGATGAATGTTTGTCTACAGCTTTTTTCTCGTCCAGATTCTGGATGAGAAAAAAGCTGCAACATGCTGCGAGTGGATGTGAGTCTTCTGCAGGACTCGCACAGCACACTGACAGCATTTTTAGCATGATCTTTCCCATGCTGGAAAACATTAGAATAGAATAGACAGATAGATAGGGTAGATAGAAGAATGATAGGAATAGTAAATTATCCTACCAGTCTCCCACTAATAATAATAATAATAAATCTTTATTTATATAGCGCCAACATATTCCGCAGCGCTTTACAATACAGTGGTTAGAGTACAGAATATATAATACAGTAAGTATTTACAGTAGAGAACAAATACAGTACAATTATTGGATACAAAACAATAGGCATAGAATCAATGTAAAAAAGAAAATACAATAAATAAAGCAAGAAATGAAGGTGACCCTGCTCAAAAGAGCTTACAATCTACAATAGGATAGGGGTTGCAGAAGGTACAGGGGATTATTACACTAAAGGTCCAGGCATCTTGAGGAAATGGGGGATAGAAATAAGCTTACATGGATGGTCATCAGACAATCTGTGTACACCTTTTTGGTTTGGTGGAGTTTGTAGAAGAGTAATGTAGGGAGTATAATAGGCCGCCTTAAAAAGATGTGTTTTTAGGGATCGTCTGAAGCCATGCAAAGTGCACTAAGCTTTATGAATATTCACTGCACTGACCGGCAACAGCCAATCACAGATGCTCACTCTCTGTGAGATCCTCTGTGATTGGCTGTTGCAGTCAGACTGCATATCCACAATCTGGACGGTGATTGTGATTGGTTGCCATACACATTAGTGTATATATCCAACCTGTTCCTGCATGGTCGGACACATCCATTACATGGGCACATTCATAAGAATATCTCGGGAGAGGAACTTTATTTTTTAATACATCCAATTGTGGCACTTGTTTTTATTCTAAGATCTATTAATTAAAATGTACAATTATTTGTGGTACAACCCCTTTAGGGGAGACAATGATAACTGTCTGCCACATTAGTACTGTATATACTCGTGTATAAGCCGAGTTTTTCAGCCCAAAATTTGGGCTGAAAAGTCTCCCCCTCGGCTTATACACGAGTCAATACGGGGGGGGCTGTGTCCGGGGCTGTGGAGGCTTCAGGAGGCGGGGGGGGGGGGAGGCTGCTGTATGAGCGGCCCCGTCACGTGGGGCCGCTCATTAAATATGCACTGCTTTCCCCTGTCAATCAGCGGCAGGGGGAAGCAGTGCATAACTAAATAAATCCCCCCCAAGTGCTGGCACCTGCCCCCCCTTGTAAGGGCCCCCCCCCCGATGGTTATATTACCATTCCGGACTTCTGATCCGCGCCGCTCCTCGCTCCTCCTCGCTGCTCCGTCCGTCTTCTACATCCCGGATCTCCGGCCGTCGCAGGCATGTGACGTCATCGCGACGGCTGGGGATCCCGGATGTAGAAGACGGACGGACGGAGCAGCGAGGAGCAGCGAGGAGCAGCGAGGAGCGGCGCGGATCAGAAGTCCGGAATGGTAAGAGAAGCGGGGGGGGCCCTTGCAAGGGGGGGGCGAGTGACAGCATTTGGGGGCTGCTGGGGACCCCCAGGGGGCTGCTGGGGACCCCCTGGGGGCCGCTGTGTACCCCCAGGGGCTGCTGGGGACCCCCAGGGGGCTGCTGGGTACCCCCTGGGGGCTGCTGGGGTACCTGCTGGGGACCCCCTGGGGGCTGTTGGTACCCCCAGGGGGCTGTTGGTACCCCCTGGGGGCTATTGGTACCCCCTGGGGGCTGTTGGTACCCCCAGGGGGCTGCTGGTATTCCCTGGGGACTGTTGGTACCCCCAGGGGGCTGCTGGTATTCCCTGGGGACTGTTGGTACCCCCTGGGGGCTGTTGGTACCCCCTGGGGCTGTTGGTACCCCCAGGGGGCTGCTGGTATTCCCTGGGGACTGTTGGTACCCCCAGGGGCTGTTGGTACCCCCAGGGGGCTGCTGGGTACCCCCAGGGGGCTGCTGGGTACCCCCTGGGGGCTGCTATATGTACCCCTTGGGGCCTGCTGTATACCACTGGGGCTGCTGTATACTACCACTGGGGCTGCTGGGGCTCCTGTATACTACCACTGAGGCTGCTGGGGCTCCTGTATACTACCACTGGGGCTGCTGGGGCTCCTGTATACTACCACTGGGGCTGCTGGGGCTCCTGTATACTACCACTGGGGCTGCTGGGGAATCTGTATACTACCACTGGGGCTGCTGGGGAATCTGTATACTACCACTGGGGCTGCTGGGGAATCTGTATACTACCACTGGGGCTCCTGTATACTACCACTGGGGCTGCTGGGGCTCATGTATACTACCACTGGGGCTGCTGGGGCTCCTGTATACTACCACTGGGGCTGCTGGGGAATCTGTATACTACCACTGGGGCTGCTGGGGAATCTGTATACTACCACTGGGGCTGCTGTATACTACCACTGGGGAGGCCTGTATACCACACTGCTGGGGTCTGTATACCTGTGCTGGGGTCCACCCTCGGCTTATACACGAGTCAATAGGTTTTTCCAGATTTTTGGGGCAAAAGTAGGGGGGTCGGCTTATACACGGGTCGGCTTATACACGAGTATATACGGTATATCTGAACACTAAAGGGAGGTGAGCCTTCTTCCCTTGGACCCGCCGAATGCATAAATGTTACACGATGCAATGCTGCATTGGTATTTCCAGCTCTATCATCCTCCAGACAGTAATGCCCTCACCTCGTAGCTCTTTGTGGAGTATTTGGAGAATTCATTCACTTCTTATAAATCCTTGCAGGCTATAATTTGATTCACGTCACTATGGAATAAAGTCTTTAAAAGGCCATAAAGTATTTACTTACGTTCTGCTCGGCTAGAGAGTACACAAGCTGTGGAAGAATGTCTCCTTTAACAACTGCTTCTGCCAGATCATCATTATAATTGGCGAGTCTCCCAAGAGCCAAAGCAGAGGTCTGCTGGATAGTTGGGACCACATCCAAGAGCAGGGGCCGCAGCAGAGACATCACGCCTAAATTACAGCAGAAAATTAAAAGAAAAGAATTAAGAGTGACAACGGCCCCATCCCTAGGGAAAAGTATATTACTTGAGTAACGACAGTTCATCATGTCAATATCAATCTAATTCATGTACAAGCATATTGCAGAATATATTTATAACTGGACAAAAAAAAATGTTTAAAGAACAAGTAATTTGGTATAAAGACACATTTCTAGTTTTACATCAAGTTTAATTGCTTTATAATTAAAGGTTCTACAACTTGGTAAATTCCTCTCCACTTTTATGATTTTTGCTTGCGGTCTGTTAATGTTCACAGTCAGGGAAAAAAATCCTCCAGCAGGGATTCTAGGAGAAGAGCGACAAAATGGGGTACTCAGTCGCTTGACCTATAGTTACAAATGGAGAAGGATTTAGAGGGAAATTGTCAGCACCTTTCTACATATGGTAGTAGTATTTATTATAGCTGTATAGTTGCTCATCCCCTAATTAAAATGACATATTTTTTGTACCGATCTGATGTGCTGAAAACTAGTGTAGATGCAACATGCAAATGAGTCTGGAAGTGCACTGGGGATGTCAATACACTAGAACTTCACAAAGAGAATAGCCAGCAATAGAATAAGACCATCCAACAATGAAAGGTTGTATGTCATAAAACCACATTTATTTAGACTGTGAGCCTTCCTTGGCAGGGTCCTCTCTCCTCACCTACTGTATCCTCACCCATCCCTTGTAGACTGTGAGCCATCATGGGCAGGGTCCTCTTTCTTCACCTACTGTATCCTCACTCATCGCCTTGTAGACTGTGAGCCCTCGTGGGCAGGCTTCTATCTTCTCACCTATCCTCACCCATCCCTTGTAGACTGTGAGCCATCATGGGCAGGGTCCTCTTTCTTCACCTACTGTATCCTCACCCATCCCTTGTAGACTGTGAGCGCTCATGGGCAGAGTCCTCTCTCCCCACTTACTGTATCCTCAACCATCCCTTTACTCACAAAGCATCTTAGAAAATTCTACATATCCCAAGCTTTATTTATATAAAAAATAAATTAAGACTGGATACACACCCACAGTTTTATGTTGAATTACAGGTGTGACTAGATTTTATTTGAAATGGATTCGTTGGCATTTTTCAGCAATAAATGGTATGAAATAAAAAAAAATAACCCTTCCAATTGCTTTATACTCGTATGTCCAGCAGAGGTAATATTATGTTCAATTTTCACATGACAGCTGTAGCCAAATGCAGGCCAGTGGTGATGCTTGTACGCATGAAACCTGACGGCCGAGACTGACCGGTGGCAAGTCTAACAGGCACATGAATGATGGAGGTAACGCCATTACTGCAGGACAGGCAGCATTTTCTATTCTAAAGAAAATTTCGGAAAATACTGGACAATCCCCTTCTATGCTAAAGCATTTATATGACTTTTTTTGGCCTTTTTTTCAAAAGGCATCATAGTCTGGTTATGGCTTTGGTGTTATAGACTTCTATCTTAAAAACAGCATTTGACGATAAAACGGCACCAACAACACTTGTAAAAAACAAAAGTGTACTCCTTATTTTACCTCCTCATTCAACACCCCCTACTAAACATAACCAAATGATGTTGCACATTCCCATTCCATTAGCCTACTGACTGGGGGTAACCCTTGACTCTGCTCTGACCTTCAAACCACACTGTCCTTTTTTTTAAAAAAAAGTTAGTGCATGTTGTCTTCATCTCCTGCCCCAAGTACTGCACGACCAAAACACCTCGGTGGCCTCCCATCCAAAGCATGATAGGCCGCCTTAA
>JARQOC010000005.1:535704059-536112807 GCA_033576535.1 Allobates femoralis
AATCACCGTGTAACTGCAGACTTGTGAATCCTCACATTACATGTACTGTGCAATGGGAGGATTTTCCAGTCCCGGCGGCAGGAGCGGTTGTTCATGTGACCGTAAGTATGGGATATGCATACTCCCTGGCTACACTCCAACTAGACTGTTTATGGCCTTGCTCAATACACTTGCAATGAACAACGTTTAGCCCATCTAGTTGGAATGTGACTGGGAGTATAAATTTCTCATACTTGTGGTCACATGACCCCCCGCTTCCAGCACCGGAACTGGAGAAACCTCACAGTACACACCATGTGAGGATTCACAAGTCTGAAGTCACATAGTGTGACTGCAGACTTGTGTTTTAAGACCGGACAGCCTCTTTAAATCTGCTGCTCAATTAATCCATCTCTCCCCTTGTTAGTTTTTACAGCAATGTCGTCTGATAATCCCTTCAAAGGCTTTCAATCACCCTGTAAATTAACTTAAACAAAGAACTGCCACTGACATATATAATATCTTTAATCTGTATCCCCAATACATCTCTGACCAATTACCCAATACCACCCCACAGATAGTCTCCAGTCCCCAGAGGATCTCATTCTTTCCTCTGCCCTCACACAACTATCCATAGGATTTCACCCAAGAATTCCCCATACTCTGGACCACACAACCTCAGAACATCAGATTATCAGATTGAAATGTTCTGACACAACCTTTAAACTCAACGCTTCAGAGAAGACTACAACCTGCAACAAACCCACTGACGCCTCATTCCCTACAGAGCTGTTCAAAAACCATAACCTACTGTCTCCTTCCCCCATACCTCGTGTTGTAGATTGTAAACTCATGAGGGTCTCCTCTTCCTCTGTACCAGATTTTCATGAATAGTTTGCTTATTGTACTTGCTTGTATTACATATAAGTAAGGCCTCTTGACATATACAGCACAGTGGAATTAATGGTGCTGTGAATAACAACGTAGAACTCATGACAGATTTATTTCAGTATCTACACTGTATGTTCTGTAGGACCATGACTCTCGTTGTCTCCAGAGTAGACCTACTTTGCACTTAACCTCCTAACATGCTGTAAAAAAAACTTTGTGGCAGAGAGAAGATACTGTCCTAAAATAGAGAAATAACTACTTACCACTCAAAACCACTGCCATTCCAGCTCTGCCACTACAGTGGTCTTTGCAGGGACTAGAAGTCATGACATCGTGTCCCTTGGTCACCTGACCGCTACAACCAATCAGTGGGTGGCCTCAGACAGGGGCGAAACTATAAAAGGTGCAGGGGTTGCAATTGAACCCGGGTCCTGGAGTCTAGGGGGCCCCAAAAGTCCCTTTGGCCTATAGAAAAAGACTATTGCTATTAAAGATTAGCAATAATTGGGCACCCCATAGGCATTTTCGCATCAGAGCCCATGAGCTTCAAGTTACACCCCTGACCTCAGACATCAGGTGAGCATGGACAGGTTATCATAACTCTCAGTCCCTGTGAGGACCGGCGGACCAGCTGTACACTTGAGAGGTAACTAAGACCTATTTTTCTATTTTATAACAGTCTTTACTCTTTGTAAAGAACCTACACGTATGCGCACTTTTTTGTTTTGTTTGGTCTAGACAACTACCGTGTTTCCCCGAATATAAGACAGTGTCTTATATTAATTTTACCCCCAAAAGTCCCACCCTGTCTTATATTCGGGGTATGACTTATATTAAAAAAAAAAAAATGACAAAAGTCCCACACCCATACAGTATGCCACTGTAGCCCCCAGCACAGTACCGTTAAAACCGCAATTCCGCCGCACAGCCGACTTGCGGCACACTTGCGGCAGGTCCCCATACAATGTACGGTACTGTATGGGACACTTGCGGCAAGGTGCGGCAAAGGTGCGGTAACCGCACCTTGCCGCAAGTGTCCCATACAGTACCGTACATTATATGGGGACCTGCCGCAAGTGTGCCGCAAGTCGGCTGTGCGGCGGAATTGCGGTTTTAATAGGCAAGTCGGCAAGGAAACATCCTTACTTTTTAGGGTAATGGCGGCCTCGAGCTATGGATTCCTCCGCGTTGCAGGGCGTTGTCCAGATGCTTCTTCATGCAGGAGCTTCTGGCCAATCAGCACTCGAGCCGCTGAGCCAATCAGCGCTCGTAATGCTGGGGAGCCGCTGGCCAATCAGAAGCTCCTGCCGGCAGCGGTGACGTCAGGCCGGGGCGACAGGCGCACAAGATTAACCCTATGCCCTCGGGGTTACCTGCGGCACCTGAGGGCAGAGGGGAGACCACGGGGGACAGCGGACCTGCGGCTGCACCTGAGGGCAGAGGGGAGCCCACGGAGGACAGCGGGGCCAGTGGGACAGCGGGGACACAGGTAAAACATGCAATGGGCAAAAATGGCACTTTAGCGGTACCCTGTCTTATATTCCCCGAAAATAAGTCACCCTGTCTTATAATCGGGGTATGACTTATATTGGAAAATTCTGCGCCCGCCCTGCCCTGACTTATATTCGGGGGTGACTTATTTTCGGGGAAACAGGGTATGTCTTTTTAATATAGAGCTAGTAAAAGTTAAGTTTTAACGTCTCAGTTTTTCTATGCTATTGGTTGAACCTACAAGGACCTTAAAAATTTGATGCCAATTCGCCACAGAATTTGCTGCAAAATCTGAATGGTAGAAAACTGTTGGCAGAAAATCTACATCATGTCGCTATTTGAACAAACCATATGGTGAATTTTATCTGCCAAACTGCACTATAACCTCCCCTAAATATCCATAACTCAACTTTATCCAATAGTAAGAATCACATTTATTTATATAGAACTAAATAAATGTCCCTTAAATTTGAAATAGTCGATGAATAACAGCATAGATTATATACTGAATCCTTCCAAAAACCATGCCACAATTCCGGCTATATTTTGTCTTTTGACACTTTCCAAATATCCCAAAGCTGGATCAAATTAGTCCCCTACGCTACTTCTACGTAGAATTCCCTTGCTTCCATTTTGCTCCTAGATTTCACTGATACACAAATCTGTCAAATGTTTTATTTTAAATAATTCCCCACATTACAGAAACGCAGAGTGTGAGCAAAACATCCAACATCTGTGGCTGGTTAAGGGCGGGATACAAGTCAAACATTTACAGACCTATTGCTGTACAGTCCCAATCCAGTGGCAGTAACATGGGTTACTCGGTTCCACCAAAGATATCGAGTCCCTACAGACAGCGGCCCCGAGCGCCATTACAGGAAACAAACAGATTTGGCTTATATTTTGCAATTCATTACTTTGATAGACTGATGATGTAAGCCATAGCAAGCATTCCCTTCATACAACAAAAATAAAGATAGGCAACTTGTGGAATAAGTATTGAACACATCACCAATTTTCTAAGTAAATATATTTCTAAAGTTCCTAATGACATGAATTTCACACCAGATGGTGGTAACAACCAATCCAATCCACACAAGCAAAGAAATTAAACAATAGATATCCACACATTAAATTATATGTAATAATGAGAAATGACTTGCTTCAACCATATGAAGTTTGCCAGTGTCGTTTGATGAAAAACAGCCCCACAACATGGTGTTCCCACCATTTTTGTTGGTATGGTGTTAGTGGGGTGATATGAGGTTCCTTTTCACCTCCAAACATGGGGTGTATTATGGCATCTAGAGAGTTTAATTTTGGTCTCAATTGACCAGTCTACTGTATATTCTCTTAGCATGTCACACACTTGTCTAAATGTTGTTGAGCAAACGTTAAATGTGTTCAAACATATTTTTTGCTCAGCAATGGAATCTTCTGTGTGAGCGTGCACACAGGAGCATGCATACAGACCATGGAGGGTGAAGGCATTGCTTATTGTATTCTTTGAAACAAGTGTACCTGCTAATTCCATGTCTTTCTGTAGTTCTCCAAAGGTGGTCCTTAGCTCTTTGATGACTCTTCTGATAATTGTTTTCACTCCTGTCTGAAATCTTGTGGGAAACACCTGGTCATGGCCGGTATATGGTGAAATGATGTCCTTTCCAGTATTAGAACCTTCAGTAGTTTAGAAATTCTTCTGTAACCAATGTTATCAGTATGTTTTCTTAAAATTAGTTGTAAAGGTTTTGAGACTGCTCACTGGTTTTACCCATTATTAGATGTTTCTGTCACATAGGATGGTATATCAGGGGCTGGATTGTAGTATGAGCATGAGGCTGGCGGACACGCTCCCTCCCCATACAGAAGTGTGAGGGAGCAGAAATGTAGGATGATCCTGCAGCTCCCTGCATCCACGCCCACAACATACCTCCTGCTCTCTGCTTCTGCATGAAATTCTCAGGCTGAAATGTTATGTTCCCTGAGGTGGGGTCAGAGCTGAGGAGCAGATATGATTTTATTGAATTATAAGCGATCTATAGATTCTGGAACTGCAGTGTACATCTCTGCTTCATCGTGTAGGAGGGCAGGGACTGTACTAAAAAGTTTTCTCTCCCTGGAGTTCCCCTTTAATCCTGGCTGTCCATTAAATTGTAAATGCTAAATGTTGCTATCAATATCAATTTGATAGGTAGCATTCTCTATAAAAATAAATATTATCAGCCGAAATTGGATTTGCATATTCGACAATGCAGTAATTAATTAACTTCCTCTTGCCGAATAATGTCAATTACTATTTTCTTGTTTGTCTTTTTTCAACAGTACTATGCAACAATCCTGCATGACCTTAAGAAAAGCTTGATTTATTGGTGTGCCCCGATCCAGGCACATGGAATTGCCGGTGCTGAACTCCTTAAAATGAAGGCTTTCAATGCTGCGAGTAAAGTGGATGCAACAACTGCCACATAGCTCAAAGGAACAGCTGCCTCTTTAGAGCCAGCAGCCTCTCTCCTCCTCGCAGCTCAATAGATCAACTTCCCTTGTAAACTGTTACAATGTGCACAGTCTGCTGAAACAGCTTACAAGGCAAGAGAGCCAAGTCAGGGCTCCTATTGTAGGCCTCTGCTGGCAGCCAGCGCTCCCTGCCTGTGTATGGCATCAGCGCCCTGGATGGATTATATCTATCTAGTAGGGGGAACTACACAAATAACTTTTCTGACTTCTTCAGCACTTTTGGAAGAGGATACCCACACCAAATGAACTTCTGATACATCAAAGATACACGTGCCAAGATGACATTAGTGAAGTTTGTGATCTTAGGCCATCAGAGATGTCCAGAATTAAGAGGCCATATGACATCGCCTACACTAGAGATTTCTATAACTGACAGTCCAGCCTAACATTCTCTGAATATTCCAATGGTTCTGAATAATTTTTAATTTAGAATGTTTTATTAGATTCCCACTAATGAAAATATGGGTGGTTCTGTGGTCTAGGGATTAGCACTGTCACCCAGGGAGGACATATTATTATCATTATTACATATGGATGGAGTTTATATTTTGCCCGTGTTATGCATACATAGGATAGAGTACCACAGTCTCTTGTAGCCACTCCACCACCCACCTGATTCCTATACAGGCTTCCATAGTACTCCAACTGCACAGTCCCTAAAGTATCAGCACAGATAGGAATAACCCTAACCCAGACTAGAAGGTGACTTCTTGGGTCTTGCTACCTGATAGGCCTTCGAGAGTTTCCAGTCCCTCTTACCAGAAACCACTGTTTATTTTAGAAAAGGATGTATATAGCTTTTAAGAACTGACATAAGGAACATTGGAATGTGAAAACTACAATGTATACCGGCTTTGAACAGCATGCAAAAGGTGCTGATGTTCATCCAAAAGTATACAGAGGGCATATGATATGAAGATTCGTAAGTCTGCAGCAATATAGAAATACTGCAGATTTTTGGATTTAGACCAGACAACCCCTGATCTTTAACATCTGGTAAGATTGGTGTACTTAATGTATTAATGATTGTATTGCCATTTTTAAACATTTCCCCACCAGTTATTAAAATGAGCTTTAGCTGAACTCATAAAATGGTTATTTTATCAGAATTATATAGTCATGCTTATGTGGATGTTTCTAATGAAGTACACCAGCCTTGTCCGATCTACGAAATCTATTATTTGCAACGTGAAAAACTGTTGGTAGATCTGTTTTAAGGAATGGATTTTAGGTTCCTTGAACTCCACTGTCATCTAACAGGAGATGTTAGGCCAGGTCTTCACACAGTTTTAATGCTTGGGGCTCTGATACATGCTTGTTAAACTGCATTGAGCCATCACACAATAGCCAAAGTAATGTCAGCCTAAGGATAGAAGTGTTACTGCTTGTGTACATATGATGACATGGACCTGCTTTTTTATGATCACAAGAAAAAAAATCCAACAGTCATATTACATCACCCTAATACTGAGAAATACATTGCATGCAATCTAACTCCAATAAAGCCCTGATTTAAAGGTGTAGATAGGATTTGGCAAGGGGGTTGGTCTAAAGGCTATTGACAGCTTTCTGTTTTTATTGTGGTTCAATAGCTTAGTATTAGCAAAACCAAGAAACTTTCTAAATATACTACAATTTTGCTGCTGTACAGATGGTGTAACATCTTTACATAGCTGATTGCTGTGCTCCAGCATGGATCCAACAAATGACAGATTCAACCTGACTGTGAAAGCTCTCCTTGCTCTGTTAGTGGTTGTTTCTGCTCACACTTGAGTCACAATTTTCTGTCTTTACAGGAATCAATACCAACATGACAATTCCATTAAAATCAGTTTAATAGATCCCATTTCCACCATTAAGAAACAGCATCAGTAAGAGTTTGTACTCAAGAGAGCAGAGACTGAAGGGGGTACTTGCAAGTACTCAGGAAGAGCAGGTCACACAAGCTGTAGATAGGGAGGTAAGCAAAGGGCAGTCTAGATGGGGGCGGAAATCACACTTCATCTCTATGAGAATAGTAAGGTAGGACAAGAGAGAACCCATACTACAAGGAGGGAGGGTGTGACCATCAGAAAAGGTTTCTAATGAGTTGTAGAAGGAGTGCTACATCAATGTCACATCCATGGTGTATTAAAAAGACAAAGCTCTGTTCGGCAGCATTACTGCTCATCTGAAGCTGGGTGTTCGCACACTGTGCATATCCAGAAGTGCAGAAAACGGGCTCTCACATAGACAAAGGAGCTGAAGAACAGCCATCTTCTGCACTTCCGGTCATGCAAAGGATGCCTCTGAACCTGGGGAGTGTACACTCCGTTTCAGAGGCGCGATGACCATGTCGAATATTTTCAGGAAGCTGGTGACAACACCAACTATTGAAAATTATGTCATAACACCCATGCCCACAATACTAGTTGGGGTGTGATGTATCATTTTACACATCTATTCGTTATCAGGTGGCTATGAGTCCACTGGATTTCCATTTATAAAAATACAGTGCTTACTCCACAGATTTTCAAAAGTATATTGTTACTTATTTCCAGCTAGACAATAATTACTTTTGCTGTAGCAACAAGTGTCTTGTCCAAAAAGTGGGAGTTTCAATGGGGGCTAGATATTCTCCATCTCTTGCTAATTTAGTAATGAGCTGGTGAGAGGATCCATACACATTCAATAATCCTTTCACTGAGACTATTTTTGGTTTGGTAGGTACATAGATGACCTCCTCTCCTAATCATCTGAAGGTCTGATGTACTTACAATAAAATCTTTTACTCTCTGGCCTATTCTCATTTAAAGGGGTTGTCCAGTTTCCAACTAATAATTCTGCAGTCACTCTATGTGAGTGAAGGCTCATCACTCCTCAGAGCGCACGTACTGTGCGCTGCAAGGATTCGCTGGTTTCTAAGCCTGGAATGGACCACAATTATGCAGTATGCATGTTCCCAGCAACAGCACAACTAGTTTAATATGGCCTCGCTCCATACTAAATAATTAGATGACTGCTGTGATTGCTGGAAATTACTTACTATTTAAACTTACTCCTGATGTCATTATAAACAGCATGACTAAGTGTGTTGATTTACCATAAACGCGTCAGTGTATTTTATGTTTCCAAGCCAATATCAACAAGATCCCAGGTAACTTCAGCTGCACCACAAGCAATACTTAATTACATGTACTAAATGTGTGAGCAGGAATCTATATGTCACCATACAATAAAGGAAAGAAGAACAGATTTACCTCTGCCTAGACATATCTGTCGGCCTGATCACACAACAATATTGGATATGATAATACTAATTCTAAAAGGTAACTTCAGATCACAGCGAGACAGAAGAGTGTAGGAATATAAACTGATAATGAACTTTGACACACTTAAGGGCCTGTCACACGCGTCAATGTCGTCAGTGAGATGATCGCTGACGACATTGACGGCTGATCGCTGGTGAGCTGTCACACAGACAGACTCACCAGCGATCAATTGACCAGAGACATCATGGAAACGATTTAAATATCGTTTCCATGATGTCTTGCTCCCGCTGCCAGCCTGCTGGAAGCGGGAGCAGGCTGGTCTCCAAGGTAAACTGCGGGTATCTAGGCAGCGCGCGCTGCCTAGATACCCGACGTGTACCTTAGTTACCAGCCTCCTCCGCTCACCGGCTGGTTACCCGCTGTGTACCTTAGATACCAGCCAGTGAGCGGAGGAGGCTGGTAACTAAGGTACACGTCGGGTATCTAGGCAGCGCGCGCTGCCTAGATACCCGCAGTTTACCTTGGATACCAGCTCCCAGCGCTTGTGACAGGCGCTGGGAGCTGGAATATCGCTACTCCCGGTGTCACACGCAGCGATGCTGCGTGTCCACCGGGCGACAATCGCCAGGTTTTAGGACTGATTCTAAAACCTGGCGATCATCAACCAGCGATTTATCGCTGGTTGATTCACTATGTCACACGCATCAATATCGCTGCAACGTCACGTGCAGCCGATATCGTGCAGGCGATATTGATGCGTGTGACAGGCCCTTTAAAGCAGTAATGAAAGTCTCACATGGATTTATGTCTTTCTACATTCATTGAGGAATTGTCAGGTCTCGACCAACCACTAATCATAGAACAATAATACAATCTGTGCCTCTTATCTCGGAACTTTGATTTTACCTCTCCAGCTCCTCTCCCCCTTCCAAGACTGACTACTATTTTCTGCTTTTCATAACCTGTCGTATTTACTGCATAATCCTACCCTGCAGATGTATATATATGTGTGTGTGTCTTCAGAATTTGTGTCATTATTAGCCTGATGAGGAGGCCAAAGAGTCTTGAAAGCTTGCTTTGCTTTTTCTTCCCATCTTATTAGTTAGCCATTAAAAGGTATCAACCACTGAGGACTCTCAGATTCTAATATTTTCCCAAGCCAATATGGATGTGGAATTTTTAATATGCATCAATAAAGAAGATTTTTGTTTTGTCCATAAAGCTGGATCTCTTCTCCTTGCTTTCATTTTCATGTATTTTGGCAGAAATACTATCCGCGCTCCAGACAGGCCTTGAATCTGGCATTACTGGTGAGCTGGACTTTGTTTCTTAGCATGAATCTGAGCACGGCAGTGCGATTGAACACAAGAATGTTTTACTATGAAATGCATAGAAAATATAGTTTGAAAAACGAGCCTAGGGCTATAGGCAGAAACCTAACTAGTCCAGTGTGGTCCCTGACCCGGCTTCTCTTCAACCCACACCAGTTGATAGGTAGGAGAACTGTCAATCAACCAGGCAGGAAGGAGCTGACTGGGGACCCAATCGTACTAGTTAGGGTGTTCCCTATAGCCACCGACCAACTTTTTAAACAAAGTTTTCTCTGAAAACTCTTCATCATTTCAGAGAAAAACATACTGTACCTGGCTGCAATAACATACAAATACACAAACTTGCCAGACGTAGTAAACAACGAATTCCCTGTAAAGGATATATGCACATGTTGTATTGTAGCAGGCATTTTGGAGCGAAAAACGTGTCTTTTCCAAAAAAAAAAAAAACAATTACAGCATTATATACACATTTTTTCCCCTTCATTTGAATAGGTGAAAAATTGTGCAAAAATGCAGAAAGGATTAACATGCTGCAAATTAGGAACTACTTGAAAATTACAAGGAAACAATAGGCAGCGTGTGCGTGAGATTTCAGATATCTCATTCACTTTGCTGGGACAGTGATGGTGGGTTTACACACACCAATTTCTGTGTCCAATATCTGAACAGATCTCTGGTTGCAGTGAAATCATGGACACATTGCTCCATGTTGTACACAGCCACAAAATGGAACTATGTGTCCATGATTTCACTGCAACCAGAGATCTGTTCAGATATTGGACACAGAAATTGGTGTGTGTAAACCCACCGTAAAATGCAGTTTTTCACAGCAAAACGGAGAGGGAAAAAAAAGGGACAGATGCAACATGTGAACGCGCTCTAAAGGCCCAGTTACACACTCAGATAAATGTGCAGAGAGTGTTCGCAGATCTCTGGTTGCAGTGAAATCATGGACACGTAGTTCCATTTTGTGGCTGTGTACAAAATGGAATTATGTGTCCATGATTTCACTGCAACCAGAGATCTGTTCAGATATTGGACACAGAAATTGGTGTGTGTAAACCCACCATTATTATTTGAGGTAAATCAACGCTAGCCTGACCATGTATGAGTAGCAGTATATAAATTTTTGTTTTTTTGCTGATCGCGGCAGTTGCGGTGAAAAAAACGCAACTGCCGCGACTACTGCATAACAGCCGCGATAGCGGCACACTTGCGGCAAGCCCCATACAATGTCTATGAGGCTTGCGGTAAGTGTGCGGCAGGTGCGGCAAGTGCGGTTTCGGCACTTGCGGCAGGTGCGGCCGCACGAAAAACGCGGTATGACGAGTTTTTTTCGAGGATGCAAGTGCCGATACCGCACTTGCTGCCCCTGCCGCAAGCCCCATATACATTGTATGGGGCTTGCCGCAAGTGAACCACAAGTGCGGCCGTTATGCGGTAATCGCGGCAGTTGCGGTTTTTTCACCGCAACTGCCGCGATCAGCGCAAAACGCTGATGTGAAAGCAGCCTTAATCAGACATCAAATATAAAATAATATTAATGTCTGTGATGCTAAATGCTTAAAATAGAACTTTACTTTCAACAAACTGTGTGTATAAATCAATAGTACAGTTGTCAGATATTTTATCAGATAAATTAGCTTCATCCCCCACCTATTAAGCTGCATACACACGAAAAGGATACGCAGCGTTTTGGACGCAGTGTCTTGCCGCTGCGTCCAAAACACTGCATTGTACAGTAGCAGCAGAGAGGATGGGATTTTTAGAAATCCCATCCTCGCTATGCTGTTCCCGACCGCAGTGTTTTGATAGCTGCGGTACGGGTGTTCGCTCCTTCTCCGCATGTTCATTTCATACCGCGGAGTCGGAAGCAGCTCCCATTGGGTGCACGCAGGGAGAAGCCACCCTGCACCCATCGCACATAGAGAGTACAAGGCGGCTGCAGTCTCCATGCCGCCCCCGGTGGGTTCCCTGAGTTCCGGAGGCACTGCATCCAAGACGCACAGCCTCTGGACCGTGAGCACATACCCTTAGTCACTTTTCCCCCTAACTCCTGTATCTTGAATTTGTCATCCACTCTGAAAAACCAGCTCAAATCAGGTGTCATTTAACTGCCATTATACTCTATGGAGAGGATGAGGAGCAAGAAGAAAAACAGGCAGAGGAAGATAGACACATTATATGGAGCTCTCTCTAAAGGCCCCGTTACACGCTGCGATATGGCAGCGATCCGACCAACGATGTGGATCGCTGCCACATCGTGAACTGATCGCTGGTGAGCGGTCACACAGGCAGACTAACCAGCGACCAGTGGACCAGCGACATCATGGAAAAATAAAATATTCTTTCCACAATGTCTAGCTCCCACTGCCAGGTTGCGGTAAGCGGGAGCAGGCTGGTAACCATGGTAAACAGCGGCTATCTAGGCAGCGCCCAGTGCCTAGTTCCCCACTGAATACCCTGGTTACCAGCCTTCTCCACTTACAGGCTGGTATCCAAGGTACACAGCGGGTAACTAGGGACTAGATACCCGCTGTTTACCATGGTTACCAGCTCCCCGCGCTTGTTGTGCTGCACTGAGAGCTTGTCCATCGTTGGCTCCCGCTGTCACATGCGCCAATGCTGGGCACCCAGCGGGAGACCAACGATAGATTTATGGACAGGACCATAAATCTACGATCAACGATCAATGACTTAATCGTTGATGTGTGTCACACACAACGATGTCGTTTTGACATCGCTGCAACGTCACCAAACCAGTGACATTGCAACAATATCGTTAACAATATCATAGTGTGTAACGGGCCGTTAAAACTGTGTGCCCACATTGTGGGGGGTTTTTCATGCATTTTTTGCTTGCAATTTTCATAGATCTGCAAAGAAATTCTTATGCCAACAAAGTCAATGAGAATGATGAAGTTTCAGGATTTTTTTCCTTGCAGATTTTAGTGCAGAAAAAATGTGCAGCATGTCAGTTCTTCCACATTTTTATCTGTGTTTTTCTCATTGACTTCACAAAAAAACGCAGGTGAAAATGCATGAAAAAATGCAACACATCGCGGAAAAAACACGTTTTCCTGCCAAGAGATGCAGAATTGGAGCAGAAATTTCTGCAACCAAATGTGCAATGTGGGCACATAATCTAACAACTCCTTTTCCTCAAGTCAGAATTCAATTCAGATTAGGTCTGCTGTCTACCTTCTTCCATACTCCTGTATCTTATCCATGCATGCCAGGGGTGTAACTACAGCAGGTGCAGGGGTTGCGATTGCACCCGGGCCCTGGAGGCTAGGGGGCCCCAAAAGTCCCTTTTGGCCTATAGAAAAGACTATTGCTGTTAAAGATTTGCAATAATTGGGGACCTCGTTGGAGCTTTCGCATTGGGGCCCATGAGCTTCAAGTCACGCCACTGATGTATGCTAACAGAAAAGGGATGGAGAGCAGCAATGTGTGCTGTGTATAGGAGAGTTCATAGCAGGTATTCTCCTCCATAGAGCTCCCCGTGAATTGCAAATCAGAGGAAAAAAAATGGCGATAATGCAGGGTACAAGTCATATATTGGCCAGAAATAGTACCGTATTATTCCTAATATACTCACACAGGACAGTGTATTCATAAAAGTTACTTGGAAGTACAGTTACCTTTTAATTATTCCAATTGAAGATTAAAGCACCACTCCAGTATTTAGTTTTTTTATTTCACCTCTGTAGTGGTGCTTTAAATATAAGTCTCCTGCCCCCTGGTAATATTCTCACCCTCCTGCAACTTCATCAGTGTGCAATTCATTCATTTATTCTGCATAATAGACAGCAAGAGATAACCCCCCACACACACATACATATATAAAACAGAGGCCATTATGTCATAGTCCCTATGACAACGAAAACATAGGCTGGATTTGTTTTTGTTGTCATAATGCCATAGCAGTGACTCTCACAGCTGCGTGTGCAGGGGCAGAACAATGTGCTCTTCTCTTATTAGTTCAAACATTTGGAAAATTCTGCTTTTGTTTGAGTTAGAAACAAAATCATAAAGACAACGAACAAAGGTGACAAAGCAGTAAGAGCTGGACAACAGCGTGTCATCATAAAGCGGCTTATTGTTGAAAGCAGCTTTTTATGTTAAATGTGTTATTTTTTACTTTTGATTTTTTTTTAATTCTCCATATATACAGTAGATAACACAGAATTCACCATTCACAATAGGTGATATCACAGCTCACCTCCTCCTCCTGTACAATGACTGATAACACCTATATATGCAGTAGATAACACAGGATCCATTATTCACAATAGGTGATATCACAGCTCACCTCCTCCTGTACAATGACTGATCACACCTCTATATACAGTAGATAACACAGGATCCACCATTCACAATAGGTGATATCACAGCTCACCTCCTCCTCCTGTACAATGACTGATAACACCTATATATGCAGTAGATAACACAGGATCCATTATTCACAATAGGTGATATCACAGCTCACCTCCTCCTGTACAATGACTGATCACACCTCTATATACAGTAGATAACACAGGATCCACCATTCACAATAGGTGATATCACAGCTCACCTCCTCCTGTACAATGACTGATCACACCTCTATATACAGTAGATAACACAGGATCCACCATTCACAATAGGTGATATCACAGCTCACCTCCTCCTCCTGTACAATGACTGATAACACCTATATATGCAGTAGATAACACAGGATCCATTATTCACAATAGGTGATGTCGCAGCTCACCTCCTCCTCCTGTACAATGACTGATAACACCTCTATATACAGTAGATAACACAGGATCCACCATTCACAATAGGTGATATCACAGCTCACCTCCTCCTCCTGTACAATGACTGATAACACCTCTATATACAGTAGATAACACAGGATCCACCATTCACAATAGGTGATATCACAGCTCACCTCCTCCTCCTGTACAATGACTGATAACAGCTCTATATATAGTATGTGGTGATGCAGCCCATAGCCGGGTGCATCACACGGGTGGTCTGCGTATGATACATCCCCCACAGGCTTGAACAGAGGTGGGAGGTATGTGGTGATGCGACCCATGGCCGGGTGCATCACACGGGTGGTCGGTATATGTGTCTGTTCACATGTATCCGGTTTTTCTGTGGATGTGCTGTGCTAAAACCTACCTGGAACACAGGGAGTTAACAGCTGAAAGTTAGTGCTGTAGACCAGACATATTCATGAGCCTAATGAGTGGCTGAGAGCAATGTGTGTGCTGATTGCGTGGCAGAACAGGTGGGTGTGTCAGTGTGGGTGTGGTGAGCAGGACTTAACCTGCCAGGTGTGTGTGAGAGATGAGATCAGACTGTAGAGGAGACCAGAGACTGCAGAGATCAGCCAGAGTTAGAGATCAGTCAGAGGATGACAGACTGCAGACAGGAGGCTGGAGGCAGAGTCCTGAGAGACCAGACTGGAGACTGATGACCAGAGCCTAGAGATGGATTGGATTGAGAGCAGTCCTGAGCTCTGGGATGTGCGATGGTGAAGAAAGCCTGTGGCCAGACCGAGAGGTTAGTAGAGCACCTGGGTGTAAGGGGGATCCTGGCTGAACCTGTAGGGGGCTCACTCTGTCCATGGTGGTGAGGCTGCCATCTGGATCTCTGCCTGTATTGGTGGGGGCTTGGAGGCAGCTGGGCATCATGGGCAGGGTGAGGAGACCTTGGGGGATGCTTTGACTGACCTGAAGCTCAGGTGGCTCACAACCTGGCCTGGGCCTAGAGGGCTGAAGTCCATGCCGGACTGTGCTGGTGTGTGTGCTCTGGGCCTAAAGGGCTGAAGTCCATAGGAGTCCATGACGGACTATGGAAATGGATGACGGCTGACGGAAAAGGGCCGTGTGTGATGTGGGACCGTGAGGTCCATGTGTGTGAATGGAGGCAGAGCAGAAGCCTCTGTGGGAGAGAGAAGACCAGGTCCTGTGGGAATGGAGCCGTGAGGCCAGACGACAGGGGTTGGTAGAGTACCGGGAGTTGGGAAGTGGGGCTGACCCTGGAGGGGCTAGCGAGGGCGTGTTTGGTGCAGCCGCTTGCCTGGAGGTCTGGCCCTGGTGATGGCAGACTTGTAAGCTTTTGGCGACCTGGAGACATGTGCCGAGGAGTTCTTGGGGCCTGACTTGCCCTGGAGCCCCGGTGACTACAACCAGGTCAGGGCCTGGTTCAGAGCAGCCAGAGCACTGTGTAGAGGGCTGGGAAGAGTTAGCAGCCTGTGCGAAGGGACTGGACTCCCAAGGGGTCACTAGGCCAAGGAAGGGCCTGGCATTCGGGCAGTGGCCGTAAACAGGGGTTTACCGGCGGCGACTGAGGCCCTGGGAGACGGCAACTGACCAGTGTACTCTGTATTGTGTGCCGGTACTGTAAGGCAACCGGGTGTTAGATATGTGCAATATAATTTATGTTCCGTGGAATGTAATATGATGTTATTTGTATTATGTTATGTGAGTGTAATATAATGTATTTATTCTGTATATATGTGAGATGAGCAGTTTACATGTAATAAACTGCTGCATAATGGTTAAAACATGTGTTGATGTAATTTACGCTGTCAAGCGAACCCCAGGAGTACGCTACCTCACAAGTAGATAACACAGGATCCACCATTCACAATAGGTGATATCACAGCTCACCTCCTCCTCCTGTACAATGACTGATAACACCTCTATATACAGTAGATAACACATGATCCACCATTCACAATAGGTGATATCATAGCTCATGTTCTCCTCCACAATGATCTTTCCATACAGTGTCTAAATTAGTCTATTCCTTCTAATGTCCATGCGCCCATCAGGAAATATGAGTTTAATACTAGATGTTAAAATTGCCAGTGTGAAAACTGCAAGATTATATATAATTTTTTTAAATTGATAATAGATAACTATATATAAAATAGATTATCAAAAAAAAAAATGTTAACGATCTTTAAGGGATAGTCCGGAATTATGAGCACCTCCTTTTACATCCATTTCCTATCTACATGCAGTGGCCTCCCTGCCTGGGACGGGGATCTCCCGAGGAAGTCCACTTTCTGTCCTACTCTGAACATTAGACAGATGGACTAACAATCTTGACGACCAACGGTCAAATTCCGTCTCGATCTCCTGGTCAATATATTTTTACATCATATTTGATATTCTTATAGGATGTTAAAATATACATTCATATGATTAAAGAAATAAGGTGCATGGAGTGAAAACATTTTTCATTAATCTTTGATCTTCTTTCATGTTATTTTGTTTGCGTTCTCCAAAAATTAAGCTAAAGGCTGTGATCAAAAAAATAATTATGTACCCACAACGCAAGATTAGCAGGTAAACTATATATCGTAATACATTCATTTCTGTAGTTTTTCCTGGAGATCTGTAAAAAAAAATCTCCCAGGTCCATAAGTCAAAAGAAGAACAATACAAACATTTAGCAATTTTTTTATTGTAACTGTATAACAAGTAAAAACTGAACACTAATTACCCTGTATGAAACTGGATAAATGGAAATAAAATGATATAGTGTATGAATATTGTCAATAATTAGCATCATTTTGGAGGTTATAATATAATTTTAGCATCTGACCTCACACTTGTGCTCGGTGCTTAGTGAGGAGCGTAGTCACCAGCAATGTCAGACTCAATTGGAGGGTTTCAGCAGTCAAAGCCCCTACTAATTACTAGTAGCATGTGTTCTAGATCAAACACAAACTGCATACAGATGTCTGCTGCCTGATCTGTGTGCTCAGCTCTCGTGTGGCCATACTGTCCAATCCATTCCTGGCCGGGTGGAGACTTCATGTCAGATGCAGCCATATGTATCTACATTAAAGTCTACTGCATCGAGATCTCCTCATTCATTGGAAGCTTAGGTTCACGCTTGCAAATTTTAAAACACTTTTTTTCCCTAAATGGATGAAATTTGATAGGAAAATCCTGACGATTATTGCACACGCTCTGAAATCTACACTGTTAGTTGACTCTTCACAAAACGGTTTATTAAAATTTATTTTTTTTATTTCCCTTTTTTCTTTAACTGAAGTCAGCACATTACAAAACGAAAAAAATACTTGAAAAATGCAAATGTGGTGCCCCAGGCTCCGGTGGCTACAATAATAAGCTTGGAAGCAAGGGAAGGCATCCACCTCAGGTAAAACACACGCACAACACCCAACTTCAGGCCAGAAGGGGGAGCTCTACACATGAGTTCAGGGCAGGTCCCCTATAAATTCTGGTCTGGGGGAGGAGTTAGGCAGTTCAGTTCCTAGGAGGACTGTAGAAGACATCCTACAGACGGTAGCTGCGCTAGGCTCGTCCTAGGTGACTGACTAGCCACTGTGAGAAGAATAAAGAAAAATGGAGGCGTCTCCCTGTGACGGACCAGTTGGTCTAGTGGGGTTAAACTGGCTGTGCAGTGGAAGTGTTCGCCTGTTGAGGTTGTGCCGCCTGCACAACCTCGGTGTTAAGCCTGTGACATCGGTATTTCGGCCGGCGTGTCTCCGGCTGCGGCTCCCCCGTGTGTTGTGCTTCCTGTCTCCGGTCACATGAGCCCAGTCACATGGTCGGAAGTAATCTCCCCACAGGTCCTGTAGTCCTTCAGTGCATGTAGCGCCCTCCTGCTCCGGGCCGCAAACCCCGAGGGGATGTGCACAGGAACAAATTCAAAATAAATGCAGTCACTATCCAGGAGCTGGGGGCAACAAATGCACAGGGTTGTTTTCTCTTTTTTCTTTTTAAATGTGTACAAACCTCTTTGTTTGTCAACACGAAAACCACAACGCGTTTCTGCAGCAGTTCGCTGCCTTCATCAGGTGGATTAAATCCACCTGATGAAGGCAGCAGACCGCTGCAGAAATGCGTTGTGGTTTTCGTGTTGACTAATAAAGAAGTTTGTACACATTTAAAAAAAAAAAAACACCCTGTGCATTTGTTGCCCCCAGCTCCCGGATAGTGACCGCATTTATTTTGAATTTGTTCCTAGCCAGTGTGAGAGACCTGCAGTGAGGGTCTGAGAGAAGTGGAGAACATGTGTGAGGAGTGGAGCGGTGTGAGCTTGCCTCTGCACCTAGCATTGTACGGACACCGGAGTCTGAGGTCGCCAGGGACTTCATAACCAGAAACCAACACCGGAGGGCAGATAATTCCAAGTCACTCTCCCACTAGAAAGGCCAGGCGACACAGCCGCAACACAGAGCTCAGGAGACTCAGTGAAGGAGAGTAGCACCAAAAAGGTCTCAAGCCGCCTGTCACACGGCCAGGACAGACAAGAGAGGAGAGGGTCACAGCTTCTAGCAGCCATAGCTCACCTAGAACAGCACAGCAGGGAGGCCTCAGCACTTGCCAGGTGTGGAAAGCCCACCTTGCTTCCAGGCTCCGGACCCCTAACACCACTAGTGAACTGTGCCCTGGATGAACTTGCTGTTGACTTCAGTAAAGGTAAAGAAGACTGTTACCCCTGTGTCTGCCAGTTATTCCGTACACTCAGTCCTTGCACCCCCAACGAGCCCTGCATATCCACAGACTTTACGGTTGCCCTAGGGAACCGCTCTTCCCATGAAGAGCTGATCTATCTACGCTGCTACTCCCATCATCCCCAGAGGTCCCGACTGCAACAGAGGCTACCCCGGCCGCATTCCACGGGTGGAGTCACGACTCTTTTTATTTTTGCTTTCACCCATTTTCAAAACCCCCTTTTTACTGCATGCACGACGAGGGGATCACGGACCGGGTCCCGCCACTGCGATATCCCGCAGCCCCAGATGATGAGAGGGCCCGGTTCCGAGTACCCTGCGGTCCCCATCAGGGGTGAGGCACAAATGTTTTGATGTGCAAAAATTGCACCGAAATGAATGTGATCTGTTTCTTTTTATTATTTATTTACATATTAGATGGGGGCCCAATTCTATAACATGTGCAATTATATAAGATCAAAGTAAAACGATCCTTTATTGTAGCTTCATTAAAAGCAAACACAGGGTAGTGAGGTGTTCAGGAGAGAAGGCCTTTAGAAATGCAGTTAGGCCTGTTTCCCACATCCGTGCAAACCACGGACGAGGGAGACAGGCTGTTTTTGGGGGTGGTACTTCTGTGTTGTCATACATTATGTGACATACATGTGCTTTCCATGTGCTAACCCTGGATTCGTGGACAGGATACCGACAGCCTGTCATTTCATACTCCCCTCCCTCCAGCGCTGCTGTTCCTCTCTCTTCCGGGGCCTTTGCAGCTCTGAGTGCAGTAAATATTAGATGAGAGTAATGAACGGCCCCGGAAGTGAAAGAAACAGACAGCGCTGGAGGGAGGCGAGTATGAAATTCTTTGTTTTTTTACTTTAAAAACTTTCTTCTGGTCCACGCACACAGATGTCATACAGATGATATCCGTGTGCGGGACGTTTTTGAACGGACCCATTGACCTGAATGGGCCTGTAGGTCCGTGCTTCTGCTGAAAAACAGACATGTCGCTGTATGGAGCACACAGAAACGCATCTGCTCCACACGGCGACACGGTCCGTGCTTAATAACGGACATGTGAAGGGGGCCATAGGGGATCATGTGTCCTTGTATGTCCGTACGTCCGGCATGTGTCACCACGGACCGCATACATGCCGGAGGCATGGATGTGTGAAAGAGGCCTTAACAGCTGTAGTCCTGCCCCTTCCGGACACGTCCTCTCCTCTGAATCCCTCACTATACTGAGTTTGCTTTTAATGAAGCCACAATAAAGGATCATTTTAGTTTGACCTGGACGAGTGCCGCTACCTTCATTATCTTGCTGTCCAAGGATTGACCGTTAATCTTGGTCTACATGTGACTACTCTATGTACTGCATACCTACAATTACACATGTGTCAGGTACTCTATTATAATATTGCCATGGTACATACTCCTGTGATTGTTCTATATGCGGTCCATGACCATGGGAGCGCCCAATGGTTTTAAATGATTTTATTCTTCCCCACATTGTGCAATAATAAAGATTTTCCTCTTATACGTTTTTTGAATCAGTGTTGTGGTGTTGCTCCCTTGTGTGCCACGTCTTTTCTGTTTCTGCATCATGTGGAAATGAGGCTTTATTATATTCACACATTACGTTGTACCAGTTTTTTCGCCATGGTATAGTGAATTGCACATCACAGAAGTCTGTACAGCTCATTATTATTATTATTTATTTATAGAGCACCGTTGATTCAATGGTGCTGTACATGAGAAAGGGATACATACAAACAAATTAAAAATACAATGAACAAACTAACAGTGACAGACCCATACAGAGAATGGGGGATGCTCGGGCGAAGTCTTGCAGGCGGTTAGATGAGGAACATACAAGTGTGGAGGAAAGTAACAGGTCTTGGGAGGATCGAAGATTACGAGTTGGATGATATCGCAAGATTAGTTCAGAGATATATGCGGGGACAGATTGTGGACGGCTTTGTAAGTCAATGTTGGTAGTTTGAATTGAATACGCAGGGAAATTGGGAGACACTGGAGGGATTTGCTGCGAGGAGAAGTGGAGGAATAGCGAGGAGAGAGGTGGATTAGTCAAGCAGCAGAGTTAAAGGACAGATTGGAGAGGTGCAAGAGTGTTAGCAGGGAGGCCACAGAGGAGGAGGTTGCAGTAGTCAAGACGGGCGATGATGAGGGCATGCACTAATAGTTTTGTAGATTGAGGGTTGAGGAAGGGACAGATTCTGGAAATATTGAGTTGGAGGTGGCAAGGGCTTGGATGTACGGTTTGAAGGACAAGGCAGAGTCAAGGGTTACTCCGAGGCAGGGGACTTCAGGTACAGGGCAAAGTGTGATGCCATTTATTGTGATATATAGGTCTGGTAAGGAAGGTGTGTGAGATAGAGGAAAGATGATGAGTTTGGTTTTGTCTACATTGAGTTTTAGGAAGCAAGAGGAGAAGAAGTAGGCTCATCAATAAAGAGCCATACACTGCCAATGCACTTACATAGAAAACTGAAGACATGCAGAAGTGCCATCAAGGCCTCATGGACCTCTAGTGAAGTATGTTTACCTCAGCTGTAAAGGTACCATCACACGCTAGGTTATAGGTGAACGAGATCGATAGCCATGTCACGTGACCGCGATCCTTCAGACATCGTTAGTGCGTTGTCACACGCAAGGATATCGTTACTGATCTTAAATTTGGCAACGCGCCGGCTGCTTGGAGAAGAACGATTGAACGATGTTATAAAGCAGCAGAAATAGGAGAATTGTGAACGACATTGTCCAAAAAGGTGTCACTCTGAACGATGTTGATGCTTCCCAGAACGACGAACAATATTGAGGTCAGGATCTCAAATTTTTGCTGAACGATCCAACGATTTATCCTTCCGACATCGTTCGTTTACACGCAACGACGCACAAACAATATAATTTGAACGATCAAAAATCTGTGACGTTTCAACGATATTGTAGCGTGTGATGTGGCCTTAAGGCTATGTGTCCACACTGCAATATCATGCATTTTTTATAATGAAGTCAGTGGATGGAAGGGCTGAAAAACGCAGGGAAATCCATCCCAACAATTGGCATGCTGCAGCATTTTTCTGCAACAAAATCTGCACCAAATGTGCAAGTTTAAAAAAAAAAAGTGCGTGTAAAACTCTTCTGAACTATCATAGACTTTGCTGGCTTCAGCCATGCAGATTTTGATGTAGATTTGTCAAAAAAAGCATTAAAAAGCGCAGAGTGGACCCACAACCTATTATTGCCAAGTGCATGAGCCCTGAATCTGCTGCATCAGTTAAAAAAAACTTGGATAAAAACACCAGCGCACAGTAACTCATGGTTAAACGGCTAGCAAGTGATAATCACTCAGCAAATGCTCTAAATAAAGTATGGTATTCATGCTGTTTTATAACAATACCCTTTTTAACTTCCCTTTCATCCACTTCTGTCTGCATAAATTAAATGGTACAGTTGCTGTTATGAGTCACTATAGTAGAGATGTAAGTAATCTGCACATAAGTTGCTCTTGTGGAGATAAAGAATCCATTGTGTCTGGAGCGGCTTGCAAGTACTTGTTCAGTAATAAATATCATACAGGTTGTGAGGCATGCAAAACGCAGAGACGTGAATTGGAAGAATACTCCCTCTCTCAGAGTGCATGTAGGAGAGTAACCAGTATAAGGCTTTGTGCACGTGTAGGATTTGGTGCAGAAATGTTTGCATCTCTTGGCAGTAAAAATGCAGCCGCAAAAATGTGTAATTTTTGCCGAATTTTCAACGCAGATTTTTTTTACATTTATTAGAATGCTGCAAAAATTGCCATGCTGCAGATTAAGGCTACGTTCACACGCTGCGTATTTGCAGCTTTGTCCTGCATTTACTCGGCGCTTTTTTACGCGCGCGTAAATGCAGTGAAACGCAGTTGCTGAAATGCATTAAGATGTTGCGCACGCGGTTTCACTGCAAAAGTGCGTGTATAAAAAGAATAGACTGCTCCACCGGCTCTGTGCCCGCGTGCTCTATGTTACACAGGAGCAAGTACAGAGTCGGTTGAGCGGTCCTTACTATACCTCCGCCAGCTCTATGGTACCAGGAAGACTGGAGAGAAGAAGCATCAGGCTGCAGTGCACAGACCTGGGCTCCAGGGCACAGACGACACCCGGGCTGCAGAGTGCGGACCTCGGCTCCAAGGCACATAGCCCACAGACAGGGTGAGAGCACACATGTGCAGCGGTCCCTCCTGCACTGACACACTGTACCAAATCACCTTCACAACTGCTGATTCAGTACAGTGTGTCAGTGCAGTGGGGACAATGGTGGTGGGTGGTGACATTAGGGGCTGGGGCGGGCTATAGGATCCTGGGGGTAGCCGGGCATAGTGAGAGTGGGAGAGGGGGCGGGCTGTAAGATCTTGGGGGTGGCTGGTAATACTGTGAATAGCGAGGGGGCATGTTTGTAGTAGAGTAGATGGAAACGACCAGTTTCTATTTACATGCACAAACACGCCCCCTAGACGTTCTCCTCCAACCGCAGATATGTGATATCCAGGAAACCCTGCAAAATGTTGACAGCATGTATATTGCAAATTGTCAACATTTTGGAGCCTAGATATACATATGAATTATTGCAAAATCCCGGACAACCCCTTTAAGCACAGTACTTGGCTATCTCCGGCAGTCCCAGCAGACAATAAATAGAGTCTCTTCAGATCAATGGGGTTCCCACCAGGCAGACCCCCAGCGATACACTATTCCTTATCCTATATATAAGATAGACTGTATATACTGTACTTGGTACAACCACTTTAAAAGGTTATTGCCATCTGATATATTTATGACCAGTGTCAGACTGGGAAGCCAAGGCCCCACAGTGACATCAGCTATGAGGCCACATTGTTTTCCTGCAAGCAAATATTACATTACCCGCATTCACAAATCTATATAATAACAAATATAGAAGTTATTGAAACTGGAAAGTGGGAGTCCCTCTACTAGTCAGTATTTAATTTCACTTCAAAGAACGAAGACCTCTTCTTTGTATCTAATGAAGGTGTGATCGCCAAAATGCGTTGTACTGTATCATATGTTTTATATTTTTCTGTCTATAAATGAACATGTGTTTAAGATCCACTTAATAAATTATAGTTTTTCCAAACAAGGAGGAGTACTACATATTGCTTTATTTCCTCAAATGCCCGGTTTGACACCATCACTGTAAAATGTTACCTTTTTTATCATTCTTTCTGCCGGGACCCACTGGGAGGTTGCCCGCATAAGCCCTCTGGACTAGCAGCCGCCTGCCAGGAAAAGACTTGCATATAATAGGCCCACTTCATATGTAGAGAAGGTGAGGGCAACAGCATTCACATCTATTTTCATTTATGTCTGGACATCTACACTTCAAGCTGTATATTATTTCCCAGATTCTAGGTAGGATCCCAGTCATCACAAACTGGGCAGTTGAATGATGAAATGAATGATGGGATAGCACTTCTATCTGTACATAGAGAATCAAGTATATTGTGCCACATACTGCTTATTTGGGAGGGTGAGGGGCCCACTGGGGGATTCATTCAGCCTGTATATAATATATCTACAGGTATATACAGATCCCATATCTATATTGAAAAGGAAGGCTGATTGTGCTACACATGTATGGGAATCCTGACTCCCTCTCCATGAACATTGGGGGCTCGGCAATTGGTGGGACCCCATCTACCAGACATTTGGATGTGGTTATGTTATGAATATGTCAGATGAGGATACTTGGTTAATTGGGAAAATCTTTCATAAATAAATACCGTAATGATATTTGGTGAGTGAGTGGTTCAAATCTGACCAAGGACAACATACACATGAGTTTTCTATGGGCACTCAGCTCCCCCTTCCCCCCCCCCCCCACATGTGATGGTATGTGCTTTGGTCATGGTATGGCAGTATTCGTGCCTGGTATGTAGCATTATTTCGGCACTATGTTGTGGTAATTTGTGATCTGGTCATGGTGTGGTGGTATATCTGCCTTCTATCTGGTATTATTGGTCTTGGTAGAGTGGATTGTGGTTGGTCATTTGTTTTATCTGGTATCAATAACTGGAAACTTCTTTATTTCCAATAGATATTAAATACTTGGATGTTTAACTGCTCCCTGTCCTGTGACACAGCAGCAGAGATGCAGTTACAGAGGTTCCCCAGAGAAAGCAAGTTGAGTATTTGGTGAGATTTTCACCTCAGTATTTATAAGACAAAACCAGGAGAGGGTGAGAAATGCAGAAAAAAATTACCTCTGATTGCTCCACTCCTGGTTTTGTCGTAGGCCGGCTTCACACCGCGGTGTGATCCGGTCCGGGGCTGTCCGCTGTGAATTGGACAGCCCTGGACCAGATTTGCAAACAGACCCGGAGGGCAAATATGCCCCCCGTTCCAGTTTGCAGCCGGTGTCCGATGATCGCAGCTGCACAAATTTCAAGCTCCCTGCTAGCCGTGGTCCTGAAATCAGTGCAGGGGACAGCTCCTGGTGCTGACGTTTAGCAGCGCTCGCTGCTAAACTCCTGCACCCGGCGTCCGGCTCCCGCATCTGATTTTATGTCGGATGCGGCGTGACATAGACCCCCATGGTAGGGATCCGGGAGCATCTGATTTTGTCCGATTTTCCCCCCGGACACAAAAACGTTGCTTGCAATGATTTTGTGTCCGGGAGAAAAATCTGAATGCTGCCGGATTCTCCTGGACAGATAGAAACCGGATGGCACATAGCTGCCATCCAGCTCCATCCGTCCCCATAGAAATACTATGGGGCCAAAATCTGATCCGGTGCTCCTCTCCTTAGTAGAGCCGGTTTTACCGAATGCACATTGGGATCATTCCTGAGCACCTCATTTTGTCCTTGGACTCCGTGGTTACTTGTTGCGGTCTGTGACTGCTCTTTAGCCATTTTCTTCTTTTTCCTAAGTCTCCTGAATTCTGAGTCTCTGTGACCCGCTCTTCAGTCTTCTTTCAGGTAGTGTGTTATATAGGATCTATACAATGTAAGTGCCCCCATCACCGAGACCGTAACCTCACAGTGATGTAGCTTGGGACAGGTGACGTTATAATGGCCGGAGTCAAGTGACTCGCACTGTGTAAATTGTGCCCCCCTATAGACCCCTGGTCCTGCAGCAGCGGACACCATGTGCATAGCAAATGAGACACTTTATTAGGGTGTGTGCGTACAATCAGTCTACTCAGCATTTTGGAAGCAGAGTCTTCCTGCTGTGTCCAAAACACTGTGTAGTACAGTAAGCAGCATAGCGGATTGAATTTGAAGAAATCCCATCCTCACTATGCTGCACCCGATCGCAGTGTTTTGACAAGCTGTGGTGCGGGTTGACGGAATTCCGCTCCTCCTCCGCATGCTGGGAGAAACCGCCCTGTACCGATCGCAGATGGTGAGTACAGGGGCGGCTGCGGGTTCCCTGCGAGCACCCGCGGCTTCCCTCTGGTCTGGAGCCACTGCGTCCAAGACGCACTGACTCTGGACCGTGAGCACACAGCCCAAGATGCCAATTCAGCAGTAAAGTCTGGTTCTAGTTCTGGAGTATTTAGCGATTGTCGCTGTGTATGGTGAAGTGCAGACAAATAAAACACAAAACACAGTATATTATCTGTAATCTAGTTTATTTTATTGTAATAGCAATAAGCAACATTGTAATGAAAATATTACTGGCCCTGTAGTAAAGTAAAGGGAACCTGTCAGCTAGTTTATGCACCCACAGCTATTACTAAAGGATAGAATCAAGCTCAACCACTGTTAGGTGCTCAAGGGTAATGGGTTAGTCAGTAAAAATCATATTTTAACCCTGGCACACAGAAAAAAAGGGAAACACATAATAGTTGCTTTTCAAGTGTCTTTTATTTTTCTTGTGCAAACTTGTGTTTTTTTGTGATTCTATATGTACAGATTGTCTTCCTGACGAAGACTCATGCTTGAGCCAAAACGTCGGTGTTTTTGGAAACCACACACATTTGCTCAAGAAAAATTAAAAAAAAACTTGAAAAGCAACTATCATGTCCTTCCCCTTTTTTCGGTGTGCCAAGATTAAAATAGGATTTTTACCCACAGCTATCACTGTCTGTACCTGTAGCTTCATAGTACTATTCTAATCATCCCTGTCTGAGCTCATAGTGTAATGGTAAAGGTGAAAAAAAAGTATTTATACACTTACATTTTCTGAGGCAGACTACACCTTGAAGGAGGTAGTCTATCTGGCAGGTTAATAGTTAACATTTCTGCTGAATTTTATAAGATGCTGTATGGCATGTGGGATGATCATGTGACTACAATAGGTGGAGCTATGTCTACATAGAGTATAATGATTTGCTTGCTTATCTCTGCCCACTATTGTCACATGATCATTACATCACACAGGTCCTTAGACTACCTCCTCCAAGGTGTAGTCTGACTGCTTCATTTACATAAAAAAAATGTAAGTGTATAAATGATTTTTTTTACCTTTAACATTACACTATGAGCTCAGACAGGGATGGTTAGAATAGTGCTAACAACCTGCACGTAAAGACAGTGATAGCTGGGGGGCATAAACCAGCTGACAGATTCCCTTTAAAGGTCCCAGTGACTCTCAGGAGACTGCAGAAGTTGCTGCAAAAGTGATGAGACCACCGCACCCAATGATCCAGAGGAAGGCGAAAACCCGCCCCGGAGAGTTCTACCTCAGGGGGGGAAAAATTCCTTCCTGACCCCAGTTGTGGCGATCGGATATCTCCCTGGATCACATTTGTCCTGCTGCATATTGCTGTGTATCTGTACATCATGGGAGGACACAGCAGAGGCCCTTGTGCAGTCCAATATCTCCTCGTAAAGCACAACTCCGCTGGGTGTGAAGGAGGTAATGGTCCCTCCTTGCCTCTTGGGGCCTGGTGGTACAATGGTATGCTTGCCCCTGCTGTACTAAGCTCAGGAGCATCAACCTGGAAAGAAAAAGGCATTCAGCTTGTTCCTAGAAGCTGACAATCAAGTACAATGGATGCTCTGCTTTTACGACCATTTAGTCTTAGGTTATGTTCACACGTAGTGTTCATTTAAAAACACAGCTGTTGTCAAATTCAGTCAGGGAAAAAAATATTATCACATGCATTAAACTTATGAAGTCTCATAGTTTTTCCTAATTCTGTAAAAATGAGCTTTTAATGTTCATAAAAATTATGATAAGAAGCTGCAAAAAACGCAGCAAAAACACAAGTGGAACATAGCCTTAGGCTAAGCATTTATTTCACCTTTAATAATGCACACACACATACATTCATTCCTATCTATTAGGATGACGACAGCTGTCCAGGACCTGGACCCCAACACAAGAGGCACTCTGGGCAAATCCCTGGCACATGATATCGTAACCAGTGGCCGTCTCAGAATACCGAGTTGTGATCAAGCTGGGGGATGATATCACAACCAGTGACAAAGAGAGGGAGGGGGAAACTTTGTGTGGTCTCAGGGGCTGAGTGCTACTCAAAACTGTTGGGGTGCAGCTGTGGGACCCTATTTTCAGAGATGATGTCCTCCACTAAGATCTCAAAAAGCTGTAACCCTGAATGTAACAACTTCCCCATTGTAGGCCAACTTGCACTCCATGATTTTAGATTTGTCTGTTAGTTTTTTCTGTTTTATCCTCCTTCTCTGTGCTTTTAACACAATTATTTGGTTAAATAAATTGTCAATCAGTCTATAACTCTGGTATCCTCTATATTTGAATAGTTATAAACTTGAGTTTTTGTATAAGGTGGTGTCGTGCACAGCAGGCACCCTCCTTGTTCTATCTACCGTATATACTCGTGTATAAGCCGACCCGTGTATAAGCCGACCCCCCTACTTTTGCCCCCAAAACCTGGGAAAACCTATTGACTTGTGTATAAGCCGAGGGTGGACCCCAGCACAGGTATACAGCCCCCAGCAGTGTGGTATACAGGCCCCCCCAGTGGTATACAGGCCTCCCCAGTGGTAGTATACAGCAGCCTCCCCAGTGGTATATACAGGCCCTATCAGTATATACAGCAGCCCCAGTGGTGTGGTATACAGCAGCCCCAGTGGTATATAGCAGCCCCAGTGGTATACAGCAGCCCCAGTGGTATACAGCAGCCCCAGTGGTGTACAGCAGCCCCAGTGGTGTACAGCAGCCCCAGTGGTGTACAGCAGCCCCAGTGGTATACAGCAGCCCCAGTGGTATACAGCAGCCCCAGTGGTATACAGCAGCCCCAGTGGTATACAGCAGCCCCAGTGGTATACAGCAGCCCCAGTGGTATACAGCAGCCCCAGTGGTGTGGTATACAGCAGCCCCAGTAGTATACAGCAGCCCCAGTGGTATACAGCAGCCCCAGTGGTATATAGCAGCCCCAGCGGTATATAGCAGCCCCAGCGGTATATAGCAGCCCCAGTGGTGTGGTATACAGCAGCCCCAGTAGTATATAGCAGCCCTAGTGGTATACAGCAGCCCCAGTGGTATACAGCAGCCCCAGTGGTATACAGCAGCCCCAGTGGTGTATAGCAGCCCCAGTGGTGTATAGCAGCCCCAGTGGTGTATAGCAGCCCCAGTGGTGTATAGCAGCCCCAGTGGTGTATAGCAGCCCCAGTGGTGTGGTACACAGCAGCCCCAGTGGTGTGGTACACAGCAGCCCCAGTAGTATATAGCAGCCCCAGTGGTATACAGCAGCCCCAGTGGTATACAGCAGCCCCAGTGGTATACAGCAGCCCCAGTGGTATACAGCAGCCCCAGTGGTGTACAGCAGCCCCAGTGGTATACAGCAGCCCCAGTGGTATACAGCAGCCCCAGTGGTATACAGCAGCCCCAGTGGTGTGGTATACAGCAGCCCCAGTAATATACAGCAGCCCCAGTGGTATACAGCAGCCCCAGTGGTATATAGCAGCCCCAGCGGTATATAGCAGCCCCAGCGGTATATAGCAGCCCCAGCGGTATATAGCAGCCCCAGTGGTGTGGTATACAGCAGCCCCAGTAGTATACAGCAGCCCCAGTGGTATACAGCAGCCCCAGTGGTATACAGCAGCCCCAGTGGTGTATAGCAGCCCCAGTGGTGTATAGCAGCCCCAGTGGTGTATAGCAGCCCCAGTGGTGTATAGCAGCCCCAGTGGTGTATAGCAGCCCCAGTGGTGTGGTACACAGCAGCCCCAGTGGTGTGGTACACAGCAGCCCCAGTAGTATATAGCAGCCCCAGTGGTATACAGCAGCCCCAGTGGTATACAGCAGCCCCAGTGGTATACAGCAGCCCCAGTGGTATACAGCAGCCCCAGTGGTGTATAGCAGCCCCAGTGGTGTATAGCAGCCCCAGTGGTGTGGTACACAGCAGCCCCAGTAGTATATAGCAGCCCCAGTGGTATACAGCAGCCCCAGTGGTATACAGCAGCCCCAGTGGTGTATAGCAGCCCCAGTGGTGTATAGCAGCCCCAGTGGTATACAGCAGCCCCAGTGGTATACAGCAGCCCCAGTGGTATACAGCAGCCCCAGTGGTATACAGCAGCCCCAGTGGTGTATAGCAGCCCCAGTGGTGTGGTATACAGCAGCCCCAGTAGTATATAGCAGCCCCAGTGGTATACAGCAGCCCCAGTGGTGTATAGCAGCCCCAGTGGTGTATAGCAGCCCCAGTGGTGTGGTACACAGCAGCCCCAGTAGTATATAGCAGCCCCAGTGGTATACAGCAGCCCCAGTGGTGTACAGCAGCCCCAGTGGTGTACAGCAGCCCCAGTGGTGTATAGCAGCCCCAGTGGTGTATAGCAGCCCCAGTGGTGTATAGCAGCCCCAGTGGTGTATAGCAGCCCCAGTGGTGTATAGCAGCCCCAGTGGCCCCCAAATACTGGCACTCTCCCCCCCTCTGTTGTAAGGCCCCCCCCGCTGCTTAACTTACCATCCCCGGTCTTCTGCACCGCCGGTCTTCTGTACTCCCGTCCGGCTGCATCCGGGATCCCCGGCCGTCACAGTTACGATGACATCATCGTAACTGCGACGGCCGGGGATCCCGGATGCAGCCGGACGGGAGCATGGAGGACGGAGCACAGAAGACCGGCGGTGCAGAAGACCGGGGATGGTAAGTTAAGCAGCGGGGGGGCCCTTACCACACAGGGGGGGCGAGTGCTAGCATTTTGGGGCCACTGGGCCTGCTATACACCACTGGGGCTGCTGTATACCGTATTGACGCGTGTATAAGGGGGGGGACTTTTCAGCCCAATTTTTGGGCTGAAAAACTCGGCTTATACACGAGTATATACGGTATATACATGGATTTGTTTCTAATGAGAATTTTCAAGCCAATCCCAGGAGTGGAACAAACAGAAGATGAGTATAACAGAAAGACGTCTCCACTTCTGTAGTTTTCTTTCACTACTGGTTTTGGCTTAGAAAAACTGATGTGAAAAACTGACCATGTGAATGTAGCTTTACTCAATATGCATCATTTGTCGGTTAAACAATCCAAAGAGGGGAGCAACTTCTTATGTCTCACCTATACCGTGTTTTCCCGATAGTAAGACCCCCCCGAAAGTAAGACAGGGTGGGGGGGGGACGGGGGGTCTGCTAATGTAAGACCCCCCCCCCGAATGTAAGGCAGGGTAGGGGGAGGGGGGGGTCTTACTATCGGGGAAACACGGGGAGGTGTACATACATACATACACACATACAGACACAAGCATACACACCACACACACAGTCACACACACACACATAGCACCGCTTCTTACCGGGTCCGGTGTGGGGTCCCCGATGGTCCTGTGCCGTCCTCTGTGCTCCGGTCCGGTCCCCGAGGTGATCCGCTGCCGTCCGCCGTGTTCCGGTGCCGTTTTGCAACGGTATTGCCGGTCCCAGGCTCCATGGTCCCTGCTCTTCCGGAGTTCAGGCCGCAGCTCCGCCCAGGTCATAGTGTGGGCCAATCAGCATAGCGGCGCTCACGTCAGAAGCAAGCGTCATCGGGCGCTTGCCTCTGACGTCAGTGCCGCTATGCTGATTGGCCCACACTATGACCTGGGCGGAGCTGCGGCCTGAACTCCGGAAGACGGGGGACCATGGAGCCTAGGACCGGCAATACCGGTGCAAAACGGCACCGGAACACAGCGGATGGCAGCGGATCATCTCGGGGACCGGACCGGAGCACAGAGGACGGCACAGGACCATCGGGGACCCCACACCGGACCCGGTTAGAAGCGGTGCTATGTGTGTGTGTGTGACTGTGTGTGTGGTGTGTATTGTGTGTATATATGTGTATGCATGTGTCTGTATGTGTGGGAATGTGTGGATGGATGGCTGCAGTGTGTGGATGGATGGATGGCTGCAGTGTGTGGATGGATGGATGGATGGATGATGGTGGGGTCTCCAATGTAAGGCCCCCCCCGAAAGTAAGACAGGGGGCCACTTTTGGCCCCCAAAAAAATGTAAGACAGGGTCTTACTTTCGGGAAAACACGGTAGTTATCCACTGGATAAGACCCTATTGCGCTGCATTTGCCCCTCACATTTAAATTTAGATTGTGAGGATAGGTATTGGCCAGGAAAACCTCTGTACATCGCTGTGGGATATGTTGGTACCACATAGATTGATCAAATAGATTGTTAAAACAGGAGCTTCCCCGGTAAACACCCCGAAATAGCTGTGATGGCATTCCGAGCACAGAAGCTGACATTCTTTATCGCTTGTTTCATGACGGCTACAAATCCTTGTTTGCCTAGTCTTCCCGTCTTCCGTTTAGCATTCTCGGGCATATAAAATATGCCTTTCTTTCAAATAAAGTAATCATGTATGAAAGTCCGCCGCGGCTTAAAAACACCCAGTACTCTTTGTCTGTAGCTTCCCTGCTGTTTTCACTGCATTAAGACAGACATATAGCTCTCCCCATGCTGACATGAAGACCCTTATTCCCCAAGGTGAATGGAGATAATCAGGCTGGCATTGTATTTCTCTATCCGCTAGGGACATGCAGTTATTACAGTACAAGACTCACTGTCATGTCACATTGCTTATTTACAGATCACTCAGCTGGTAAATAAGCTGCAAAACTGCATTTCCACAGCAAAAAAAAAAAAAGTAAGAGAAAAGGGTTCTCATCTTAAAGCAAACTGTTGACTTTGGAATTGATTTATTTCACATTATTATGCCCCCTTGAGTTTTGAAGAAAATGACTTAATTTTTTCATAAAACAGCTAGAATACACAACAAGGTACGCAGCCGCCGCGGTCACAATGACTGATTGTAGGGAAAGAGCTTGCAATTCATATAGGCACAAATGGTGGAGTCAGACAAATGAGCTTTCTCCCGGCCCCAAATGAATTTCTAAATTATTATGTAAACACGAGATAACTGGATGTGATTATACGCTTCATAAATTATAGTTCTCCGGCATGTGGGTGTAACTGGGATGGTACATGCCCATTACTGCAAGCCCATGCTACAGATTTAAGAATGGGACTACACAAGTTATTAAGGGTATCTTAGAACAAAGAAAATAGTTCTACAAATTTACTCCGCTGCCCCAAGCGATTAGACAAACCTAATATATAGAGGTTGGCCTATACACAATATATATTACCTAGCCAAGTAGTTGGTGACATCATCACCGGGGAACTGCGCATCCCCCATCTCTGAAGTCCCTAACGGTGCCCAATATGAAAGCACTACTAACGTCACTAACGATAGGAGTGGTGGTGCCACATGCTCCGTTCTCTAAATATGTGGGGTCTCAGCAGCTAACACCACAAGTGATACTACATTCACCATTTATGTGGTTTATGGGACAACTCGTTTAAGATACCGAGTGCCCGTAATTCATCTGTTGTGCTGCCTCATTGGAATGTTAAAAAAATGTCCACCATAGTTTCACACTATCTTGTGCCTGAGACATCACACCTTTGCCCACCAGCCCTGGAGAGTTAATAAAGTCGGCATTTTATCTCTACCAAAGCAGAAGCTTGTGTCTTAGGCTATACAAGTCTACAGCGCATAGGCATTGTGAGACAGCGGCAGCTATTTATATACATGCAAAAGGTGGCAGCAAAAAGCAGGAACCACAGAAGGTTTCAGTTTTGTTTAATCCTCTTTGTTAGAAGCATCCGCTGAAATTAAAGGGGTCGTCACATGAAAACAATCCCTACCTGGCCATATGGATGGACAGAAAAATGGGGTCCCCGTGTTCAGGACACCCATGTCAGAGCAAAAATGGAGCGCCACTTTGTGTGGACTTCAGAGTTTCTTGCAATACTGGGCCAGCATTCATCTGCAGGGCAGGCTGTAACCACAAAAAAGACAGATGCTCATTTGTAAACTAAGCATTATAATGTCCACAAATTAGAAGAAGGTTTCAGCAGCAAAAGGGTTAATTCCAAAATCTTTATTCCAAACTTCTTAAAAACACAGGTAGACAAGGCAATACATTCCAGACAGAGTGGGGTGACGTGGCATCGGTTTACGTGTTTCAAGGTGTGGGCTACCTTTTAATTATAACCTACTGTAGTCATAATTAAGAGGTAGGCTACACCTCGAAACGCGTAAACCGTGGCCTGGTCACCCCACTCTATGTCTGGAATGTATTGCCTTGCCTAAGTTTGGAATAAAGATTTTGGAATTAACCCTTTTGCTGCTGGAACCTTCTTCAAATTTGTGGAAATTCCTTTGGCTTTCCTGCCGTCCACAAAAGGACAGGTGATCGACTTAGCAGATTATAATAATATATATATATATATATATATATATATATATATATATATATATTGAACAAAAATATAAACACAACAATTTTGTTTGTTTCATTAGGATTTAAAACGTTTTTCTATTAACACAGAACACAGAACACAGACCTTCTCCCAAATATTATTCACAAATTTGCCAAAATCTGTGTTAGCCTAGCTTCACACTAGCGTTGCATCCAGATCAGGATCAAAACAGGAGCATCTGCATGTGGCCATGCATCTGCAAATGTATGCCACCGCATAAGACGAATGCCTGATCCAGACCTCAGGAGGGGAGAGTGAGAAAATGAAATAGAACTCTGGGATGCTGCAGATGCATTGGGAGGGGAAAAAGAATGTTTGAGCATGCTCAGTATGGTACAACAAATCCGATTGGACCGATCTGCCCATATCTGGATCTGGAGGGTTGAGAATGCGCAATAGGGTCTTATCTCTTAGGCTGGGGTCACACACACAGATATCTGGGCAGATATTGTTCACAGATCTCTGGTTGCAGTGAAATCATGGACACATGGTTCCATTTTGTGGCTGTGTACAAATGGAGCAATCTGTCCATGATTTCACTGCAACCAGAGATCTGTGAACAATATCTGCACAGATATCTGTGTGTGTGACCCCAGCCTTAGACAGAATCAGAGATGTGATATCAGAATTGCTCACCTGGTAGGGTTGTGTAGCACACAACCAGCTTGTCTCTGGTGTTTCTGTATCCATTGTGGCAGCAGCGCGGACTTCGAGGTACTTTGTCCAGAAAATTAATTCATATCTGGATCTGGACTCCATTGAATTACATTATACTGTATTTCTGGCTGCATTGGGACGCATCTGGATGCATCAGTATTTTTGACGAGACGCAAAACTGCAACAGTGTGCGGCTGGGGAGGTGGTTAAAAGGACGCAGTGGCAAGGATCCACCAAAAAACTGATACAAACGCCTCTGCCTGCGGCCCCATTTTAAAGATAAAGTAATCACTGATCTCAGGGAGACCAGTTCAAGAAAACACTGCGGGCAGCCGGCTAAAGCGCTCCCACCTAGCCAGAATCCTACTCCACACTGATGAGGGGCAACACCCCGAAACAGCTGTCTGTGGATGGATACCTGGCCTTGGTATTCCCTTGTCATATTTTTAAGCTTGTAAAGAGCTGGATATTGACTCAAAGGGCCACTTAATATGGTGGTTATCATGGCTAGGTCCTTCACTAGAGGAAGATCTGGCTAGTCCTGTGTTGAGACTCCTAAACGAGGCTCCACAGACTCTATTTCCATTTTAAAGATAGGAACACATGCCTGATCAGGAGTCTTCAGGTTTTGGACGGATTACAACACAAGATAAAAAACTGCAAGTGTAAAACCAACCTTAGACCCCTGTCACATCAGTGTTTCTGTTCAGATCAGGCAGATACGGACAAAAAAAAAACGTATCTGCCGCCTAACAACCACACTTGCAATACATTCTCTGTGGGCTTGCGGCAAGTGCGGTATTGCTGTGATCCGGCACTTACGGCAGTTGCGGGCGCGAAAAAAAACGTGGTCAGCTGCAGTTTTTTTCGCAGCCGCAAGTGCTGGATCACAGCAATACCGCACTTGCCGCAAGTCCCATAGAGAATACATGGGGCATGCCGCAAGTGTACAGAAAGTGCGGCCGTTAGGCGGCAGATGCGGCTTTCTGTTTGGATCTGCAGGAACCAGACTGAAATGCTGATGTGAAACAGGCCTTAGTGAGTAATAGATCAACCCGAGCTGCAAAGTTTGGGGTCCGTACCGAACACCTAGTCATTGTGCACATACTCTGAACACAGACTTCCCTGAGCAGACTGTGTGTTACTGTTCCGGTTCAGGTTATTCTTACCAGCCTCTCACTGCAGTTACACTGGCTTCCAAATATGATCATTAAGCCTTATAAATATTCACCTCCTTCCCCCTCCCACTCTTTGTGACAGTGTCAGTGATTGGCTGTTGCAGTCAGACTGCGGCTCCACCCATTGTGCCGGTGTATGTGATTGGTTGCAATACACATTAGTGTATGGCAATGAACCTGTCGTCATATGCGTGTAAAAATAGTTACTTGAAAAAAATGCATGGGGGTCCCAGTGTATTGAAATTTAGCACAGATTAAGCACACAGCTGTGAGCAGTAGCCCCCAGCCATGGGTGTTATGTTTGCTGCATATCAAAATACGGGGAACCCATGCATTTGTTTGTTTTACATATTCAGACAATTCATAAAAAAAACTGTGTTGAGTACCCAAATTTTGATACTCAGCCTAGATAAAGCACACAGCTGGGGTTGGTATTCTTACCCTGGGGAGGCACATAGTAATTAGGCCCACCAATCTAAGAATAGCACCCCACAGCCGGTCCTTAATATGGCACATTAGCACTCACCCAGCTCATCTCAGTTGCCTTGGTGCGGGCGTAATAGGGGTAATAGAAGAGGTTAATGAAAGCTGAGAATTACTGGTTTGGTGGTGTTCAGGTCCCTATGAGGCCCAGCACATTACCAATCCTAAAAGTAAATAGTTAAAATTCACAGACACAGAGAAAAATCCTTTATTTGAAATAAAATACACAGACATCCTCTTTTACCCATTTATTAACCACAAACATACCCTGTGATAGCAAATCCACACACAATGTCCCTCGATGAAGCTCTCCAGCTCTGCTACATCACCCTGAGTAGTATACCTTAAAGTGACCGTTGAGCATGAGCACAGCTCTCATATTGACAGCACCAAGAGCCATGTTATTTCCTGAGACGAGACATCTCTTTTATGTTAAATTGTTAAAGCTCAATGCTTCCTGATATATATATATAGAGTTAAGCAAAAAAAGATCTGCACTGCCCTGATCTAGCAGCCATGTCAGTAGTCCGTGGCCACTGAATCTGAGCCCTGCGAACCTACATGAAGAAATGATGACATTGAGCAGGCCATCTAATCATAAGAAGACTAGGGGATCTCTGCACGAAGTAGAAGATTTGCAGGCCTTTGGTCTAGTGGGCTGAGAACCACTGATGAGTCTTAAAAATGTTTTTGTCTGTATATGGTAGTGGTGAAAATCAAAAATCATAATAGGTCACGTTATTCTCTATAGTGGACACTTTTTTCCTTTCTCCCAACTATCCTATATACATGCAGGCTCTGCACAGCCAAAAAGGGAGTAAGCCGCTGCCAGACATCTGCTTATCTTCTTCTGGCTTATCTATTGTGGAAAAAAAGGATCCGAAATTCAACAATTCAGTTATCAAGGTGCTAGAGGAACACAGAGGACACAGAGGATGGTCGGCTGATTGAGCCCAAATTCACATGACTGGCCGACTTTCATCTAATTTAAATAACTGCACTGTATTTTTTACATTGTTTCCTCTGCTTTAATTATTGTACTTTTTACATTGATTCTCTGCTTAGTGTATTGGATTTCTTACATTGATTGTCTACTTTAATTACTTACTATATTTGTATATTTTTTATTGTTACCTATGAACGCTTGAATACGACCCACTTTATAGTAAAGCGCTGCAGAATATGTTGGCGCAATATAAATGAAGATTATTATTAAAGATTATTGTTATTAGGATCTGTAAAATTTCTTAGAAATAATTTCACAGAGCGGTTGTGAATATAATAATAATTATTTTTTTATTTATTTAGCGCCAACATATTCCGCAGCGCTGTACAATTCGGGGGTATACGATACAATACAATACAATAATATTATGAAATACAGTACAGACAATATGGACAAAAAAAAATACATCCCTTAGGAGTGAGGTCAACAAAATATCAACAAAACAAAAACAGTAAAGCAGTAAACCTGTTAATAAATAGAAACATATGATGGCAATGGTTTCTATGATTCAGCATTCACAATCTTAGTGGCCTATAAAAACAACCTGAATGAATGAAAGAGCTCTAATGAATCAGTCACCATATGTTGGACTTTACTACTCTGAATTAAAGTTACAAGATGATGACTAACAGGTTAACAATGGCAGGAGGAAATGTCGTCCAGTCCCCAGCCCCGGTGTTACCTGTCAGGCCACTAGACCTAGTACTCAATAAAACCTCATAAACAATATGAGAGCAGTTATAGTGTTTTTACTCATAAAACATTCCCAAAGAAGCCAGCTTATCAGCGGCAGCTGTATATCACTATATACAAGAAGGTGGGAGGTGATTTGTACAATGATTTACCCATACAAGCTCAGGTCATTCTACTTTAGGCGCCACGACTAAGGCTGGTTTCACACTACGAATTTTTTATTTCCGATGCTGTCCGTTAAAAAAAAACGTACAGAATCGGAGCAATTTTGGCCCCCATGCAGCCCTATGGGCATCGGACCGAATCGGATGTGCACTAAATGGCATTGATTTGATCCGATCCTGTCCGATTTTTTTATCGGTGCAAAAATCGGAGCATGCTCTGATTTTTGCACCGAAAATAAAATCGGACAAAATCGGATTGGACCAAATCGGATGCCATTTAGTGCACATCTGATTCGGTCCGATGCCCATAGGAAGTGCTCAATGGAAGTCACTGATTGGCAATTCAGCAGTTTGTCTCTCAGCCTACATACAGCCAGCTATAAGTAAAACACTTCCGGGGGTGGGAGAGCATTTTTTTTAAATTAAGTTTGAGCACACACTACGCCCAAAAACTGTGCTTTTAGCCCATTGTGAGCTGATCAAACACTGCACTTAGCTCACACTGGGCCAAGCACCATCTGTACCCGACCTCAGCCATGCTCACGCCAGGGCTTTGCAAACATAAAGCACCCAAACTCCAAACTAAAACAGGTTTGCTGAACATCGGCAAGTTCAGCGACCCCAACTGAACTGAACCTTGAAAGGTTCGCTCATCTCTATTCATGAGACTATCATGAGCATCTGGTGTACATCACCAAAACAAGTACAAAGAGACACTTTTTAGGTCTCTCTTGGATGACGTAAGCCACAAGGGTGTATATGAGTACACATATCTTTAAACTAAATAGTAAAGTGCAATGTATGAATGGCTTTCTCACCATATGTCCAGAGTCATTGTGTTTTCTCATCATCTACCTGCCCCATCCACTGACATTAAATCTGCAGAGAAGTGTATCTAGTGTGTCTATAGTATTTTTGAAATATCTTGCTGGGGAAGGATGTTATGAATACGATGGATGGTAAGATCCAGGAAGAAAAATGGAGAAGAATCTGGCTTTAATACGTTCACACTGACCACGACAAAGCAGGCAGGAATAATCTAAACTCTTTATTGTACCTTGTATTATGGATGGCAAGAAGAACAAACCAATCAATTTTTGAACAAATCAAGTCAGGCATGAGATTCGAAGCAAAGATCACCAAACTACGACTTGTTTACTTTGGACACATCATACAAAGAGATCAAGCACTGGAGAAGGACATCATGGCGGGAAGAATACAGTAGAAGGAACAAGGCAAAGAGGAAGACCAGCAATCCTTGGTACATTCAAGAAGACCCTGGTGGATCTGTCTAGGCTGCAGAAGATTTATCTTCCTGCAGAGCGTTCGTCCGTCGAGTCATCGTGCCTCTAGATCAAGCTGAAGGCCGGTAAAATAAAAAAAATAAAAATATATATATATTTGTAATATATCTAACGTTTCAGGAATCCTGAAAAAATTCTATGTAGCTAGACAAAGAGCAAAAAATTTAATATTGCCTCTTTTGGGGTATAATTAAGCTTTATTTCTAGAACGGAATCACAATATTTTAGGCTGCTTTATCAACTAAAATGTATAAAATTACAGCGTTTACTTGTTCCTTTTTTTCCTATTAATCCTAGCTTAAAGAGGACCTGTCACCAACCATACATGGTCCCCCAGCCCTTGACCCCCTCTGCACCCCAAGATAATACACTTTGAAAACCTACATACTGGTGCCAAATAGGAGGTGGCTTGTGGCTGGAGCCATTTCTCTCACAGGGCAGTTTCAAGCCCCCCGGATCTTTAATCCGCCCACCGCCGCCTATCTCATGCCAATCATTGTCTCCCTTGCCTGCTGCATAACACAAAGCGAGGGGTGCGGTTCTGACCGCATTGCCCCACCTCCAGCGGTGATTTCACCACTTATACCCGCCCTGCTCCATGGTTAACATGGAGCAGGGCGGGTATAAGCGGTGATGTCACAGCAGGAGGTGGGGCGGCTGGCCTCCTGCCGTGTCATCACCGCCTTTCCCCACCCTGTTCCATGGGTAACATGGAGCAGGGCGGGTATAAGCAGTGATGGAGGGGCAATGCAGCCAGAACCGCACCCCTCGCTTTGTGTTATGCAGCAGGCAAGGGAGACAATGATTGGCATGAGGTAGGCGGCGGTGGGCGGATTAAACATACAAGGGGCGTGAAATTCCCCTGTGGGGAGAGCTGGCTCCAGCCACAAGCCACCTCCTATTTGGCTCCAATATGTAAGTTTCAAAGTGTATTATCTCGGGGTACAGAGGGGGTCAAGGGATGGGGGACCCCTTGCCTGAATGCAGCAGACATGCTGCATTCAGTGCTGTAATTAGATCACCATGTATGGTTGGTGACAGGTCCTCTTTAAATGGGAATTAAGAAGTGCATTAGGTATTCACTGAGGAGCCGTCATCTGTACATTCAGTTCTCACTCCCGATGTCAGCATGTTGAAGTCATTCAGGGACCTCTGATTGAGACACGTTTCCAAATCTCAGTGATTGACTTGCAGTGATTTGGATTTGGTGGCCATAAATCAAGTTTACGGGGCATTAACTGCTTTAATGGTAATCAAGTGGAAGACACATTACAAAGCCTGTAATGACTTTGCAGAGCTTTAAACTGTTTAGCACTAACAATTATGAAAGCCATGTGCAGGCTAATAATCCTATATCTACTTTAAAAATTGGGGATTGTTTGAACCCCAGTGACTGACCTCAAAAGTTAAAACATCTTAAATTTATTAATACAAATTAGGACAAAAATGATTGTATATTATTGATTTAATTACTTATACTACTGGGATATTTCCAACATTTTAGTCTAGAAAAAGTGACAGAGTACAAGTATAAAACAACTTAAATCTTTATCTATCAAACACATTTCTGTTTGGCGGCCGTCACACGCTACAATATCGTGAGCGATATTGTAAGCGATCACGTGCACGCGCGATCGCTAACGATATCGCTCACATCGCTGGTGAGCTGTCACACAGACAGACTCACCAGCGATGTGGAGCAGCGAGATCGCTGGTAACTATGGTACACATCGGGTTACTAGGCGCCGCGCGGCGCTTAGTAACCCGACGTTTACCATAGATACCATCTCCCAGCATAGGCTCTGCCGCTGGGAGATCGTTCATCGTGGTGTCACACAACACGATGAAGCAGAATGAACAAGCGATGATCGCTTGATATGAGCTCCGGCTCCCATATCTGCGATGTAACGATCAAGCGATTTTACATTGTAAAATTGCTTGATCGCACGCAGCGATGCACAAACGATATCGCTTAAGCGGTCAAGAAGCAGATCGCTTAAGCGATATCGTGCATTAAATTGAACCGTGTGACGGCCGCCTTACATTCATATCTGAGGCTCTGTTCACATCATATTAGGAGCCCTACATTGTAGGTTTGCTGATTCTGATTCTATCCGTTCAGCCGTGTCCGGCCCTTAGGCTGCGTTCACACGCAGCGTATTTTTTGCATTTATGCAGTGCTACTAAGCACAGCGCTTTTTAACGCTGCATAAATGCCGTGAACGCAGCTCTGTTCACATGTTCCGTCTGTTTGCGGATGCGCTTCCGTAAAAAGAATGAACAAGTGAATCGTTTGCGCTTTTTTCAGCGAGCTTTTTAGTTACCTAGCCGTGCTCCCATGGTGACCGGTCCTCACACCGCCACTGTAGAACCTCAAACAGCACCATGTGACTGGGCGATGTCACCGGTCACATGGTGCTGCAGGGTCCTAGAGCCCGCCCTCACTGCAGGCCGGCGGGGGCTCAAAAGACACCAGGGGAGCGAGGCAAGGCAAGTATAAAGCGCGGGGGAAAAGCGCAGGCCCTTTCACATACAGAATGCTGCGTTCTGTGAGGATGCGCTCTTGGTGCAGTTTTGCATCAAAAGTGCATCCTCACAAATACGCTGTGTGTGAACACAGCCTTACATACTTTATAGGCTGATTTTCGCCATGCTTTCCTGTTTTCCACTGCCTCTTTCATTTACTAGATATTCATTTCTTTGTCATTCTTTTTTTTTTTGAATTCTTTATTTTTATTTTCAAACAATATATGTAGATCAATAGATATAACCATATATCTCTCACTGTGCACATCACGTGTAAGACATTATATAGAAGAAATAACATACCGGATAACTGAACAGTTCCATTTGCACATCAATTGACCAATTATTGCGAGGTACAACTGAAGACATAAACATTATGAGATAGTAAAAAGAAAAAGAATATAAGAGAAAGCAGAAAGAGGGGAAGAAAAGGGTAGAGTAAGGGGAGAGGTAGAGGGGTATGAGATGGGAAGGGGAGTAGCGGGCAGGGAAGAGACGTCCTCCCCCCCCCCCAAGGGGCAGAGGCGCCCACCCACATCGCCAATAGGGCTCCGCTTGATCAATTACAGATCCCTATTATCTTTATATACATCCGTGTCCATAAATCTCATCCAGGAGAACCATGTCTGTTTGAAAGACTCAAACGAATCATGTACTGAGGACGTTAAGTCTTCTAGGTGCATTAAGTCATTCACCTTTGTTATCCACATCGCCACCGTCGGGCTAGTCTCTGTCTTCCACAACAAAGGGATACAGGACCTTGCTGCCATCACCAAAAAGCGTAGGAGTGATCGTTTATATCTGGTCGTGGGGATCTCACAGTGGTGGAGCAGGAGGAGGCCAGGACCCATCTCTCCCTGGAAGCCAGTAACCACCCGGGTGAGTTCTGTAACCCTCGTCCAGAAAGGCCGGAGTCTATCACAGTCCCAGAAAATATGCAACAATGTACCCTCCGCCTCACCGCACCTCCAACATTTGGGGTCAACAGACGGAATTAGCCTGTGTAACACCGCAGGGACTCTATACCAACGAGTTAGTATTTTGTAGTTCGCTTCCTGTAATCTGGAACAAATGGATGAGGAGTGAGCTAAGCTAAAGATCCTCTTTCTCTGTTCTGTAGTGAGAGTCAGGTTCAAATCTCTTTCCCAAGAAAGCATGAAGTGTGGGGTCGGTAAGTCCGGCTGTGTGACAAGATAGGAATAGATCTGAGATAGTGCATGTCTACTACTCACCGTCGTGGTACACAAGATCTCAAAGGGCGTCTTGTGAGGATTATATGTCTTTTTCGGGGGCAATTCACGAAGATAATGAGCTAGCTGAAGACAACGCCAGAAACCTAATGGAACCGGTTGAGTGATTAAGGTCAAGCCTTCTAAAGTCGGCCACGCGGATCCGTCTCCCAAGTTCGCCACCCTGTCCAACCCGGATTGAATCCATGTCTGAAAAACAGAGTCACCTCTACTAGGACCAAACGTGGGGTGGCTTAAGACCGGGGTCTGTGCTGAGTCAGTCGGTAGCATCAGTGTTCTAACCATCGGGTGACCACAGACCCTTAAGGTGGCTCCTATAGTCGGGTGATCCCAAAGCGTCTCTTTTTTTGGAAGGGTCACCCAAGGCAACGTCTGAAGCGTGTAATAGGTGTGGTCCTGTTCAATTCTAACCCACAATTTATTGTCCCCGTGCCTGCACCAGTCCACAACTCTTGAGAGGTGACTTGCTATGTAATATAATTTAATATCTGGTAGGTTCACACCCCCATCTTCCTTCCGTCTGGACATCAATGTTCTTGCTAATCGGGGTTTCGCTCTGTTCCAGATAAAGGCAGTCTGCATCCTCATTATCAACTTAAAAAAGGATGCTGGGATGAGAACAGGCAATGTCTGAAAAAGATACAAGATCCTGGGGAGTATGGTCATCTTAAATAACTGGCATCTGCCAGACCACGAAAAGGTGGACTTCGTCCAGCGTTCAATGTCCGACTTGATTGCAACAAGCAGTGGGGGAAGTTGGCACTATGCAGGTTTTTAGGGTCTGCTGTCAACATTACTCCCAAATATTTAAGTGCTTTGTTTGCCCATTGAAAATTAAATGCAGACCGAAGTCTGTTATATTGGACGTCAGGTAAGGAGATATTAAGGGCTTCTGATTTAGTTCTATTAATCTTGAAATTGGAGAGGGTATGGTACGTCTCCAATTCCTTTAGCAGGTTCGGGAGAGATAGCTCAGGTTTCGTGATAAAAAATAAAAGATCATCAGCGTAAGCTGCTATTTTATATTCTGATCCACCGTGTCGAAGGCCCGAGACATCACCACTGGATCTGACACGCCGCAAAAACGGTTCCAGTGTCAAAATAAAGATCAGCGGAGACAGCGGGCAACCCTGCCGAGTACCGTTGGAAATGTCAAACGGCTCAGAGAGAAGCCCGTTGACTCGCACTCTTGCTGATGGGATCGAATATAGAGAAAGTATCCAGTCCAGCATCTGGCTACCCAGACCGATGTGGGAAAGCGTCGATTCAATAAAGGACCAATGAACACGGTCAAACGCTTTCTCCGCATCGGTGGATAGGCACATCAGTGGGATCTTTGACAATTTGGCGGTCTGAATCAAGTTTATCGCTTTAGTGGTGTCGTCTCGAGCCTCACGTCCGGGGACAAATCCCGCTTGGTCTGGATGTATCAGGCTCGGGATAAACGGGGAGAGTCTCTCTGCCAGAATCTTTGCGAAGATTTTAATATCTACATTAAGTAAAGATATTGGCCGGTAACTCGTTGGCAGCAGAGGGTCCTTACCTGATTTGGGTATAACCGCTATCGTGGCCCGCAGAGTGTCTTTAGGGGGAGGGCTGGTTTGGGACATTGCATTGAAAAATGTACACATATGTGGTAGAAGAGTTTCTTTTAACTTCTTATAGTATCCTACCGTATACCCGTCAGGGCCCGGCGCTTTACCTGATGGGGTCTGAGCAATGGCTAGGGCAATGTCCTGAGCTGTAATAGGGGCTTCTAAGGAACACGCTGCGGTGTTCGACAATTTTGGCATACCGGAAGACTCAATATATGCCTTGATGCGTGACTTAAGGGTATCTAGGGCTGACAACGATCTCTTGTTGTCTAAATTGAAAAGGGTTGAATAATATGTTCTAAACGCTTCTGCTATATCTTGAGGGAGCTTAGATCGCTTGGACGTGGTGGGGTGCTTTATCTCCGGAACATATGTGGCTGTTCATTGAGCTCTAGATGCTCTAGCCAGAGATTTACCCGCCTTATTGCCATGTTCGTAGAAATGTCGACGACATCGAGATAGTACCCCTTTTGCCTTGGTAAGTAGAACTGTACGTAGGGTCTCTCTAACTCTGAGAAGTTCCTTTCCCAGTTCTGTAGAAGTGCATCGTTTGTGTCTCGTCTCTAGTTCTCTTAATTTTCCCATAAGTGCGGAGGTTTCTGCGTCTCTAGCCCTTTTCAATCTAGCTCCATGTTTTATCAAGACCCCCCGTATCACACATTTGTGAGCTTGCCAGGTCACCATCGGTGAAACCTCTGGTGAGACATTGAGGTCAAAATAGTCACTTAGTGTATTGGTCACCTCAGTTCGTATTTCCGGATCTTCCAACAGGGTGGCGTTAAGCCTCCACTGCCACTGTCTCGGGATCTTGGAGGACAGAGCAAGGGAGACCGTCACAAGTGCATGGTCAGAAAATGAGATCGGGGCAATAGAGGCGTCAGTTAAATAGGTCAAATCAGCTTGTCTTAAGAGGAAAAAGTCAAGTCGAGAGTACATGTCGTGGACGGGAGAATAAAATGTATAGTCACGTGCCGAGGGGGAGAGTATACGCCAGGCGTCTAGCAGTTGGTGGTCATGAAGAGCTTTATGTAAACGCCTATTGTTTATCCGAGAAAGCGAAGTCCTACCGTGCGAAGTGTCCAATGCATGGTCTAAAACAACATTAAAGTCACCCCTAAAACTAAAGTGCCCTCAGCAAACTCATCCATCTTTTCCAGAAACTGAATAAGCATGGTAATTTGACCGGTATTAGGGAGGTACAGCGAGGCGAACGTATATACACTAGATGTAATCTTACCCTTCACCAAGAGAAGTCGGCCCTCTCCACCACTGTAAGAATCTTGAAGTTCCCATGGAATCGACCTGGAGATGACAATGCAAGTCCCGGACGAGTGGGAATCATTGGAAAGGCTGTGATATGCCAGCGGGTACGAATGGTCCGAAAGCTTATATGGCTTGGCTGTTGACATGTGAGTCTCCTGGAGGAAGGCGACATGGATTTTGTTAGATTTCAGGTAATTAAACAGAATAGAACGTTTATCAGCACTGTGGAGACCTTGTACATTTAGTGAACCCACGCGGATCTCAGATATATGTGAGTGCGCCATCTCACCTCAACCCCCCGGGGCAAAGAGGGAAAGGCAGAAGAGAAGGGAGGGGAAAGTGAGAAGAAGAGAGAAGAGGGAAGACCAGAAAACGGAGAGAAAGAAAGAATAAGAAAAGAAAGCTGGGATATAGAAACAGAGAAAAACGTATGTAAGAACTAATGAAACAGTGACTATAGCAGTCTTTGCCGGCTTGCCAGCAAGTACGGACCCCTCGAAAGGAAAAAAGGGGACCGCAGGGACCGTGACAGACCAGGGATCGGTATGCCGCAGACCCGAGACGTATCGTATCTATATCATTTGTCGTACATTCCCTGTTAGACTGTATACAATTATTCATATATAGTACTATATTAAAGGCTCTGGGAATATACGAATGTTAGAATTAGCAAGAACCGCATTCTCGCAATGAGGAAAACATGAAAATAGAGAAATTAAGACAATAACATAAGCAAACATTAATGCTAAGTTCAGAATAGCCAAAAAACCAAGAGCTGGAGGCTGAAAAGAAAAAACGCCCAATGTCCCTCAGGGAGAAAAAATGTCAAAAATCAGTTCCACGTCTGTGTAACAGAGGCATTTACTAGGTAGGCCACTTATCGTTTCCACCCATTACCGACAGACTAAGACCCACCCAAATGGTAGCATCTCTTGGTGGCAGGTAGAGGAAGCAGCCCACTGTAGTGAAGTGTGGGTACGTTCCCTCACGCAGAATAACATGACATTTAGGGATCTCATGAGGAGTCAGTGCTCAGGTGGTGGAGGAAGCACAAGAGTCACTTCGCCGTCTCCTTCTCGGGCTGGTGGTTCGGGAGGCTATCTGTCCCCGGTTAGTCTCTTGAGCCCTTCTCCTCCTCCGTCGGCTTTCCTGTGCTTGAGCTGATCCTCGTCTAGTGGACAAAAATTTCTGGAGGTTTTCAAGAGAAAGCCAGTCAGGGAGCACAATGGAAGGTATATCTAGAAAGGTGAATAGATCCTCCAGTTCCTCTTTCTGCCATAGATAAAACAGTTTAGTGCCCTTGCGGACAATCAGGTGAAACGGGTGTCCCCATCTGTAGGAGGCCCCCACTTCTTTTATCTTAATGAGTAGGGGGTCTCAGCTGACGTCTTAGGTATAAAGTGAGGCCAGATACATCCGGGTATAAACTTACTGAGGAATCCTCAATTGTCACCTCGCCATGCGACCAGGCCGTTCTAAGTATGCCCTCTTTATCCTTGTAATTATGTAGCTTACAGAGCACGTCCCTGGGATTATTCGGATCTATAGGGCCAGGCCGAGACACTCTGTGCACTCTGTCTACCTTATACGTAGTTTCCTGTGGCCGTCGGGTCACCTCATTAAATATGGAGAAAACAGTATCCAATAGAGTCTCGGCTGTAACTGACTCAGGGATCCCTTTTAGTCTCACATTGCTTCTGCGTTCCCTATTCTCATGATCGTCAGCTTGTAAGATGAAGGCCACAGTGTGAGAATGGGACCGCACAACCTCCCTTTCTAATGCAGCCACTCTAGCTTCCGTAGTGTCCATGAAGACCTCAACCTTGGAGGCCTTTAATTTAAGATCATCAATGTCCTCCTTAAGCACCCCCAGAGCTCTCTCTTGTGAGGCTTCCATCCTTGCCAGCATAGTATCTATTTCCTGTCTTGTTGGCAGCGCAGCAAACATATCTTTGATCTCCTGCATGTCAGTCTGAGGAGTGCTGGACTGTGTATGTGATGGGGCCATCTCCGTAGTACTGCCTGCCCTGCTTACAGCTCCTTCTCCGCCGCCATCTTCCCCCACCTCCTCCTCCACATGGCCGGGGGTTCTCACCACCTGGGGCATAGGCGGTGGGGCACGTTTACCTGCCGCTTTGGTTCCTCCCGACACCGAAGGGCTGCTGCCCGAGCCCTGGGATTTAGGGCTCCTCTGTGGCTGCGGCTGGGACTGGGGAGAAGACTGCCTCTGACTTGCTCCGGCCGCCATTACAGGCGCGCGCGCTTTCCCTCCCGCTCCTCCAAACATCTTGGCGCTTTCCCTCCCGCTCCTCCAAACATCTTGGCGATGGCTGCCTCCGGTTTCATCTTCCCTGGCTGCTGCGGGGGTGCAGACTGCTCCTCCGGTTTCTTCCTCCGTGACATCTGGCGATTCTGATAGCGGGAATGCGGGTATTATCCCTCGGGTCTGCGGAGCACACAGAAAGTGCGTCTTCACACCGCCATGCCCAGGCCACGCCCCCTTCTTTGTCATTCTTGATGTTATCCAGCCAACGGGCCTTTGATTTCTTCTGTTCCCTTTCACCAATGACCAGAGTACTATCTCTTTTTCTAGTAAATTTGCCCTCATCAGAAGTCCAAAATAGGTAAATTTCTGTCTGGTGGAGATTTAAGTTGGGAACATATCCTAATGTACACTGTTGTATTTTCAAAGAGAGATGATTCCCCATCATATGATGTAGTCAAGACTGGCATCGGCACTTGAAATGTAGTTGAACTTTGGTGGAAACGGCTCCAATTCAAGGGCGACATCATTTCGCTGTCGATGAACACACCATCTAGCAAGTGGAGAATGCCACTTGGAGAATCACAAAGTAACCATTTACCACTTAGTCCAAAACGTCAGGATTAGTGTGTGGTCCGTGAAAAAAACCATCCAAGACCATCATCATATGAATAAGGTATCCACTTGTTGGGTTCCCCAGCTGCTCACACCTTTACAGAAGCAGGAACGAGTCGAATGCTTTCAGGCTTCATTGATGATGTGCCAGAGAAACCAGGAGGACTTTTTCAACAGACTGATCACACAAGATGAAAGCTGGGTCCATCACTATGATCTGGAGATTAAAGTCCAGTCGAAGTAATGGAAGCATCATGACTCGCCGCCTCCAAAGAAGGCACATGCCAAACCCTCGGCAGCCAAGGTCTTGCCCAGTCTTTTGGGAGCAGCACAGAGTAGTCTTGTTGGATTTCCTAGCAAAGGGTACCACGATTACTGGGCATACTATGCTTCACTGCTGCGGAAATTGCGTGAGGCCATCAAAACCAAGAGACGTAGCATGTTCACCAGAGATGCCCGCCTTCTGCAACACAATACCCCAGTACACAATTCACATGTTGCCCAAATGGAAGCATGCTCCTGCGGCTTTGAAATTCTACGACATCCCCTTATTCACCTGACCTTGCACCATTGAATTTCCACCTCTTTCCAAAAATGAAATTCTTTTTGAAGGGAAAATTTTTTTTAAGCATTTTCCATATGATAAGACTCTAATTTACTAAGTTACAATGTGGCTTTTGGAGCAACTTGTCGACTTCTACAAGCGAGGTGTTTACAGTTGCATAAAGAGATTGGAGAAGTATGTGTCCCTAGGTGGCATGTAGAGAAGGACTAATAACTATGCTAAGTTTTGTTGCCCTCAGTCAACAGGATGTGAAAATGGGGAAATCTTTAATGAATGCCCCACGTCTATTACCAATATGCTGTGTGTCACCAAGTCACCCACCATACTGCTGCACATGCGCTGCGGTAGTGGCTAGTGCACGGCACTGCACATCCAAGGCTAGAACAAGTTAGTGATCCACTAAGAGGTTTAGTGTGATGTAGCAGTGGGCTTCATGCAGTGTGATCAGAATCTAAAACCAAGAACCTTATATTCAGTTTTGTAAATTTTTGCCTAATGACATTAGATCAGTGTATGATTTTTGAATATGTAGTCCATATCTTTCTCCACAGCTATGGTATGCTCCCATTACACTTATATCCCAATTTTGAATCGTGATCCCAAATTGGCAGATATCCTTGGAGAAAATCTGATTGTAACCAAGAGAGCACCTACACTAAGATCAATCCTCTCCCCTAGTTTTAACCAAACCCCCATTACGGGTGGCAGTGGAACCTGGCTCGAACTTCGGGGATACTACAAATGTGGACATACTACGGTAGATGTAAAGCATGTAATCATGTGCACAAAATGAACAGCTTTGCGTCCTGTAGTAGTGGCAAAAAATATCCTATTAAAACTTTCATTAACTGTTGTAGTGTCAATGTAGTGTATCTGATTGAATGTTCCCTCTGCAAAACACAATATGTTGGCTGCACAACAGGAGAGCTGAATAGATGTATTTGCAGACATATCTCAGATTCCAGTAATCCTGCTGCGATTAATATATCAGCCGTTTCTTGCCACTTGCCATGGGGGGACACCTCAGCTTTGCTGTTTTCAGGGATAGAGAGGGTTATTACTGTGCAATATTTCTCAAATTATTTTAATATTGTATGCATCTCTTTTGTATATTGTATGTATATATTTTGTATATATATTATGTTTTTGTGGGTATTTGTAGTTTTTTATGTTGTGGTTTTCTCGTGTCTGTTCTCATCAGGAGGCCTTGATTAATTATCTACATCATGTGTACTAATTGTTTACTCCCAGAACCCACCATTGAACCAAGACTGATGGTGGGTTTACACGTCCCGATATCGGCCCGATATCGTAACCAATGACGCGGGAGCGTGCTTTTTGTGCACGCTTTTCCCTGCATCGCATCGTAGGTTTACACGGCGCGATATCGGGATGCAACGTCCGTCCGATGTCTACGCCCCCCGACGCAGGAACGACCAGCTAACATTGGAGTCAATGTGTGACGTTGCCCTACACATCGGAGTTGGGCTGTCACACAGGACGATCCTGCTCCAACCGGCATCCAATATCGGGCAGTCGAATAGCACGCTCATTCGACCCCCGATATCGTTTTGCCATCGTTCCTGCATCGCGTTGTACGTTCAAACAGTACAACGCAGGTACGGTATCGGGTCCAACTCACGAACCACGTGACTTTTGGTTGGAGTTGGACGCCGATATCACGACGTGTAAACCCACCATAAAGGCCACTTTACACACACCAACTTATCTGTCGAACTTCTGACCAACTTGCTGGTTGCAGTGAAATCATGGACACATTGCTCCATTGTACACAGCCACAAAATGGAGCAATGTGTCCATGATTTCACTGCAACCAGTAAGTTGTTCAGAAGTTGGACAGATAAGTTGGTGTGTGTAAAGTAGCACTGAGGGCCGCTTTACACACACCAATTTCTGTGACCAACTTCTTAACAGATCTCTGGTTGCAGTGAAATCATGGACACATTGTTCCATTTTGTGGCTGTGTACAAATGTAACAATATGTCCATGATTTCACTGCAACCAGAGATCTGTTCAGAAGTTGGTCACAGAAGTTGGTGTGTGTAAAGCGGCCCTAAAGGCCACTTTACAGATAGCGATGTTCCAGCGATCCCACAAACGATCCGACGTGGCTGGCATCGCTGGAACATCGCTATGTGATTGCTGAACTATCAACTTACCGATGCTGCAACCCCTGTCGGTCGCTGGGATCACTCACTGTCTCGGGGTTAGCACGGGAATCGTTGTTCGTTGGCCCTGTCACACATACCGATGCATGCTGGGCAGCGGGAGAGCAACGATGGAAAAATGGTCCCGGCCATTCCGCAGTGATCAGCGAGCTCATCGCTGGTTGTTGCTACATGTCACACGCAGCGACATTGCTGGCGAGGTCGCTGCAATATCACAAAAGCTGAGACGATGCGGCGATATCGTTAACGATATCGCTACATGTAAAGGGGCCTTAAGACCTTGTGACGAAGCACGTCAGTTAGTACTCTGGTTGCTTCCCTGATGTGAAGCTGTATTATTCATGAAATAAAGAATTGGATGTGGAGAGCATTCTTAAGGCCACTTCACACACACAGATATCTGAGTCCAATATCTGAACAGATCTCTGGTTGCAGTGAAATCATGGATACATTGCTCCATGTTGTACACAGCCACAAAAGTCTCCATCTGGCCCTGACTGCACCCAGCCCTGCAGCTGAAACCTACCCTCCTGGCTGCGCTTTGACCCTCCTGGCTGCGCTTTGACCCTCCTGGCTGCGCTTTGACCCTCCTGGCTGCGCTTTGACCCTCCTGGCTACGCTTTGACCCACCTGGCTACGCTTTGACCCACCTGGCTACGCTTTGACCCACCTGGCTACGCTTTGACCCTCCTGGCTGCGCTTTGACCCTCCTGGCTACGCTTTGACCCTCCTGGCTGCGCTTTGACCCTCCTGGTTGCGCTTTGACCCTCCTGGCTACGCCTGACCCTCTAGCTACGCTCGGCTCCTGCCTGCCACCGACCCCCGCCTGTCTTAGACTCTCCTGGCTAACCTGGCTCCACCGTCCCACCCCACCTGCATCCTCTCAACGCCAGCTGCACCATCCCATCATCTGGCTGCGCCATCTCATCATCACCCAGCTGCGCCATCTCATCATCACCCGGCTGCGCCATCTCATCATCACCCGGCTGCGCCATCTCATCATCGCCCGGCTGCGCCATCTCATCATCGCCCGGCTGCGCCATCTCATCATCGCCCGGCTGCGCCATCTCATCATCGCCCGGCTGCGCCATCTCATCATCGCCCGGCTGCGCCATCTCATCATCACCCGGCTGCGCCATCTTATCATCGCCTGGCTGCGCCATCTCATCATCGCCCGGCTGCTCCTTCAACTCATCGCCCGGCTGCTCAATCAACTCACTGCCGGGCTGCTGCATCAACTCACCGCCCGGCTGCTCCATCAACTCACCGCCCGGCTGCTCCATCAACTCACCGCCCGGCTGCTCCATCAACTCACCGCCCGGCTGCTCCATCAACTCACCGCCCGGCTGCTCCATCAACTCACCGCCCGGCTGCTCCATCAACTCACCGCCCGGCTGCTCCATCAACTCACCGCCCGGCTGCTCCATCAACTCACCGCCCGGCTGCTCCATCAACTCACCGCCCGGCTGCTCCATCAACTCACCGCCCGGCTGCTCCATCAACTCACCGCCCGGCTGCTCCATCAACTCACCGCCCGGCTGCTCCATCAACTCACCGCCCGGCTGCTCCATCAACTCCTCTCCGGCTTCACCACTCCACCAACAGACTGCATCTCATCTGTGACCACGGCAGTACCCCCCCTGGCTGTACCCCGCCCCGGCTGTACCCCATCCCTGGCTTCTTCTGTGTCTTTGACTGCACAACTTCCCTAACTGTTTTCTGCCCCGCCATACCTGACCCCTGCTGCTCAAATCCCTGACTCTACCCCATCCCGGCCCACACCCCTCCACCCGACCGCACCCAACCCCTAGCTACACCTTACCCAGTACCGTGCTGCACCCTCAGTTGCACCCCATCCTCCGCTACCCTCTAGCCCTGTCTGCACCCCCTTCCCCATCCACGCACCTCCCCTGCCTCATCCCTCCCCCGCGATCTCTCGCCGCCTAAACCGCTACCCACAATGTTTCCCCTCCTCTTCACCCTCACCCCCATCCTACTCCACTTCCTTCTAACCCCGAACATCCCTCCACCCGCCAAGGCCATAGTGATCTCTCCATCCTTCCTACCCTTCCACCTCACCCCCTCCTCCGAACTGTTCCTCCACACCCAGTCCCTCTTCTCCACACACGCACGCCCCCCATGCAAACTCTCCTGCTCCCACCTCCTAACCCTTTCGCTGCTGCTCCTACTTGCAGGCGACGTATCCCCCAACCCGGGTCCCCCCCACCACATACCTCCACCCACCCCCAACTCACGCCCATCCCTCACCACAAACTTCCGCAACCCCCACAACCTCATACACATTCACCCAACCCCACTCCCCCTCGCTGGAGCACTCTGGAATGCCCGCTCAGTGTGCAACAAACTCTCCTACATCCACGACCTCTTCATCACCAATAAATTCAAATTCCTCGGCCTCACCGAAACTTGGCTCACCCCCACCGACACAGCCTCCCCTGCTGCACTCTCCTACGGCGGACTCACACTCTCCCACACACCCCGCCCTAATAGCACACGCGACGGTGGTGTGGGTATACTCTTGTCCGACAGCTGCTCCTACACCCCTACTACACCCCCTCCCTCCACCTCCTTCCCCTCCTTCGAACTGCACTCTGTTCGCATTTTCTCCCCCTGCAACCTCCAGCTCGCGGTCATTTACCGTCCCCCAGGACCTACCGCCTCCTTCTTCGACCACTTCAACACTTGGCTTCTCCACTTCCTCTCCTCCGACATCCCCACCATCATCATGGGCGACTTCAACATCCCCATCGACACCCCCGACCCAGCTTCCTCCCGACTCCTATCCCTGACCACCTCTTTCGGCCTGTCCCAATGGTCCTCCTCAGCCACTCACAAAGACGGCCACACGCTCGACCTCATCTTCTCCCGCCTCTGCTCCCTCACCGACCTCTCAAACTCGCCCCTCTTCCAATCTGAACACAACCTGTTGACCTTCTCCTCCCTCTCTCCCCCTACCTCACCCCCCCTCTTCGGAAACTCAGTCACCCGCGCAGAAACCTTAAACTTATTGACTTCAACTCACTCTCCCACTCCCTCTCACAGACCTTGCCTCCTCACCCGACGTCAACACTGCCGCCACCCTCTACAACTCCACTCTATCCGCGGCCCTTGACCAGGCTGCCCCCCTCACACACACCAAAACCCGCACACACAGACAACCCTGGCTCACCTCTCTCACAAAAGAACTACGCCGAACGTCCAGGGTCGCCGAACGGAGATGGAAGAAATCCCACTCCATGACCCACCTCACCATGTACAAGCAATCCCTCTCCAACTTCAAGGATGCACTCACCGCCGCAAAGCAAACCTACTTCTCTTCTTTAATCAACACACTGTCCCGAAACCCCAAACAACTATTCAAAACCTTTAACTCCCTACTCCGTCCCCCGGCACCTCCTCCTTCCCCCCTCATCTCCGCCGACGACTTCGCCACCTTTTTCAAACAAAAGATTGACAAAATTAGAGAAAGCTTTGGCCCAACGTCCACCCAACCCACCCCCATTACCGCCCAACCCTCCTCGACCAAAGGAAGCTTCTCCAGTGTGACTGAAGCCCAGCTCTCCGTCCTCCTGTCACGATCTCACCCCACCACCTGCGCCCTCGACCCACTCCCCTCCCATCTCGTCCCAAACCTCACCGCTGTCCTCATCCCTGCCCTAACCCACCTTTTCAACCTATCACTCACTACTGGCATCTTTCCCTCATCTTTCAAACACGCCCAAATCTCACCCATCCTCAAAAAACCCTCCCTCGACCCTTCATCAGTCGCCAACTACCGCCCAATATCTCTTCTCCCTTTCGCATCAAAACTACTTGAACAACACGTCCACTCCGAACTGTCCTCCTACCTATCCTCCTGCTCCCTCTTCGACCGCCTACAATCCGGTTTCCGACCTCACCACTCCACCGAAACAGCCCTCACTAAAGTCACCAATGACCTACTGACCGCAAAAAATAAAAAACACTACTCTGTCCTCCTCCTCCTCGACCTATCCGCCGCCTTCGACACAGTCGACCACTCCCTCCTACTCCAAATCCTCAAATCCCTTGGCATCACCGACCTTGCCCTCAACTGGATCGCCTCATAGATCACGGACCGCACCTTCAGCGTTACCCACTCCCACACCTCTTCCTCGTCCTACCCCCTTACTGTCGGCGTCCCCCAGGGATCGGTACTGGGACCGCTACTTTTCTCTATCTACACCCTTGGCCTAGGTCAACTCATTGAGTCCCATGGCCTCCAGTACCACCTCTACGCCGACGACACCCAGATCTACCTCTCCGGACCTGACATCTCCTCCCTCCTGTCAAAAATTCCCCAATGCCTGTCCGCCATCTCATCTTTCTTTACTGCTCGCTTCCTCAAGTTGAACATGGACAAAACAGAGTTCATTGTCTTTCCCCCCAGCCGCCCTCCCCCTCTACCAGACCTGTCTATCCTAGTCAATGACTGCTCCCTTTCCCCAGTCCCCCTTGCAAAGTGCCTCGGGGTCACCCTAGACTCCTCCCTCTCCTTCAAGCCCCACATCCAAGCCCTCGCCACCTCCTGCCGACTCCAGCTCAAGAACATTTCACGTATCCGCCCGTTTCTTGGTCATGACACTGCCAAAACCCTCATCCATGCCCTCATCATCTCCTGCCTTGACTACTGCAACCTACTGCTCACCGGCCTCCCTGCCTCTTCCCTTGCCCCCCTCCGGTCTATCCTAAACTCAGCTGCCCATCTAATCCACCTGCCTCCTCGTTACTCCCCTATTTCCCCTCTCCGCATGGCCCTCCACTGGCTCCCCACCTCCCTATGTTCCCGCTTCAAAATCCTAACCCTGACTTACAAAGCCATCCACAACCTGTCCCCCCCCCTACATCTCCGACATGATCTCCCGATACCAACCCGCACGCAACCTTCGCTCCTCACAAGAACTCCTCCTCTCCTCCCCCCTCATCTCATCCTCCCACAACCGCATACAAGACTTCTCCCGCGCCTCCCCTAGACTCTGGAACTCTCTCCCCCAGCATGTCAGACACTCGCCTACCCTCAAGAGCTTCAAAAAGAACCTGAAAACTCATCTATTCCAGCAAGCCTACAACCTATGATGAGACCCAGCGCCGCTCCACCAACCGCTTGGCGCTTCCCCTCCTATCGTGTCCTTCCCACCCCTGTAGACTGTGAGCCCTCGTGGACAGGAACCTCTCCCGTCGTGTATCAGCAAGCATGGACTGCTCATATGTACTGTACCTGTCCTTGTTACCCCCACTGCTTATGTAAAGCGCCATGGAATCAATGGCGCTATATAAATAAATAATAATAATAAAATAATAATAATATCTGTGTGTGTGTGAAGTGGCCTTAAAAGTGCTGGATCATTTCTCTTTTGGCATTGGTTTTAGTATATAAAGGTTTAAAAAGCCCTAGGGGGGGTGACAGGTTCACTTTAAAGAAGTTGTAAAATAAAAAATAAAAAAATTTCATTTTTTTCTAATAATTGTGCTTCAGTCCCTTTCTAATGTATGGTGCTCAACTGCACTACCAGACCAAGCCAATAGACATAAGTGGTCCTGTTTCTGAAAAAAGAACACAATCATTTTCTTCCTTTGTGCAACTGCTTTAAAATCTATGGGCATGTTTGATATAGAAAATAATGATCTTTAGGCTGCCTTCACATTTGCGTTCCACTCCGCAGCGTTCTGCGGAGGAGATCCGCAATGTGACCGCAGCACAGCAAGCCCCTATGTTTATAAAGGGAGCGCACGGTGCTGCGCTTGACTGCGCAAGACCGTGCGCACCCATTCACTGCCATATGTGATTTGTACGCAGGCATGTCGCATTCCTGGTGCGGACGAGACTATGTGATTTGTGCGCAGGCATCCGGGCTTGCGGTGTTGCGGGCACATTGCGGATCTCCTCCGCAGAACGCTGCGGAGGGGAACGCAAATGTGAAGGCAGCCTTACATTTGTTAATACTTAATTAAACACAGCACCCTGTTATTTATTTATATGCACTATTGCTTTTCACTTATTGATTTACAGCAGGATATATGGTCATTTTAGTTTTAGCTTATGTTTGGAAATATGATTTTAGTGCGATAAAAGCCTTCTACACTACAACATCTATAATAAAAAGAATCCTTGTTAAACTGGTTACCTGCATTTTGTAGGGTTTCGATGTTCTGAGGACGCGTGGCGAGCTCTGCAACAGTCTGAACAAACTGCGTCCGGGCTCTCTGATACTGCTCAAACACTGCATAGAAAAGACAAAGGAGCGTTCAAAATTCATTATCGTACTAGAGATTACAAAGAATTGTGCAATACAAGTCAAATTACAATCTAGACACCAATGTATGACACGACAATGTTTGACCATCCAGGCTCCTGCAGAGAAACCAGATGCAATACAAGAAAAAAAACAAAGTTACTCGGCACCTCCTAACAAGGCGAAATAGAGGCTCAGGTGCAAATCTGCTGTCACTGCAATGCAAAAGCAAACAATCATGAAAGATGCAACAGCACTCAGGGAGCTAACACTGAAGACTTGGATCATTTTAGTACTCTGACGCCTGCAGTCAGTTTTCACCTTCATGATGCAACAGGGTTTTTTTTTTTTTTTTTCACTCCTGCCTTCAAAACCCCATAGCTTCTCTGTTCCATTGATACAGCCTCTGGAGGGAAAGAAACAAAGCTGTGCAAAAAAGATATTTTATTATTTTATATTTTTGCAGGGTGAGCTTTAGCTTTTAACAGAAGCATTTTAAGAATTTTTTTTATTATTCCATATTTTGAAAGGAGGGTTAAATGAAAACAGCAATTCTGGCAGTGCTTTTCTATTGAAATCTCGCACAGCGAGGCCGTAACGTCAGCTCCTGCTCCTGACAAGTCCTCGCTGTGCGCCTGCGTGAGATCAGACATTTACATGCAGGCGAGGAGGAGGCCGCACACACACAGGAGGAGGAACAGAGCAGCAGTAGGCAGCACAGAGCGGCCGGAGGCGGGGAGAAGCCCCGTGGCAGCACTATCTCCATAACCAGGAATGCCCCCCGGACTCACTGTATGTAAGCTTTCTAAAGTCTATTTCTCAGGGTACTGTGGGGCTAGAAACATGGGGGAGCCCTTCCCTGAATGCAGCAGACATGTTGCATTCAGTGGTGCATTTAGTTTGCCATAAACCAGGGGGGTGACAGGTCCTCTTTAAGTGCACCTCTATGAGAGCCAGAATGAGATCAGAATGATGCTCTCAGAGATTACCGTAACTGAATTCTGATCTCTGGCATGCACTATGAAACACCGGAGCTACCAACAGGTCACAAATCGCCAGAGACCGACCTGAGCAATGCTGGAAAAAGGTGAAGATGTCGGAAGGTGAGTATAATACAGGACTCATGGGATTTACACTTAAGGCACCACTACAGTGGTACAATAAAAAAAAAATGCTGGAGTGGTGCTTTAATGTAGCAGATGGAAGACACATTATGCTACTTCCCTTTAATATTGGAAGATGTCCAGCAGTGTCATAAGCTCAGGACTGGCAGCAACATCCAAACATGGTTTGGAGAAGTCTGGCCAGAAATGGTCTTTCTGGATGAATTGTGGGTATGAAGGACATACCTTTGACAAGAAGCAACATTAAAAAGTGACTCAACTATGCACGAAAACAGGAATTATAAAGCAGAAAAAATGGCAGCTGGACTGATGAGTCAAAATGTGAAATATTTGGCTGTAACAGAAGGCATTCTGGCCACCGAAGGGCTGGAGAGTGGAACAGTAATGACCGTGTACAGACAACAGTGGAGGTTCCTTGCAAATACTGTGCAAATATTTTAGTCAGATGTGGAAAAAATACTACAATGTAAGGCTATTCACACAGTGCGTTTTTGTTGCATTTGAGCGTATTTTTACTATGGTTTTATGCAAATACAGGTGCATCTCAATGAATTAGAAAGTCATCAAAAAGTTAATTTTTTCAGTAATGCAATATAATAAGTGAAACGCATATACTATATAGTCATCACAAACAGAGTGATCAATTTCAAGTGTTTATTTCTGCAAATGTTGATGATTATGGCTTGCAGCCAATGAAAATCCAAAAGTCATTATCTCAGACAATTAAAGTAGGAAGGATGAAGGGGTAAAAACCGCGCTGCCGTATTCCACAAGACATCAAAAGGTAAATATAATATTAATTTATTAGTCAACGCCGAAGAGACCCAGCCTTTGGCAGTCCGGTCAGGACCACGACCTCTGGGGAGTGCCACCGTGATGCAGATATTGCCCACCCCGGCCCTTGCGACCGCGACGTATATACCAAAATGGGGACCATGTATAGCAAAATTGGGACATATATACCAAGATGGGGAAATATATACCAGGTTGGGGACATATATACTAGCATGGGGGATGTATTTACCAGGATGGGGACAATGTATACCAGGATGAGTATCATAAATACAAGGATGGGGAACTATATACCAGGATGCCACCATAATACAAGAATGAGGGCCATGTATACCAGGATGGGGAACACATATGTATACCTATAGGGCGATCATATATACCAAGAAGGCGGACCATCTATGGCAAAATTGGGATATATATATACCAAGATATACCAGGTTAGGGGAATATATACAAGTATGGGGAACATATATATCAGCATGGGGAACATATATATCAGGATGCCCCCATATATACCAGAATGGGGGCCACTTATACCAGGATGGGGGACCTATATACCAAGACGAGCCCAGGATGAGGATCATATACATGGAAGGGGTTATAATATATAAGTGCTATGGAATTAATAGCCCTATATAAATGAATAAATATTACCGTATTATTATATACTGCTCAAAAAATAAAGTGAGCACTTCACCATTACATTGTGTTATGAAATGTTTCCTTTATTTTTTTGAGCAGTATATATATCAGGATGGGATCGTATTTAACACAATTGTGAATATTAATACTTAATGAAGGGGGAGGGGGGACAATTCACAAGTCTTAGGCTACGTTCACACATTGCACATTTTTGAGCGCTTCTTTACACGCGCTTTTTAAAAATATGCAATGTGCCTTGAGTCTGCCGGAAAAATGAATGTGAAATTTACTTTGGCGTACAGACACAGCGTGAAAATACACTGCGCTTTTATGGGAGAAAGCGCGGGCGTAAAAATAATTGACATGTCAATTCTTTACGCAGCAACACCGGCGCTTTCTCCCATAGGGGCCGGCGCTGCTGGATCTGATGTCACAGAGGGGGAGGAAGAATCCTCGACTCTGCCCTCTCCTTCAAGCCACATATCCTAGCCCTTGCCACCTCTTGTTGACTCCAACTCAAAAATATTTCCCGGATCTGTACATTCCTTGACCAAGAAACTGCAAAAACACTTGTGTATGCCCTGATCATCTCCCGCCTTGATTATTGCAACCTCCTGCTCTTTGGCCTCCGCTCTACCATTCTTGCACCCCTCCAATATACTTGCACCCCTCCAATATATCCTACACTCTGCTGCCCAACTAATCCACCTGTCTCTCTTAAATTCCAAAGGCTCTCCTCCCTGCCAATCCCTTTACTGGCTTCTAATTGCCCAGAGATTCTGATTCAAAACCCTAACCATAACATACAAAACCAGCTATAACCTGTCCCCTCCATATATCTGTGACATGATATCACAGTACTTAGAACTTATCCAACCTGCGATCCTCACAAGATCTCCTCACCACTTATCTCCTCTTCCCACAACATACAAGATTTCTCCCATGCTTAACCCATACTCTGGAACTCTCTGCCCCAACACATCAAACTCTCGCCCACCATGGAAACCTTCAAAAGGAACCTGAAGACCCATTTCTTCCAACAAGCCTACAACCTGCAGTGAGCCTCAGTCCACTAAACCACTGCAAAACTAGTTCTACCCTCTCTGACTGTATCCTCACCCATCCCTTGTAAAGTGTGAGCCCTCACTGGCAGGGTCCTCTCTCCTCACATACTGTATCCTCCCCCATCCCTTGTAGACTGTGAGCCCTTGTGGGCAGGGTCCTCGCTCCTCACCCATGGTATCCTTACCCATCCCTTGTAGACTGTGAGCCCTCGTGGGAAGGGTCCTCTCTCCTCACCCATGGTATCCTTACCCATCCCTTGTAGACTGTGAGCCCTCGTGGGAAGGGTCCTCTCTCCTCACCCATGGTATCCTTACCCATCCCTTGTAGACTGTGAGCCCTCGTGGGAAGGGTCCTCTCCCCTCACCTACAGTATCCTCCCCCATCCCTTGTAGACTGTGAGCCCTCGAGCCTTGTATCATTATGTACTTCTCTATATATACTCACCAAAATTTAGCCATGTCAAATATCCATTGCGCGCAGCAGGAGGCTGCCAGCGCCACTGGAGGCAACACAGGTGTCTGAATACCGGTGCTCAGTTTTATGTCCTATTTCGGTGATTTCTTCTATATATCTACCCCTCCTCACATGTAAAGAACCATGGAATGAGCGAGGCTGCACACGTCCAGTCGGCATATTAATATACTTGCAGGCAGTGGCGTAATCTGACGCTCATGGGCCCCGATGCAAAAGCTCCAAGAGGGCCCCCAATTATAGCAAATCTTTAATAGCATTAGTTTTTTCTACAGGCTAAGGGGACTTTTGGGGCCCCCTAGGCTCCAGGGCCCGGGAGCGGTTGCAACCCCTGCACCTGTTGTAGTTACACCCCTGACTGCAAGGAATCCTGACAGTGCGCACACTGTAAGCTGTGAGGATTCAGGAGCCTGCATTCACATAAAGGGACTGCAGACTTGTGCTCCAAGCCTGGACACAGGGCCGAATCAATGATGAGGCAATGTGAGTGGCCTGATTCAGGCGGCGCCACCTGCTGGTGAAGGAAGGGGCGGCATCTGCAGGGGGTGCTCATGTTCTCCTGCACGGCGCGAGAAGTGAGAGCTGACAAAGATCAGAGAGCAGCCTCCTGTGCTGAGATACCGATGATAAGAAGCTCCAGGTCACAAGGAGACAGATCTACTGCTGGCCAGGGAGTGAGGGGGCTGGGACCCAGGGGCTGTGATCATGTGAAGCTGCACATGTACAAACAGCACAGAGGACTGTGTGGTATCTGTATAATCTGTGAGTGAGCTGCAAGTAGAGATGAGATCTGTGTGATATAGCTGTAAAGTGTACTGTGTGTAGATTAGCTGTGCTTGTTGTTGTGTGAGCTGTGTGTGTGTGTTGTGTGAGCTGTGTGTGGTTGTTGAGCTGTGTGTGTTGTGTGAGCTGTGTGTGTTGTGTGAGCTGTGTGTGGTATGTTGAGATGGTGTTGTGTGAGCTGTGTGTGTTGTGTGAGCTGTGTTGTGTGAGCTGTTTGTGTGAGCTGTGTTGTAGTATGTGACTGGTGTGTGTGGCTGTTGTTTGTGTGAGCTTGTGTGTTGTGTGTGTGTGTGTGGTGTGGTTGTGAGCTGTGTGTGTTGTGTGAGCTGTGTGTGTTGTGTGAGCTGTGTGTGGAGCTTGTGTAGCTGTGTGTGGCGTTGTGTAGCTGGTGTTGTGAGCTGTGTGTGTGTTGTGTGTGTTGTGTGGTGTGTGTTGTGTGAGCTGTGTGTGTTGTGTGAGCTGTGTGTGTGTGTGTGTGTGTGTGTGTGTGTGTGTGAGCTGTGTGTGTGTGAGCTTGTGTGTGCTGTTGTGGTGTGTGAGCTGTGTGTGTTGTGTGAGCTGTGTGTGTTGTGTGAGCTGTGTGTGTGTGTGAGCTGTTGTTGTGTGAGCTGTGTTGTGTGAGCTGTGTTGTGTGAGCTGTGTGTGTTGTGTGAGCTGTGTGTGTTGTGTGAGCTGTGTGTGTTGTGTGAGATGTGTGTGTTGGGTGAGATGTGTGTGTTGGGTGAGCTGTGTGTGTTGGGTGAGCTGTGTGTGTTGGGTGAGCTGTGTGTGTGCGTTGTGTGTTGTGTGAGCTGTGTGTGTTGTGTGAGCTGTGTGTGTTGTGTGAGCTGTGTGTTGTGTGAGCTGTGTGTGTTGTGTGAGCTGTGTGTGTTGTGTGAGCTGTGTGTGTGTGTTGTGTGAGCTGTGTGTTGTGTGAGCTGTGTTGTTGTGTGAGCTGTGTGTGTTGTGTGAGCTGTGTGTGTTGTGTGAGCTGTGTGTGTGTGTTGTGTGAGCTGTGTGTGAGCTGTGTGTGTGTGTTGTGTGAGCTGTGTGTGTTGTGTGAGCTGTGTGTTTGTGTTGTGTGAGCTGTGTGAGCTGTGTGTGTGTTGTGTGAGCTGTGTGTTGTGTGAGCTGTGTGTGTTGTGAGCTGTGTGTGTGTTGTGTGAGCTGTGTGTTTGTGTGAGCGTGTGTGTTGTGTGAGCTGAGTGTGTTGTGTGAGCTGTGTGTGTTGTGTGAGTTGTGTGAGCTGTGTGTGAGTTGTGTGAGCTGTGTGTGTGTTGTGTGAGCTGTGTGTGTTGTGTGAGCTGAGTTTTGTGTGTTGTGTGAGCTGTGTGTGTGCGTTGTGTGTTGTGTGAGCTGTGTGTGTGTGTTGTGTGTGAGCTGTGTGTGTGTGTTGTGTGAGCTGTGTGTGTTGTGTGAGCTGTGTGTGTTGTGTGAGCTGTGTGTGTTGTGTGAGCTGTGTGTTTGTGTTGTGTGAGCTGTGTGTGTTGTGTGAGCTGTGTGTGTTGTGTGAGCTGTGTGTTGTGTGAGCTGTGTGTGTTGTGAGCTGTGTGTGTTGTGTGAGCTGTGTGTTGTGTGAGCTGTGTGTGTTGTGTGAGCTGAGTGTGTTGTGTGAGCTGAGTGTGTTGTGTGAGCTGAGTGTGTGTGTTGTGTGAGTTGTGTGAGCTGTGTGTGAGTTGTGTGAGCTGTGTGTGTTGTGTGAGCTGAGTTTGTGTGTTGTGTGAGCTGTGTGTGTGTGTTGTGTGAGCTGTGTGTGTGTGTTGTGTGAGCTGTGTGTGTGTGTTGTGTGAGCTGTGTGTGTTGTGTGAGCTGTGTGTGTTGTGTGAGCTGTGTGTGTTGTGTGAGCTGAGTTTGTGTATTGTGTGAGCTGTGTGTGTTGTGTGAGCTGTGTGTGTTGTGTGTGAGTTGCATGTGTGTGTGAGCTGTGTGTGTAAGCTGTGTGTGTTGTGTGAGCTGTGTGTGTGTGTGTTGTGTGAGCTGTGTTTGTTGTGTGAGCTGTGTGTGTTGTGTGAGCTGTGTGTGTGTGTTGTGTGAGCTGTGTGTGTTGTGTGAGCTGAGTGTGTGTGTTGTGTGAGCTGTGTGTGTTGTGTGAGCTGTGTGTGTGTTGTGTGTGAGTTGCATGTGTGTGTGAGTTGCATGTGTGTGTGAGTTGCATGTATGTGTGAGCTGTGTCTGAGTGTGAGCTGTGTCTGAGTTGCGTGTCTGTGTGAGTTGCGTGTCTGTGTGTGAGTTGTGCGTGTGAACTGTGTGTGTTGTGTCTGTGAGTTGTGTGTCTGTGTGTGGGAGTTGTGTGTGTGTGAGCTGCGTGTCTGTGTGTGAGCTGCGTGTCTGTGTGTGAGCTGTGTGTGAGCTGTGTCTGAGTGTGAGCTGTGTCTGAGTTGCGTGTCTGTGTGAGCTGTGTGTTATGTCTGTGTGTGAGTTGCGTGTCTGTGTGTGGGAGTTGTGTGTGTGAGCTGCGTGTCAGTGTGTGGGAGCTGTGTATGAGTTGCTTTGTGTGTGTGTGTGTGTGTGTTTAGCTATCTTTTGAGTGAAGTGTGTGTATATACACTTCTGCAGCATCCATATGCTATGTATATGATGTGTACCTGCTGAGCATCTGTTATATAACTAAGACATGTATGATGTGTGTGTCTGTGTGAGTATATGATGTGTATGTAATGAGCATGTGTTGTCCAGTATATATGTGCTGTATACATGTATATATAGTGTAATTTAACCCCTTCACTACCTTTTGAAGTACATATATGTCAAAGCTTGTATTCTCACCTTTGATACCGGCTCACATGCTCAGCACGCTTCAGGTTGCAGGACTGTGTCTGCCTACAGGACCATCGCTCTGCCAGCCATTGTGTGTCTGTATGGTTGAGCCAATCCTGCCATTACCATTAATGACCCTTGTTCTGGATTCGTCCGTGTGGTCCTTGTATGTGTGTGATGGCGCTGACATACATGTGTTTGAACAACTTTTTTTCTATTTCTCTAAATTAAAATATCCACTATTGTCCTCATTTCATTTTTCAGGGTAGATATAAATCTGTGCAAACTAGATTTATTTCTACCAATTGGAAAAAGACTTTCTGGGGGGATGGGGGGGCCCCATTTTGCAGTTCGCTTCAGGCAGCACAGAGGCTAGGTTCACCCCTGCCTGGACAGACCCTTTAAGAACATTTGTGGTGTGAGTAACACTGAATAAGATTACCAAGAACTTTTTCGACAAATTATGCCGAAAGTAAGAAAAATAAAAAAAGGCGATGTAACTAAAGCCTGGAAGAGTCTGTAAACATTAGAGGAATGCTATACTGACCAGCCAGTCACAAAGCTTTATTAGGTGACCCCAGAAGTAGAGAGCTGATTGGCTGATATAAGCACAAACCAATCTAAATCATTGTTATCACTTCCCATAGAGTGATTATAGATTAACTGATTCACATTAATATAAGTCTCCATATATTAATAACCCCTCATTACGTGCTCATTGGCCGTTACCTTGCAGGACCTGCCGCTGGCTCATGGCTGCCGGTGCCGCCGCTCTGCGCAGTCTGGGGCTGTTGTCCGTCTCCAGGACGCCGCTCGCTTTGCGCCTAACAACGGATCCGTCTCCATGGAAACACCAGCGGAAGAGGACGCTCGGAAACGCTCTTGCATTTACAGGGGGGAGGTCATATAAACGACACGTGTAGTCCAGGCCCTTCCTGACGTCACCGCTGTTCGAACTTTAGCTCCCCCCCTACACTCAGCATCGAGTGGGCTGTTCCAAAAAAAAAAAGCTGCTCGCCAGAAGGGAGGGGCTGCGTGTCTGTTGCTATGACAACAGCAGGGCATGTTGAACGTTGGACGGTGTGAGGTCACTGGTTGGTGTCGTCACGTGTTTAGGGGGGAAAAAAAAGCCGCGTTTTCCCTGACGGCGGGAAGAGACAGAGTGTGACGCAGCATAAACCTGATAGATGGCTGGAGAGGAGCTGGTAAAGCCGTGTGCAGCCTACAACACACTGCTAACACATCCCATCATACACAATGGTGCGTCAGCTCTATAGCCTTTATAGCAAGAATATGACCCCTGGCCAGAAAACAATGTCTCCAGAGGGAGACTCAAGAGCTCACACTTCCCTCATATACATTGTGTGAAGGGAAAGGGGAAATTTACCTCAGAAAGTCAAAATGTCACTCTCCCCTCATGTTATCCATTTTGTGAAGGGAATTTTACCTCAGAAAGTCAAAGTAAAGCTTGCAGTTCTCTTATATCCATTTTGTGAAGGGAAATGTAGCTCAAAAAGTCAAAGAAGAGTTCAAAATCCTCTTATATCCATTTTGTGACAGGAAATTTACCTAAAAGAGTCAAGGAAGAGATTGCAATCCCCTTATATCCATTCTGTGAAGGGAAATTTACCTCAAAAAGTGGAAAACTCACTCTCCCCTCATAGTATCTAATTTGTAAAGGGAAATTTACCTAAAAAAGTCAAAGAAGAGCCCACAATCCCCTTATATCCATTCTGTGAAGGGAAATTTACCTAAAAAAAAAAAAAGGTAAAAAAACCTCACTCTCCCCTTGTAGTATCTAATTTGTAAAGGGAAATTTACCTCAAAAAGTAAAAAAACTCACTCTCCCCTCATGTTATCCATTTTGTGAAGGGGATTTTACCTAAAAAAGTCAAAGAAAAGCTTCCACTTCTCTCATATCCATTTTGTGAAGGGATTGCTCAAAAAGTCAAAGAGTTCACAATCCCCTTATATCCATTTTGTGACAGGAAATTTACCTAAGAGACTAAAGGAAGAGATTGCAATCCCCTCATATCCATTTTGTGACATGAAATTTACCTCAAAAAGTAAAAAACTCACTGCCCTCATAACATCCATTTTGGAAAAGCTCAGGTTATTTTTCGGACGAAGTACCTTCTTGTCCACGCTGCTGTCAGAAACATATACCACCGACACGGGACGTCTAGGTATTAGTGATGATTTATTGCCTTATTTTCAACGCGTTTCGGAGCCATTTGCCGAGCTCCTTCCTCAGGGATATTCCCTGAGGAAGGAGCTCGGCAAGTGGCTCCGAAACGCGTAGGAAATAAGGCAATAAATCATCACTAATACCTAGACGTCCCGTGTCGGTGGTATATGTTTCTGACAGCAGCGTGGATAAGAAAGTACTTCGTCCGAAAAATAACCTGTGATTTGAGCACCGCATCTTGTGGAAGTACGGTCCCTGCAGCAGCTGTTTTTTTCCTGAGCGATTACGCTGGTTGTGTGCCACACAACCATATCAGGTGAGCAATACCAGTATTGACAACTTATATCTGTCTATAAAGGATAAGACCCTATTTTTGCGCGTTCTCAACCCTTTAGATACATTTTGGAAAAGCTAATTTACCTCAAAAAGAGTTGTAGAAGAGGTCACTCTCCCCTCATATCCATTTAGTGAAGGGAAATTGACCTAAAAAAGTCAAAGGGGGAGATCAAATGTCCCCTTATATCCATTTTGTGAAGGAAATTTACCCCACAAAAGTCAAAGAAGAGCTCACACTCCCCTTGTATCCATTTTGTGAAGGGAAATTTACCTCAAAAAGTCAAAAACTCACTCTCCCCTCATGTTATCCATTTATTGAAGGAACATTTACCTCAAAAGTCAAAGAGGAGCTCACGCACCCCTCATATCATCCATTTTGTGAAGGGAAATTTACCTCAAGAGCTTACACTCTCCATATCAATTTTGTAAAGGGAAATTTAGCTTAAAAGTCAAAGAAGAGCCCCTCATATCAATTTTGTGAAGCGAAATTTACCTAAAAAAAGGTCAAAAACGTGCTCTCCCCTGGTAGTATCCAATTCATGAAGGAAAATTGACCTACAAAAGTCAAAGAAGAGCTCGCAATCCATTCTTATCATCAATGTCGTGATGTTTTATTACTTTTTGAGGTCATTTTCTTATCAGAAATTCATTATATTTGACGTAATAATACCAAAAGGCTAATTTCACATAAGTGTATAAAAAATGAACTTTCATCCAGGAAAACAAAGACCAGAAGCAGTTTTCTATCTTAATAACAGTAATGAATCCATAAAAATTAGATGCTTTACAATTGATCTATATAGGTTGTTTTTTTTGGCACACTCATAGACTTTCAAACAAATGCAGAAGAGATTAGTGCATGCTATAATTTTTTTTTTTACATGGACATTTGGATCATGAAAAAAAATAAAGGCATGTGAACGGTCCTATTGGATAATATTGGTCAGTTTTTTGCCACAGACAAATACGATTGTGTGAATTTGGTCAAAATGTCATAAGAAATAAATCACACCTCACAAAATTTATGTGACACTTTTACTCAAACAGTCGTAATTATTTCACGTCATCCATTCTGTGTCAACTTAAAGGGATTTTCCCATGAACAAAGTTAATTTTAAACTCCATTTTGCTCAATAGATCTTGGAATAATAATAATTTACACAACTGGGTGTATTTAAAAATAATGTTCCTGTGCTGAGATAATCTTACATATTTGTCCACGCTATGTACTGTGTAATGGATGTGTCTGACCGTACAGGGACATAGTCTGATCATATCACATCTCCTGTGCTGAGATAATCTTAAATATGTGTCCCTGCTATGTACTGTGTAATGGATGTGTCTGACCATACAGGGACATGGTCTGATCATACCACATCTCCTGTGCTGAGATAATCTTATATATGTGTCCCTGCTATGTACTGTTAATGGATGTGTCTGACCGTACAGAGACATGGTCTGATCATACCACATCTCCTGTGCTGAGATAATCTTATATGTGTGTCCCTGTATGTATTGTGTAATGTATATGTCTGACCATACAGGGACATAGTTTGATCATACCACATCTCCTGTGTTAAGATAATATTATATACGTGTCCCTGCTATGTACTGTGTAATGGATGTGTCTGACTGTACAGGTACATGGTCTTATCATACCACATCTCCTGTGCTGAGATAATCTTATATATGTGTCCCTTCTATGTACTGTGTAATGGATGTGTCTGACCGTACAGGGACATGGTCTGATCATACCACATCTCCTGTGCTGAGATAATCTTATATATGTGTCCCTGCTATGTACTGTGTAATGGATTATTATTATTCTATTTATATAGCGCCATTATATTCCATGGCGCTTTACATGCGGAAAGGGCCGACGAGGACAAGTACAAGTAAGGGCAATCAGGTCGTACAGGTACATGAGGGGAGAAGATCCTGTCTGCAAGGGCTCACAGTCTATGAGGAGTGGGTGGGAAAACAGTAGGAGGGGTAGGTGCTGGACCGTACAGGGACATGGTCTAATCATACCACATCTCCTGTGCTGAGATAATCTTATATATGTGTCCCTGCTATGTACTGTGTAATGGTCGTGTCTGATTGTACAGGGACATGGTCTGATCATACACATCCCCCAGGCTGAGATAATCTTATATATGTTCCCGTGTTATGTACTGTGTTATATAAGATTATCTCAGCACAGGAGATGTGGTATGATCAGACATGTTCCTGTACAGTCAGACACATCCATTACACAGTACATAGCAGGGACACATATATAAGATTATCTCAGCACAGGAGATGTGATATGATCAGACCATGTCCCTGTACGGTCAGACACATCCATTAGACAGTACACAGCAGGGACACATATCTAAAGGTACTTTCACACGCGGCAATATTGCTAGCAATTTTACTGGCAATTTGCTGGTTGCAGTGAAATTATGAACACATTGTTCCATTTGTACATGGAACAATGTGTCCATAATCTCACTGCAACCAGCAAATTGCCAGTAAAATTGCTAGCAATATTGCCGCGTGTGACAGTACCTTAAGATTATCTCTGCCCAGGAAATATAATATGATCAGACCATGTCCCTGTATGGTGAGACACATGCATTACACAGTGCATAGCAGGGACACCCATATAAGATTATCTCAGCACAAGAGATGTGATATGATCAGACCATGTCCCTTTACAGTCAGACACATCATTACACAGTACATAGCAGGGCCACATATATAAGATTATCTCAGCACAGGAGATGTGGTATGATCAGACTATGTCCATGTACAGTCAGACACTCCAATTACACAGTACATAGCAGGAACACATATATATGATTATCTCAGCACAGGAGATGTGGTATGATCAGACCATGTCCCTTTACAGTCAGACACTCCAATTACACAGTACATAGCAGGGACACCCAAAAAAGATTATCTCAGCACAGGAACATTTTTTCTAAACACATTCAATTGGGGAAATTATTGCTATTCCAAAATCCATTGAATAAAATGAAGTTTTTTCAGGGGAAAACCTCTTTAATACTGCTCATGGTAATATTCTTTTCAGATATCAATGTTATGTGTAATTAAAACTGAAATGTCTTAAGAAATAAAATACACCTTACTTTTGAGGTAATATTCTTATCAGAAATTATCTGCGGTGTAATGTTTCCTGAAAAATAAAGAAATAATACCTCAAACGTCATCTATTGACTTTTTGAGGAATACTCCTGTAAGAAATTGTGACTAGTATGACATCATAAAAACGTACTAAAACCTAATGCTCCATCCACTGATAAGCTAGAAGTCTCGCTGACTTTTATCTTCCAAATCGTGATTTTTCATGTTTTTTTTTAGGAAAGATTAATATTGAAAATTCATTGTCTATTACCTAATATTACCTTCAAAATTCATACAAAGTGAATTACATCTCACAAGTCATCCATTTTGTTACATCTTATGACTTTTTCTAGTAATGTTCTTCTGAAATATTTATCATCTTTTAATGTAATAAATTCTTTTAAAAATCACACAGTTTTCAACTGAGCTTGTTGCTCCTAGACATGGAGAGCTCTTTCTCTCTCCCTCTCTCTCTGTTTTTTCCCTCTCTTTCGCTCTCTCTCTTTTTCTCTCCCTTTCTCCTTCCTTCCCTCTCTCTCCTTCCCTCGCTCTCTCTGTTTTTCTCTCTCTCTCCCTTTCTTTTGCCCTCTCTATGCCTCTCTCTCCCTCACTCCTTCCCTCTCTCTCCCTCTTTTTCTGTCTCTCTTTTTAGCACTTTTCCTCTGAGTTCACTGAGACAAAAACATATTCAAAAAGAAATGTGCGCACGATGAGTATATTGTGCTGCATCAAACCAACATTTCCTGGCAAAAAAAGCGCACCAAAATCATTATGTGGTTTTAAGTGTTTATGTTGCATTTTCAGTGTGTTTTTGCATGCGTTTTATGGAGAGACAGAGACTCCTGCACATACGGTAAATCCGCCTGGTGACACCGCTTCATTACAGTACATTTAACAAATCATGCTTTTTTATGGGAAAAACACACTAAATCCGCACCAAAAAAATGTGTTTTTCAAATGTTTTTATATTACTTCATTAAAATCAATGGGTGAAAAAAGCTGCAAAAATGCCCCAAGAGTTGACATGCTACAGATATTTTCTGCACCTAATCTGCAAGGAAAAAAATAAGCAAAGTGCGCACAAAACGTCTGGATTCTTATTGACTTTGCCTGCTTCAGGATAGGCATGCAGATTTGTAACAAAACTGAACCAAAATAAAAAAAAAAGACATATCAAATAGCGCACTGTGTGCACATAGCCTAAAGCACGGCACTTCTGGCACAGGAAAGATGCTTGTGGGATCAATTGAGTAATAAGATTTTGGGACAGGCACTCAAAAAGTATGCGATATGCTATTGTTTTTATTTTTATGTGATAAGCACCAAAGACCAATTAGAGACCTTCTTCAGTTCACATGCTGCAAGATAGAAACTGCTTACACACAGGTGTAGAGTATACAAGGGCATCCACCACTTTTGAAAGGTGCCCAATATACTATATTGCATACTTTTTGAGTGCTGGTCATAGATTATTAATTATTATTCAATTGATGTCTTAAAACCTTTTGGGCATGTCAGAAATTGTCTGATATGATTTAGTTAATCCGACTTTGAGCAGGGGGGTGGGCCTGATGACCCAGTAGGGCCCTTCCAACTTTACCATTCTATGATTCTATCTAAAATATGGAAAGAGCTGAAAGGAAAGAAGGGGCTCAACAGTGTGTGTATCTGGCGAATTATTGTGGTTGACAGGGAAATAATGAAATCCGCTCACCTGTTGGGGTTGTGAGACGTCACAACCACTTTTTGCACCTTTCACAACTATAGATGTCAAGCTATTGCACGGTCTGCAGCAGTCCTCCCTTGATATAGATCCAGGATAACAGGGTGGAGAAAAGGGATACAAAGGACGCGCTCCCGCTCCGAAATCAAATCCACATACACAGGCCTTATGAATTCAGTAGGTGGTATTTATTGTATTTAAATACTTTATCGGTGTAAGACGGGGATGCACATATCTTTATTGTGTCAATCTTTGTGGTATTCTTCAGGAAGGGGCTCGTCCCCACACCGCGTAGAATAAATACCACCTACTGAATTCATAAGGACTGTGTATGTGGATTTGATTTCGGAGTGGGAACGCATCCTTTGTATCCCTTTTCTCCACCCTGCAATCCATGATTCTATCTAAGAAAGTAATCAAACCTTGTGTGACTTCTTTTGACTTTTTGAGGGAATTTTCTTGTTGGAAATGATCAGTGGCCCAATATTATCTAAAAAAAATTAATAAGAATTGTAAAGACATGCTGATAGGATGTTTAGATTGTGAGCTCCAAGAGAGACAGCATTACTCATGTATGTAAAGTGCTATGGAATTAATAGCGCTACATAAATTAATAAATATTATTATATATATATTATAAGAAAGAAATCACAAACCTAACACATCAAACATCATCAGCCACCTCATTCTAGACATTTTATGACATCTTAAGGGCCGCTTTACACACACCAACTTCTGTGACCAACATCTGAACAGATCTCTGGTTGCAGTGAAATCATGGACACATTGTTCCATTTGTACACAGCCACAAAATGGAGCAAAGTGTCCATGATTTCACTGCAACCAGAGATCTGTTCAGAAGTTGGTCACAGAAGTTGGTGTGTGTAAAGCGGCCCTAAGACTTTTTGACATGACATTTCTGATGGATAGTCATTGCCTTTAATGTAATTTGACAAAAAAAAGTACTATGAAAGCATCAAGAACACACCTCATCCATGTTTAGACATCTTATGACCTTTGAGATTATCCTGTCAAAAATTAATCATCTGTGACGTAATATCAACAGAAAAAGCCATAAAAAGAAATTACACCTTTGTTTTTTGACGTTTTATCCCTTTTTGAGGTAATATTCCCGTCAGTCTGTAACATAACATTACCTCAGAATGTCCTTATAAATACACTTTTTTTTAGTTAATATTCCTATTGGAAATAACTCACCCCTAACATATCCATTTTGTGACTTTTGAGATAATATTCATGTCAAGGAATTCATCGTCTTTGATGTAATTTTGCCTTAAAAGATCATATGAAAGAAGTAACCCCTCACAACATCCATTTTGTGATGTCTTATGACTTTTGAGGTAATATTTGTATCAGAAACCAATAGTACATGATGTAATGGTAGCAAAATAAAAGCCATTGGAAAGAAATCACACCTCAGCTATCAACCATTTTCCAATTTCTTGAGACTTGGACCAGATTAACCAGGAGGTCCCTTCCAACTCTACCATTCTATGACTTTTGAGGTGATATTCCTGGCAGAAGCTAATTGTATGCAATGTATTATCACCCAAAAAAAAGTTTTAAGCAAAAATCCCCCTCACATCATCCTTTGTGACATTTTATTCATATTTACAGAAGTATTCCTGACAAATTCACCATAGGTGACAAATTATTCAACAGGAGAAAACTGACAGCAAAAAGCATAAAAAACTTCTTAAACTGTACGAACATGGTTGTATTCCCTGGGCCAAAAGAAGAAGCCTAATGTCAAAGGGTTGTAGTCGGAAAAAATTCAAGTTATTCCAAATATTTGGAAAAGCCAGGTAGGCTTAATCAGCCATATACCATGATATTGACCTGGATTTGCCATATTTCAGGGCCTGGATAAACATGGGAAGCATGTTCATGACTGCCCAGCTTGTTTAAAAACAACAGCCATGGCCAATATTAAAACCCAGAGTAATAATACATCCATATTTCAGAACTATGGCACATAAAAGTGTGTAGATTATAGAGTAATCTATGTAAAAACACAAGTGTAATCTAACCCTAATTTGAAATATATGACTATATTCATTCTCCTTTATTTATTTTTTTTACAGTGCCTGTTCTGTGACCGTACAAGGTAGGGATTACTCGAAAAAAATGCAAATATGTTTAGTTGTTTCAATGCTTCGTCTTTCGCGTTTTCATGAAAAAGCCACACTTTTGTGTGTGGGGGGTGGGGTTGTATAATTTATCTAAAATTACTACGTAAAATGTGTTTGGGTTGGTTTCTCTATTCCTCCCACAGCCCCCATCCCCGCAGAAAAATGACGGATGCTCCTGGCATGACTCTTTTTCTAGTGTTTGTCCCGTAAATTTCCCTTTAGAATTTATAGGAAAAATAGGTCAGGAAAAAGTCATATATGACAAAATAAGAAAAAAAAATTGAGAGTGATGGTGATATTTTTTTTTATTAAAACACCAAAATGTAAAGATGTGTGACAAGTGGGAGAGGCCTAAAAACATGAAGTAGAAGGGAGGACTTACAGGTGCGTCTCAATGAACTAGAATATCATCAAAAAGTTAATTGAGTTCAGTAATTCAATGCAAAAAGTGAAACACTTATATTATATAGAGTGATTGCAAACAGAGTGATCTATGTCAACTGTTTATTTCTTCAATAGGAAGTGATCCAATTCTATAGTGGCCGCGCTCCCCGTGGTAATGATTTTAAGAACTTCTTGTCCACAAAAAATTTTATTCCTCAAAACATGCGAGAATATAAAAAACGGATACAACGCGTTTCGGCGGAGACAACCGCCTTCCTCAGGTACCTGAGGAAGGCGGTTGTCTCCGCCGAAACGCGTTGTATCCGTTTTTTATATTCTCGCATGTTTTGAGGAATAAAATTTTTTGTGGACAAGAAGTTCTTAAAATCATTACCACGGGGAGCGCGGCCACTATAGAATTGGATCACTTCCTATTGAACCTTTATACCTGTGGGAATCCGTGGCAGGACCCAATACAGGATCAATTCAAGGCGAGCAGCAGACCCGGATAAATATCCAAAGCGTGAGGAGGCTTTGGAAAAACCATATGCTTGAAGTTTTATGGCAAGAGGTGAGTGCATAAAACTTCATTAAAAGGGCACCAGAGAGTTACATTGGTAACGCGCTGAGATTGGCGCCGCATGTTTGTTTTTTATATATATCCTACAGGGAATCATCTTACTTCAACTGTTTATTTCTGTTAATATTGATAATTACGGCTTACAGCCAATGAAAACCCAAAGGTCAATATCTCAGAAAATTAAAGTAGGGAGGATGAAGGGTTAAAAACCGTGCTGCCGTATTCCACAAGACATCAAAGGGTAAATATAATATTGATTAATTAGTCAATGCATTTCAGGGCTCCCGGGCCCCTTCCTCAGGACTAATCAATATCATTTTTTATTTGCCCTGAGGGATGAGACAGGGATCCATGAGACACGTGGACTAATAAATCAATATTATACTCACGCTTTGATGTCTCATGGAATACGGCAGCACGGTTTTTAACCATTCATCTTCCCTACTCTATATGAACCACTCTGGGGACTGCAGCAGCCATAATATGTTTTTATAGTGGTTGTGATTCTCACACCCACACAAGGTGAAGCCTCTGAAACCTATTTAGGTCATATATTCTCTCTCAGGCCCTTCATCCTCCCTACTTTAATTTTCTGAGATAATGGCTTGTAGGTTTTCATTGGCTGTAAGCCTAAATCATCAACATTAACATAAATAAATCCTTGAAATAGATCACTCTGTAATGACTCTATATAATATATGCGTTTCACTTTTTGTATTGAATTATTTAATATATTTAATTTTTGATGATATTCTAATTCATTGATATGCACCTGTATGTCTGGCAGGTGTGATGTGGCAAACTTAATATCGCTTTTATGTCAATCGTAGTCAGAATTATGGGATAACATGATATAGCGAAAATGTAATGCTCTATGATGTATTTGCTCCATTTTTGTGCTATGAGAATGTAACAATTAAAACAATTTTACATTCACTAATCATTGTTTTACCTGGTGATAAACATGATCAGCTCAGATTGACACAAATTATCTCTCTCAGGCAATTTACTGGTCCTTAAAAAAAAATTAGGCCAGATTTTTATTTATCCATGTTATCATGGTCAGTTTTCTTGTGCCTCAACTTATCACATGCAATGTCAAAGCTTTATGGGCTGCTTTAGGCGGGCGTCACACGCTACGATATATGTAAAGATGTCGTTGGAAAGTGCCTAATTTGGCATCGCTCCTACCACATCGTTGCGTGTGACAGGTCGATCTGACTAGCGATAGGTGGTCAGATCGTTATATACAGATATGGGAACTGGACCCCACATCAGACGATGTCGATCATCCAATCTGCTGCATCGTTCTGTGTGACACCGCCATAACGATCTCCTGACCGATTTCTCCTATTCACATAATTGACAAGCATCAATCGCTGGTTGTGTGAACGATCCCTGCACGTAACATCGCTGCTGCGTCCTGAACGTTATCTATACATGTGACACCTCACTAACGATGTTGTCCACAAGCGCGCACCCCTGAGATCATTATTGAGTTCCCACACAAAATCGTAGTGTGTGACAGCCGCCTTACACACACCAACTTCTGTGACCAACTTCTGAACAGATCTCTGGTTGCAGTGAAATCATGGACACATTATTCCATTTGTACACAGCCACAAAATGGAGCATTGTGTCCATGATTTCACTGCAACCAGAGATCTGTTCAGAAGTTGGTCACAGAAGTTGGTGTGTGTAAAGCGGCCCTATCAGTCTGCAACAAGGTTTTTTTTTGTACTACAAGGACAAGGATTTTTTGATTCGACAACTATTTTGGCACACTGGGTGTAAAGAAAACCGGATGGCCAGATAAATGGAAATGAGGCCTTAAGCGGCCATCACACGCTACGATTTCTTGCCCGATATCGTTTAAGCGATCTGTTTTTGGATCGCTTAGGCGATATCGTTTTGTCATCGTTGCATGTAATCAAGCAATTTTACTATGTGAAATCGCTTGATCGTGACATCGCAGATCTGAGCTACGGAGCTCAGATCTAGCGATGAACGATTTCACGATATGCTTCATCGTGGTGTATAACACCAAGATGATCCATCTCCCAGCGGCAGAGCCTATGCTGGGAGATGGTAACTATGGTACACGTCGGTTACTACGCGACGCGCGGCGCCTAGTAACCCGATGTGTACCATAGTTACCAGCGATCTCGCTGCTCCACATCGCTGGTGAGTCTGTCTGTGTGACAGCTCACCAACGATGTGAGCGATATTGTAAGCGATCGCGAGTGCACGTGATCGCTTACAATATCGCTAGCGAGATGGTAGCGTGTGGCGGCCGCTTCAGTCATTGTGGCACTTATTTAACTGTCAGATTTAGGCCTAATTCATATATATGTGATTTATTTCATACATAAAAATAGGAAATGTTATTCATCAGTTCTTTTCATCTCATTTTCAGCAGTTTTTGGTTAGTATGTGCGTCGGTATTTAATCAATGATTTTCACTGCTGAAAAAAAAAAAATAATTGCACAGCTTCTCCTGTAGATTGCATTGGTAATTATGGACAGCACTCTGCCTGCACACTGTTGCCATAGGTGTGCGATCCTTGATTTTCTTGGACCCTTAAACTTGTACGGGTAGTATTGATCCATGACATGGATCCAAAACAGACCAGTCGCCGTGATTTTATTGCAGACATGAGGTTCATATGTACTCCTATTCAGGGTGACATGGTGGCTTAGTGGTCAGCACAGTCTTGCAGTGCTAGTGTCCTGGGTTCAAATCCCTCCAAAGACAATACATGTAAGGAGTTTGTATGTTCTCCCTGTGTTTTTGTGGGTTACCTCCCACACTCCAAAGAAATACTAATTGGGAATTTAGATTGTGAGCCCCAATGTGGACAGTGATGCTTATTTATGTAAAGAGCTGTGGAATTGCTGGTGCTATATTAATGAATAAATATTATTATGAAGAAGCAAAAAAGATCCATCGTTACCATGGGGAAATCTTTGAGGCAGGGGCGTAACTACAATAGGTGTAGGGGTTGCAATCACACCCGGGCCCTGCAGTCTAGGGAGGCCCCAGAAGTCCCTTTGGCCTATAGAAAAAGACTAATACTATTAAAGATTTGCAATAATTGGGGGCCCCGTAGGAGCTTTCACATCGGGGCCCCTGGGCCTGAAGTTACGCCAATGCTTTGAGTGGTTCAAGTGTGTAAAACTTCACATTTTATTCCAACATTTTAAAAATCAGGGACATCTGGTCAAGCAGAAAAATCGGTATAGACAAACCGGTGCGTTTTGACTAGTTACATAGTCTCAGTGTTACACCATGACTAAGACTATGTAGCTAGTCGAAACGCGTCCGTTTATCTATACTGATTTTTCCATCATTGAGTTTTTTATGGCTGCTTGAGCAGAACCCACTGATTTATAAAATGGTGGAATAAAATGTGAAGTTTTACACACTTGATCCCCTCAATGATTTCTCCTTGGCACCACTGGATCTTTTTTTGTTTCTTCGTTTCTACACAACATCCGGTGTGATCTGTGCAGTGTGTGGAGTCAGTACTCATGAGATAGAAGGTGAGCTGACACTCTACAGTTTATTTCTTATAATAAATATTATTATCCATGAAAACCATGGATAGAGCACGTCCATCTAAGTGACGCCTTAAGTTACTGTTTTATGTTTTATGGAGGTGCTTTTCACATGTGTATTGTGGAACAAAACACAATCCTTAGTTTATATCAATTCACTCCAAAACTATTACTTATATATTTTCTTCAAGGATCCAAAATGCATGCTTACCAGTGTCCTGAAAGTAGAACCAAATGCAAAAATCTGATTATAATATTTATAGAAACGGGTAGCATCTTACAAATCCATTGCTCAATCAGTTGCACAAAAGTAAAGTATACAATAAAAATACTAGTGTGCCACAAGGCCATAATCACATTAGTGTTTTCTGTTGTGCTATATTTTTGCTGTGTGGGTTTTTTATGCTCCTGACATAAAACTGATAGCAAAGTATATGAATAATGTTTTGACAGTTTGCAGGGGTGGGTTAAACTTGGTTCAATGTGTTAGGCTCCCACAAAAAAAAATAAAAAACACAGAAGTTTTGACTAAACAGATTGTGTGGCACATAAATACATTATAAATGGAAATAAATAGGACAACAGTGGTGTGGCATGGCCTAGGGACCATACAGATTGTTGAGATTCAAGGACAAGTCATTGTTTTGTAAATTAGTACATCAGTAAAACAGATCTATGTGAATGGACCCAACATTCCAATGGAAACATGCTTGGATTGGATCATTAAAAAAGACCCTGACTGGATTAATGCCAACTGATATATTTCTGTTTTAGTTTGCATCTTACAATTACGTCTTTGCATGTACGAAAAAGGCAAAAATACCAATGTCAAATATAAAATCAGATATGCCATACTGTGACAGAGTTATGTTTGTATAACTGTAATATTTTTTAAATCATAGCTAAAACTATATTGCCTGACAAATAATCAATATATCTGAGCATAAACATTACCTTTTTTCAGTGGGTCAAATATACTTTTGACATTTTTGCATTGAATATCTCCTGGAGTGCTGCCTACTTTTTTTTTTAATCTCTGATATATAAGGTATATACAGTCAGCTAAGCCTTGGGCCTTAATTACTACACTGTGTTAATATTCCAAGCCCCACGTGCTAAGTGCCCTCAATACATCTTCTATTGTGACCTTTGCCATGGTTTCAATATTATATATATACGGTACATATAATAATATATATATATATATATATATATATACCCCCACATATATATGTATTATATTTAAACTGTGGCAAAGTTCACGTGGCATATGTAATGGGGCACTTAGCATGTGGGGCTTGGAATATTAACACAGTGTAATACTTAAGGCCTGAAGCTAAGCCAAATCCTCTTGAGACAATGAGTACTTTAAAGTGTCAAGTATTAGGGAGCATTAATTAATTCTGTTAATGTACTTAAAGGTATTCTACATCAATATATGCATTACAAAACAGTCAAATATGTACATTTTATGAAATGTACATGTACAAATAGTAGAATACTTCACAAATTTACTGTACTAATATCACATTGATTATTCTATCTAATAGCATTTGACACAAAATACTAGCAAATAGGTTGAAATTATTAATATAAGATTACTGCAAATAATTTAGGACTTGTATATAGCTTATTTATGCATTCTATAGTCAGAAATGTAAAAAATAGGCTTAAAAATACTGTTTGTGGAAAGGGCTAAAGTATATGCAGATTTACATGGTAATGTACATGTGACTAAAATAATATATCATGCACAATATTCTGATACTGTGGTGTCAGTGGGGACATTTACTAACAGATATTCTGCAGGAAAATCAGGCAAAGATTTCTCAAAATAGTATTACCTCAGTTTGGTGAATTTCATATATTCATGAAATCCCAAACTAGATAAACATCTATGTTTTAGTTTGTTTTCTTGTTTTTCTTGTTCCTAGTTTTTTTAACTTACATACTGTAAAATGTATCACATTAGTAATTATTTAAAAATATGCTTAAAAGATTTACATTTACATATACACTTATAACTGGCATATACAGGTTTTATTAACCAATTTAACCAATAGCTAAAATAGAATTGACAGAAATAAATAGTGTCAGTGGAAAAAAATATTGGATCCTGCTTTCTAGCCAATAAAAAGATGTAATAAAAAGATGTAAGGGAAAACAAAACCAATTGGGAATCAATTATCATTGTTTCTACTCTAGCATTATCTGTCATGCTGTCCAAACTGAATATGACGCAGGAAAAAAACATATGACTATTTAAATAAAAATCAGGGAGAGCAACACAGAATATATATTTCAGCTTAGTTTTAAAAAGGGAAATTTGCAAGAAAGCTGCAAATAAAGCTGCATGTGTGTGTTCAGAATAATTTACAGGACTCATGATATTATAGGAAAAAGACCCCAAAAAGTTTCTAAGTTAACATTTTAAAGAGAAATGTAGCAAGTGCATCAAAGGTTGGGTGATAGTCCCAAAATGTTAAAGCCTAAAGGCCTACCAAATTGAATGAGCACTAATATAAAAAAAAAGGTCATTACGACCGAAACGTCGTGCTGTGATGACGGAATAAACATGGAATTTTGAAATATACCAGCTGGTGAGGCGCTGTTCTTCCTTTATCCTAATATAAAATCTGTCTAGGAGCAACACTTTAGGCCTTTTTTATTGAATTGTAAACTCACCCATGACATCATGTGTCCTTATTTTTTTGTTAATATACAATTAAACCTGTAAATATATGTATAATATTTATCTGTTGTGCATGTGTGTGTTATGTTGCTTTCTGGTCATATGTGGCACAATTTATGCTTAGAAATCTTTTATGAGTAATTTAGTGTAAAGTTACAGTGTTGCATTTTTATATCTTCTGTAGTAACCACTGTTACTAATTCATGTATGCTACTGAATGTGAGATAGATAGATAGATAGATAGATAGATAGATAGATAGATAGATAGATAGATAGATAGATAGAAAGATAGAACAGCACCAAACTTATAGTAAGTATAAAGTGTGGAGTGCTCAGCCCAAGAGTGTTCCTGCCCAAAACAGCATCAACAGTAGAAAAAAAATCAGGCAGCAAATAATAAAGTGAAGTGGACTTTTATTCGTCCGTGGTGAAGTGGACTTTTATTCGTCCGTGGTGTACACCATGGACGAATAAAAGTCCACTTTACTATATTATTTGGAGGTGCTGCCTGTTTTTTTTAGACTATAGGTAGATAGATAGATAGATAGATAAATAGATAGATAGATAGATAGATAGATAGATAGATAGATAGATAGATAGATAGAAATTAGAGACAGTACTCAAAAAAAAAAAATAATCAAAAATAATAGAATTTTATTAGCCAAATTGTGGCAACATTTCAGTGGTGGCCCACTTTGCTCAGTGGTGACCCGCCTTTGTCACCACTGAAATGTTGCCACACTTTGGCTAACAAAATCCTATTATTTTTTAATCTTCTCAGTACAGTCTCTATTTTTCCTTTCTATACTGTTTGGGCTAGGGTATATCTATACTTTTTTCTTAGAGCTCTGCACCAAAATTTTGCCTTTGTTGCAGTGCTGTTTCTATTTTTTTTAAACATAGACGGACACAGACACATATATATGTGTATATATATATATATATATATATATAAATATATGTGTGTGTGTGTTTCCTCTCTCTCTCTCTCTCTCTCTCTCTCCTCTCTCTCTCTCTCTCTCTCTCTCTCTCTATATATATAATGCATATATGTTGTGCATACATAGATGACTTGGTTTGGGACTGACTTCAGATGCTGCTGTATATAGCATGTAATTGTCAGCATTGTACATATTGTCTAGACAGGGCTAACACCTAATTATGGGGTAATATATATATATATATATATATATATATATATATATATAATATATATATAAAACAGAAAGGTAGAACAGCACATCCCTATAAACAAATTGGGAGCACAAATCCTGGAAAAACAGTGTCCAGCTGTAACTCAATATAAAAAGAGGAAAAATTAGGCAGCACACAAAAAATGTTGTGAAAAGCACCTTTAATGATCCCTTAGTGGCACAACGTTTTGGTAGAGAATCTACCTTTGTCAAGTACTTGACAAAGGTAGATCCTGTACGAAAGATGTGCCACTAAGGGCTCAATAAAAGCCCTTTTCACAACATTTTTTTTGTGTGCTGCATGATTTTTTTCTTTCTCTCTCCTCTCCTCTTTTTCTCTTCTTCTTCTCTTCTCTCTCTCTCTCTCTCTCTCTCTCTCTCTCCTTATATATATCTACATATATATAAAGATATATTAGTATTATAAATACAAGTAAGCATTACAAATTATAGAAGACCAGAAAATATTTGAATCGCTTTGCTCTAAAAAAAAAAAAACTGCAACATAGGTACAGGTCAGAAGTGTCAGCAGAAGTATTTGAAACTACTATCTACTAAACAGGAGAGACAAGGTACGGTAAATCTGCACAGTGAGGTTACAGAGCATGATTACACTATTCAGTGAGACAGAAGGCAGAGTGTTCTCCACACATAGCTAATTGTACGACCTGTCTCCTTTAATGTCCTGGATATAATTCTAGCGTTCTGTCATACTTTGGAAATTTGAAAATAAATTGCTTGTTCCTACCTTTTGATGAAATTGTGTAGTCACACTACCTAATGTGTTATCTCTGAGTATATGTAAAAATGTCAGTGTACCACAATATTAGGCCTGGCTGTTGTTCTATTGTAGAGAGATAAAATGCCTTGGCTTGGCTGCATTAGTTGTTCTTAGCACAATCTAGTGATTTTTATTATATTCTAATGTCTGGTGGTTTATGTGCAGAACCAGAGAGTGAGAGTAAACTGCGTTTCTTAGTAGCTTGGAGCTTACAGCTTACATTTTGGTCTTTGTATAATACATAGTCCAGACCTTTATATCAAACTGATTGTAGCATTATATCACTATGTGGATACATCATTGTTTTCATTTCTCAGAAGCTCTATCTAGAATGGCTATAATATGGTCATTAATATATATGTATACATATATATACTGAGTTTAAGTAATTTAAGCTGTACTTCTTATGATTATATTGATAATTTTATAGCACATTGTGATCATTGTGAACCTTTCGGAATGTTTGTTTTTATTCTTGTTATTATTATTATTTCTACAGTCACTGTAGACTATAGATCTCATTAGCGAAGTCATATATGTGTAGATAGATGACAGAAAAAGCCCAGGCAAACGCGTGAGTTGAGGAAGGAGTAACTAGACCATGTGATATAAAGTATATATTTCACTAGTAACTAGTAACAATCCCGTGTGCTGGTGCGACACAAGCTTTCTTGGAATACGACAGTCAGAGGGAGGGAGGGAGCAGAGGGTGGAAAGTAAAGAATGGCTCATTACTGAAATCCATCTACTTCTACACTGGACTGACACAGGCATGGGGAGACGATAAGGAGTTCCGGAGGGCCGACCATCCTGGGGAGGTAGGGGGGAGCAGGGTGTGCACAACAGGCGACACATAGGCCATGACTATGACATACTCTCTGGATAACACTTTTCCTGGGATGGGGTGGAGTGAATTCCGCTTTAACCCTATATTATCCACAGCGTCAACATATAAAAGGCAAACAAATATAAAAGATGTATGAAGGAGAGGGATTGAGTATCGGTACAAGAATGGGAAATATCTGCCAACAGGATATATTAAGGGAAATTGAATTACCTAAAATATCATTGTTATCTCAATGCAATTGGGACATACTGTGTCCGGTTTCTTAGTACTTGAATAAAATTAGAGTAAAATAAGATCAATTTATACGTCATCAACTGCCAAAGTTAAGTATATTAGTTCCAAATGGACAGTAATATTATTTGATCTAGGGTTTTCAGGAAAGAAGTTACAAGAATAAATAAACTATAAAGCTATAGTTAGATGGGCACAAACTTTACATAGTTTTGTCTAAAGATAGGTGCTCCATGTATACAGCTGAACCAACTGGCCTATGATGAAGTACTTGTATGCTTGGTTAAAAAAAAATCAGAGGAAGGAGATTTTACTGTGAACCCTCTTGCACAATATATTCAGTTAGAAAGAGGGCAACTTGCGATCCTTTCTTTGCATCTCATGTGTGCCATTACTCACAGAGAACACCGACAAAGTGGGCGAGTATACTGGGCATCTCTGGACAAGTGACAGGAAACAGTAGGAGATTCAATGCCCCCAACTCTAAAAGTCCTGATCAGTCTAGAGAAATAAAATCACATTCACATTCAATATTGGCTGCCTCTTATAATTTGGCTATTCGCTGCCAAAGGTACCTATGGGAAGGGGTTTACGCATAATAGCCGCCTTCTGGATCTTATGGGGTAAAGTTTACGTGAAACTGCGTAGTGAAGCGGGAGGGGAGGTAAAAGTTACAAATGTCCAAGACCTGAAGCATCCAACATCACTGAGAACATTTGAGAAGATAGGTAAAGTGAATATAGATACAGGATAGATAGATAGATAGATAGATAGATAGATAGATAGATAGATAGATAGATAGATAGATAGATAGAAAGATAGATAGAAGCAGCACACCTAGAGGATGAAGTACAATATTAGTGGACTTTATTAGCCCTTGTGGTAACGTTTCTGTTTATAGTGTGAACCTTTCTCTCTAAATAGACAAAGAGATAGATAGATAGATAGATAGATAGATAGATAGATAGATAGATAGATAGATAGATATTTTATAGAGATAGGCAGCGTTCACAATCAGCAGCCATGCCTCGACTATCCCTACGAAATCACTTAATCTTGCAGGGGAATAGATATTTCACCTGCAATATTATGTTTATGCAGAGAAACAGTGGAAGAACCGTAGCATAACCTCTGCATGTGAACACAGCCATAAGAAAGAAGACAGTAGTAGAAGATGTTGTTAGATATGAAGCAGATGATAGATATCTAGTTGAAGTAAAGCTGGACGATTTTCGCTGCTTTGTTTAACATGTTTTGCTGACATGGACTGTGGGTGATGTGTTCAACTCTATGAAACTGCCTACAGGGGTAGGTAACAGCAATTTCGAGGATTTGTATCATCCAATGATTATAATCTGAAGGTTGGTAGATATAATAGAAAGACAGATAGATAGATAGATAGATAGATAGATAGATAGATAGATAGATAGATAGATAGATAGATAGATAGAATGTCTTACCGTAGATATAAGGAACTAGTGACCTGTTTAGTTCCCACAAATGAAACAATGTGATACTTTTAGATCCTATAGAATTATCGGGTGCCGCTCCTGATCTGCAGCACAGGGGAATGATGCAGCATTTAATAACATTTCATAGTCACGTGATCAGCCCATTTACCAGTGATCAGCCCATTTACCAGTGATCATTTTCTAGGGCTGAGCAGGTGAGCCCTAGTAGAGACAACTGTTGTAAAGAATTATAGACTTTTTGTCCTGCTGATGATTTTTAATGACATTGCACGCTATGGTTTTTCCTGTAAGCTTTGTTCTGTGCTAGATACCGAATGGAAATCAGAGATGGGTGAGGGAAAATCATTATTGATCACAATTTGCAAATCAATTTTAATTGATAGCAACTGTGGTCCGTGGTCTTTATCAAGGCGTCAGGTCCTATATTCCAAAATACCCTTAGGTGGGTGTCACTATACAGTGGCATAGGCTGATATCGAAATCTACGCCACATATTGGTGCGCAGCGGAAAACCTTACAAATGTAGTAATGAGTTTAAGAGTTCCGATTGCTTTTGAAGTCGTCTATTCTGCGCATGCGTTCGCCTTTGTAGTTGCCCAAACTGTACTACTGGAGTGAAAATAGGAGCTAAAATAACGCATGTCAGTGTTTGCCGATCTATTAATTGCGTCTGTTGTACACTGTGCTGTTATTGCATATGTCTTACTAGAGGCACATTTCTTAAAGATATCCTTGATCCAAAATAGAACTTAGCAGCAGCACACTTGAAATCGCTATATTATTACAATACTATCGTCCCTCATCCATAATCAGAACTAGATCAATGCTGTGAATAGTGAAGTGACACGGGAACACAGCGTTTGTTTGCAGGGTGTGAGTACATTATGGAATGTACAGTTCAACCTATGCACATCAGGAGTGATAGCTGCGATGTAATAATAATAACAGGTTTAATATATCAAAGTACCCTAAAATGTTGGGGGTGAACAATGTGAGACATGTGTATCACTCTACTGGCCTAAATTTATATCAAATAATCTAGAGTAGCTGGAACAATTTTAGCTATGTTGCTATTCGCATGGAATCAGCTGAGCAGCACTGGGCAATGGAAGCTGCTGCTGGCAACTGGCACGGAAAGTGGGGGTGAACTGGGGGTGGGGCAGCTGGAAACGTAATGAAGAAGAAATCGGTGCAAATGGCTGCAATGAGCTGGCCGCGCTGTCTCTTCTGTGCCCAAAACAGCACTTGTGAAAATGAAACTCGATCTATCCACGAGGCGAGTGTGAGCCACCATCAGTGCCTGGGAGCACGGCCGGGTGTCTGTGCTTCCCTTCAAAACCCACACATGTAAGCAGGGACGGGCGGTGTATAAGAAGAGGGGGATGGGCTGCCTCACTGCGATATAGGCAGGGAAATGATACAGTCACTGACCGAAAGGTGCAATCAATCTGTCATGTAATTACATAAGGTGTAGTGGGCAGGATTATAGAGATGGACGTGAGTGGAGACTACAGCCAGAACTGTCAAGAGACACAAGGGGGAGGACCTGGGGGGAAGGGAGTATACAGACTGTTTTGGCTGAATGGAAGAAAGGATATACTGAGATCATTGACGTTCACGGAGTTGAAAGAGTGCTCCAAAGTCCCTGTATGAGAGGCATCCTCAAAGCTTTCTACTGCAGATAGTGAATACAGTAGTGCGATATCCGGATTGAACGCCCACTGACCAATGTTATAGATCTGTATTTTCCATGGTGTTTGTTTACTGCCTCATGATAAGTGCGGCAATGTATGATAAAGTGTGCTTTTAACTGCAATGTGCACTGAGTTTTTTAATGTCGCTGCAATTATATTTTTTCCAGAATTCCGGCAATTTCTTTCAATAGTTCTAAACTACATTCCAGCCATACAACTTTTCATCTATTTTGCTGATTTGTTCCCAAATATAATGTGCACATTAAAGATAGGCATGTGTTGAATATAAATATAGGTGAACAAAAGAAAGTGAATCGAGAGCTATTGTTTTACATCCAAGAGATGGAGTTATTCATGTTACAGAACCACTCTCCTGGGTGTCAGGTTTTAGCTTTGTAGCCTGTTGCACCTACGTTTCACATGTCATATGCCATTTTGGAAAATACACTTCAATCGTATTGTTAAGTATTGATCCATGTTTAATCTAAGTATTTAATATATAGAAAATGTGTTACACGGCCTTATAGATAAAATACAATGTTTTGCTCATCTGTCTGAGACACTTAATAATGGAATAGCTCGTGTTGGGAACGTTTCTCAAACGTGTCTGAAGTTCAATAGTTTCTGTAATATGAGCAGAAGAGTCTTTAATACAACTGTAGGCCTGTATTATTCCCTTCATGTGAGACATATCCTCCAATAATAAGTGTTATGTTAGTCGTCATGGTGTCTCAGAGACTGCACGTTATGCCACATACAATGGCCAATGTCCTGTGTATATATGCTGTTCGTGTGTCCTCTGCTATGGACAGGCCTTATATCGATGCCTCTAGTGCTGTGTATTAAGGTTCAGAATGATAATATTTACTTTATATTCTGTATGTGCAGAAGGTTTACAACTCTGAATGGATGTGCCCACCCATTCTGAACCACAAAACAACACAGCACAGTAGACATCGTCTATTTGCTGGAATATATATTTTATATGTGATCTTGGAAAATTGTGCACGTTTTCCCTTGTAATTTCTATTTTGAGAAATTGGTGATCTTGTCTTTGCACAGGCAGTACGCTGTCCTGTCATACTCATCTTTCTATACATCCAGCTATATAGACAAAACGTGTACAATAGTAGTGTTTCCTTTATTATTGATGGGGTTGGTTATAATTTTTTCCGAAAACTTATAGAAATACTTTCAAGTGCATTGCTTTTTCTGTATTGTCTATCATTAATATGTCTGTAAGTTTTATATTTCTCTGGTGCTGATGGACCTGTATATATATATCAAAAGAATTATACAAAGCCTTTACAGGATCAATATCCATAGCAGTCAGGCTGGATGATAATTGGTGTCAGTCTTTATTGTCGGTTCTCCTTGCCCTATAAGATTCTAGACTCACAGGTGTAGAATGTACGAATGTCCAGTCTTGCAGTCTCACTGCCAGTGCCCGGAGGCAGCCTCACCACCCTGCCTGCATCCTCATCTCGTACATTTGCTGATTTTGTCTGTTCTGGGTGTGAGAGGCGTGTTTCTGTGTGTGCATTCTGCATCGCTTTTTATGCACGGTGTGTAATCGGTGTATGAACAGCTTTTTCTTGGCGGGACACAGAACAGAATAGGAAGTCAGAGCAGCACAATTGGCCACAGTGCGCAGGCGCAAGATGGCTGCTGCAGCCACACAACCTGCACACAAAACACACACTGCTTTGTGCGGCGAAATGTCTCCAGCTCCACAGTCTCTCTCGTTTGCTGCTTTTCCCTTTTACATTAACTACAGCTAAACCCTTTTCCATATGAATAAATGCTGCATATCACAAGACAGCATCATTCCCAAACGTCTTTGTAGTAACAATGAAGTAGGATGATTGTTGCAAAATGCAGATTGAATGATTTTTATGTGACACAAACCAGACCCAGATCGGTGATTATGCTGCAGCGGTCAAACCTATGTTGTGATAGTTAAACATATCAGCTACGATGCCATCTTCAACGCCTTCGGTTTCGCTGAGTCTATTGTGTGGGTTGGAACAATGACATTTACCTTTACCGGATTCAGGGAGATAGGGATAGCAGCTGAAGGGTGAGTCTGTGTATTGTGTCTACTCACATCTGAATATTGAGCTGAAATTTGGATTATTACTGTGTAAATACTAGGTTTGTAAAACATTGGTAAGAATTATGCATCGAGAATGCGGTGTACAATAGCAGCTCATTCTAGTGCTGTGCCACCCTGTGCTCGTGATAAAAGAGCAAACAAATAATATTTAACAAGAGGCAACCCTCCGAGCACAGGGATGATGGGCTGTGCATCGCCATAATTGCCGGTGCCAATAGAAAGCTATTAGCAGACTGCTAGAATTGTGAGTAGGGAGAGGCAAAGCTCGCAGCAGCTCTCAGTAATGGAGAGGAAATCCGCCTGTAGTACATAAGGTATACCAGCAGCAAGTGCTCGGTATTACAAGCGGAAACAGGAAGCACTTCTCGTTGTAAACATTTCTAGGGATGTCGGATCGACGAGACCCGATACCCGAATCCCAGGAACAGTCAATGACTAAAGTGCTATACAGTTTATGGTACAGGAAGAGGCGGGGACACAAAGCATCCACGGATGCATAATTTACAATCGATTAGAACAAAAAAGTCCATTATTTTAGCCAAGTGTTTTATATGTTGGTCTTTGGGACTAGGGAGTGCAGTACATAGCATATACAATATGGATCACTGGCTACAATAGGTCGGAATTGGTTCAGTCTTATAACACCAGTTCACCTGTCAGGTGTTTTCATCACGTTTAGCTCAACCATGTCCTCCCTAGTAGTAATGGAAAGGGTCAATCACCCGGCAGTAATCAATTTACTTCTCCCTAAAATGCCTTTCTAATATTCTCATCCTTCACTGATATATATCTATATATATATATTTAAGCGAGTTGTACAGAGCTAGTACTTGGTATATCCAGATATCCAAAGATGGTTATGACTTGGTGAGGATGCAATGCTAGGTTAGTATTCACAATCTCTTCTAAAGTACAGTTTATCAGGAATATTTTACAAGGACAGTAAACTGAATGTGGATCAAAACCTCTGATTATTCTCACTTTCCAGCCTTCATTCATGTGTAGTCTAATAAGTGTACTGTAGAACTAGTAATGTACAGCACACAGTGGCATACCATGAAGCTCACGAGCCCCACTGCCAAAGCGCCAGTGGGGCTCCCAATTATTAAGGCCTTTGATATAATTGGTTATAACATATAGAACAAAAGGGACTTTTGGGGCCCCCTATGATCCAGGGCCCAGATGCGATTGCAACCCCAGTTACGCCCCTGACTGCATTGTTAGTCTATTGTCTGTAATCTGCACAATTATACTTTGACACCTTTACATGATGGTACATGATGGCTGGTTCTCAGTTCTGTCCCCATGGATCTTGTGCACGTTGTCCAGCTTCCGGAACCGGAAAGAGAGACCTTCTTGTTAGTGCAGATAGGCCAGCGCCTGACGTCGGCATCTATATTATGTACTGTGTAGGAAATGAGGAGCAGACCAGGTTTGGATGGCCGTCTTTGGCTCTTTAATATTGCAGTATTTCGCTTAATATCTCGCATCAGTATTGGTCTTCAACAGGAAAGAAACACTTTTTTTTCTATTTATGTGTATAGGTTGCACTTCTGTTTTGAATTGTACAAATATGAGTGCAAAATACTGACCATAAAACTTAAGTGTGAAAATGGTCTATCGCATATCCAGAAAAAAAAAGGACAGCCTGCTTGTAAGTTTATTGAATTGTAGCTTTCTCCAAGCAGATGTGTTGGGACAGCTGAGGTAGTCGGCCTGATGTCTCAATCCCATATCATCATTGACATTTTTCAGTTTATTGGAACAACATTGTATTCATACATCGTAATCAAAAACACCCTACACAGCATAAAACATGAACATGAGTTGAAAATAAAAACGGACAAGTTTATTGCAAAAGTAATGATTTAATGACTATAAGCAAGACAAAAGCAATAGAATTGTGCTTCTTCTGCAGACTGGAGATAATGAAATGATTAGCCACGTGGGTTGTTTTTTGTCTTTTTTTTCCCAGAACAAACATTAAAACATTTGTAAATAAACATGGACAGTCAAAAAAAAAAAAAAAAAGAAAACAAAAGTTAAAAAGGATGACAGTGGGGAAAAGGACAGAAGGACAACAATTCCTGGTGTTTTTCATTTAGCAAAATTCACACTGCTTCATATATTGGACAGATCCTTAATTATAGGCAAAATGATCAAAAATTCACCCAACTAAGTTTTAATTGAGAAAAAAAAGTAGTACCATCATTGCATGACTTAAAGGGTACTGTTACACGTGGCAACATTGCATGCAATTTCACTTGCAATTTGCTTGTTGCATTGAAATTATGGACACATTGCCATGTACAAATAGAACAATGTGTCCATGATCTCACTGCAACCAGCAAATTGCAAGTGTAAATGCATGCAATGGTGCCACGTGTAACGGTACCCCAAGGGCCACTTTACACACACCAACTTATCTGTCTAACTTGATGGTTGCAGTGAAATCATGGACACATTGCTCCATTGTACACAGTCACAAAATGGAGTAATGTGTCCATGATTTCACTGCAACCAGCAAGTTGGTCAGAAGTTGGACAGATAAGTTGGTGTATGTAAAGTGGCCATAAGGGGCAGAATAAAATTCTCTATGCTTTACAGGGATTTTTGACCTGTGCTATAAAGCACCTGGGTAACTGCATGTAATAAGGGGAGTTTTTACCAAACATTTCTGAGTGCATGAAACAAAATCTTCATTTATAGTATTTATAAATATATCATACAATACTGTCTTCCTGTTATGTCATATATACCAATATGGCATTTTACATCCAGCATAATGCCAACTGATTCTTACAAAAGCGAATCAATTAAACAAGTCAGTAAAATAAACGGTAGTACCCGCTTTATAGACAAAAAAATTTGAGTGGAAAAAAAAACAACAACAATCTGCCTAAGGCAGAGGTCCCCAAATCCAGGCCTCAAGGGCCGCCAACAGTGCAGGTTTTCAGGATCTCCTTTGTATTGCACAGGGCTTGGAATCATTACCTGTGCATCTGATCACATTAACACCTGTGCAATACTAAGGAAATCCTGAAAACCTGCACTGTTGGTGGCCCTTGAGGCCTGGAGTTGGGGACCTCTGGCCTAAGGTTTTGATCGATTCTGTGCAGAAACAGATGAGCTATTTGGTGCCAGATGAATGAAGTATCTCTCTCATTCCGGTAGCAAACAGGTCTTTACAGTAATGCCAAAATAGAGACAAGCAAATCATGAAAGCTAACATTATTCACTATTCACAGTGAAATGGCTACATAAAAGAAGTCTATGTATTTTCCTTTTGGTAGGATGATAAAGCACTTGGATTGAGTAGATGACAATGCGTTCTAATAGTCCACAAAACACCAATAAAACAAAGATAGATTGTGGTTTGATCCGTCCACACATATCCCAAGGTCACACCAATCCCAAAGAAAATGGATAGACATCTGGAGTCCTCATCAATATATCAAAAACGTTCCAATAATCCTCAGAACCAAACATTATGGAGTTTAATCCAACCCAGCCAATGCTCAAAGCAGGACAAATGTGTCATATGTCCAAAAGCCACAAATATATCCCATTAGGTTATATATTTAGTAAAAGAAGTCAGGCTCTTCACCAGATGTATGTAGCTGAAGATTTATCCACATATGTAAATTCTGTTATATCCAGCAAGCCCCATTTTACAGCTTTTATATTTCGGATAATCCAATATGAGTGGACAAATTGTCAAGTCTTCTTCTCCATTTAAATTTCCAGGTAGGAAAAAAAAAAAAAAAAACACTGCCAGTTCTGGCAATCACCATTTTGGAGTTTTAACTACAAATTAAGCAATTTGGACATAGTCACATGTATTAGCATCTACAAAGCTTGTAATGGCATGATCACGTTGATAGATCTTGTCTCTTTCAGTAACATCAGCAGTAATTTTCAGCCAGATGAAGTGGCCACTGATCCATTCAATGACATTTTCCTTGCCCGGTTGGTGAAAGGATTCTGGTGGTTGTTAGGAGTGGAGCTGGTCCCATTTATGGTGGTGGAGATGTGAGGGAAATGTGGGTGTGGGGACTGGACTGGAGTGTTGGGGCTTGGCAAACAGGAAGAAGTGGAAGCCACTCCACATGCCAGGCTTCCTGCTTTGTCACTACCAGAGTCACTTTCCAGGTCTCCACTAATATTATTTACTCTGTGATTGGGGTGGCTGATCTTCATTCTCTTGCACGTGGGTCTCACTCTGTACTTTAAAGGAAGAGGGCCATTCTGTAGAGAGAAATCACCCATTAGAACTGAACATTAATATACACAGTCCCACTTACAACACGCCATTTATCAGATACTTACCCTTCTCCAGGTGTAAATATAAGCGATGTCCATTAATGTGTAATAGTCTTTTAAGGCTTCCTCTTCATACATGACATCGATCTAAGAGAAACATATTACATGGTCACCCATATTCATAATGATTGCATGCCAGCATATAGAAAATACCTTTGTCATCGGTAAATTAAAGTAGTTTTCAGATCATAGTATACCGATGACCCAACCCTTAGGACAGTTCAACAATATCAGATCGGTGGGGGTCCAACCCCGGAACCCCCACAGATCAGCAGTTGCCATGCTCCGCTGGTGGCCGGATGTACACCCTTGCGGTTGCGCCGCGCAGTGGCTGCTACCGGAACTGTAGAACAGCTGCTGTTTGGAAGCAGCCGCTAATAACAAGGAGAAAAGCAGCTTCGTTTCATGTGTTTATACCTGGCCGCGACTGGGGGCTTTTGACCCCGCCCCCATCCCTACCGATCGGTGGGTGTGCCAGATGCCTAACACCTTTTTATAACTGGACAGCACCTTTTAATAAAACAAGGACAGGGAGTCAGGGACATTACCTGAAATGCAGTAGGTATATCCATTTTACTTCTAAGAAACTTCCGTAGATGCATCACCGTCATGGCAGCAGGACAGCGCAGATACCTCTTATCATTAGCCTTTTATGAGAGAGCATAGATGAGTCTCACTAACTTATCCAAGTTATTACCAGCTGTTAAAAGTTTGCCTCAAGCCTTCCTACTACAGCATTACACCCTTAAACACAGAAACTTGAAGTCCCTCATAGCCCTAATCCCCATGGCCTAAGGATCAGACACACATACACATACAAACAATACCTCTTCCTTTGATTTCTCTATTTCCCGACTTCCTTTACGATCAATCCTATAGGGAAGAGATGTGATCATTTTGTGACCCAGTTTCTGAGTAATCGGATGGAGTTTGGCATTTTCAATGGACCTTTACCTGTTCTGATCAAAGAACTCAATGGATAAACTGATGATCTCATCGTCTGTAATGATCCTCTTGTCCTCATCTGCAACCTCTCCTCTGTCTTCATTAGTCCCATTTGTCACTTTAGAAAAAAATAGGAATTGCTTGGACTGAGCAGAGGCAAACAGAATGATTACAACGATAACGCTGACATTTTTTTATTGGCCAATCTGATACCTACCAATCATTAGTATGTAGTGATTGAAACACTAACACATAAAAAGCGTTTGCCTTCTACCGGTCTCAGCACTGCTCCAGCCTCTCCTACACCTTGTGAGCACAGTTCATCTCCAAAGTGACCTCTGGTTCACACAGATGACATGGTGTGTGCCAGCAGGTGACAATGGTGGTCACCTAATGTAGGAGAGGTCCGGGGCAGCGCTGGAAACTGCAGAAGACAGAAATGAGCAAGTATTACATTGCACACGTTTTACTGATTGGCTACAGAGGGGATGAAAAGAATAGAAAGTGTAGAAAATATTGTATGGTGGATTCTTACCATCTGCAGAAGGATGATCTGCATAAAAGTCTCTTCTCCTTTTCATTTCATCTGTAAAAGAAAAAAAAAACAATAGTTTTTAAATATTGATCGGTTATTTGTAGATTAATAAGACACCAAAGAATCAATATTTAAATACCTACTTTTGAAAAGTCCTGGCACCAATTTGTATACAATATCTTGAAGGGTTTTGTCTGCCCTGAAAAAGAGAAAACATTGTAAATAGCTGGACTCATGACAGGCCACTTCATCACAACGGGACTTTGACCATCGCTGTATTATTTACATGATAAAGTCTGCACAAAAGAGCCCTAACATCACAGTTCAATGCTAGGTAGACAATAGACTCGGGAGAAAAGAAGGGGTTTCAAAAGCTAGTACTTTACCTACCGAATATTTAGCAAGGGTCTTGTCTTGTGCACTTGGACATCACAGATAGGACAGTATTTGCTTGTCTCCAGATAACGCACGATGCAGGTTTTACAGACTGAGGATAATGAAATAAGAAAAAAAATGACGTAAATATGAACCCAACACTGAGGACATAAAATGACACTTCACATGTTCAAGTTTATTCCCCAGAAGCGCCGTTTACCACAAATATAAGCAGCACTTTAATCTATAGGTGATGATACATGTTCCTACAGTAGGTTATTAAGGTTTAGAACAATATATGGGAATAAAACGAGTAGGAATATATCTAGCATTGAAGCTACTTACAGGAATGGAGACACTCGATGATAGTTGTAGCATCTATAAAGTATCCACCACAGAGCACACACATCAAATGAGGGTTTAGCTCGGTAATTTTAATCCTGGTTGTCCGATGCATGGTGACAGTAGAGGACTCCTGAAAGAAACAGTCAATAGGTCACAGATGGAAAATCTGGCCAGCCAAACCATAAGGGTGTATTTAACATGGAGTGTGCTTAATGGGAAAACTACGTTCCATAATAATACAAGATTTAGGAGAAAAATAGCAGATACCTATAGCTGCTGCAAGTATGTACAAAGATAGAAAATTACAAAAGTGAGCCTTGCACTTTGCCATCACTGAAAAGGTCCATAAAGAGGAATTCCTAATACCTACAAATGTAAAACCAACCCAACCACTAGCTTATTAACCAAGAAAGACACCTGGACTATGATGGTAAACTTCAGGTCTCCATGAACCAGCTATGTAGTACACATTTGAGTGGAGTGAAAGCAGATGGTGTACCCCCAATTCAGTACAGGGTTTATATGGACTCTCCACCATTGAACGGCCGAGAAAGCAGGAATCTGGAGCTGCCAACCAAGAAGACAGAGTATTGATGAAAGAAGCACATTGCCGTGAGCTGGTGCCCAAGCTGCAATCCTCCCGTTACTATAGCAACCTACACTTACACTTGGCATTCTGCCACAGCCTAGAGATGGGGATGAAACCCAGCAGAGGAGTTAAACGAGGTGCTGTGGTGGTGGGGTGTAGTGGAGAGTATTTTAGAGAGTGGGGACAACTAACTTAAAGGGTCTATGCGCACCAATAAATCCTTTTGCGCCCTATCAGCTTTGTACATCTCATGAATGATAGGTTCATAGAGGAACCAAACTGAGAATACCTTTACAGTAACAAAAAATGTTTTATTATATATGTGTTCACGCATCCAACTAGTGTATAGTGCTAGATCACCAGCCCAAAGTAGGATGAATCACAAAAATCAGTAATGCACAAGTATCCTTGTGAGATTGGCCAGCGACTAATCATAAGGAGCAACTTGATTAGAGTTGACAACCAAGTCTGAGCTGGTGGAAGAACATACAGATAGATGTCCACAGGAGCATGCTGGTAGAATAAGAATAACGACTGACTGACTTGATGGTATCTAACATAAAGTAAGGCTCTCCATTCTAGGAATATACGGAGAATCTAGAAAAACAAATACAGTGCAGCGATCTCAAGTACAAGAGGCGGGGGAGGTGAACACACGATGGGAAGGAGGAGGAAAGAGCTGGACAGGAGGAAAAGAGAGAGAGAGGGAGAGCAGAGAAACCGAGAGGCACCCAGCACAGTACAGGGAAGAGACAAAGAGCAGAGAGGGAGGGAAGGAAGGCGAGAAATCACACCAAGTGCCGGGGTCACACCAAGCCTCCACCCCGCACGTAGTCGTGGATGGGGATACATGAAGATTCCAACATTCAATCTAGCAAGCAATGGAGAAGAGTCAGTCTCAACCTTCTTTACAGCCAATTAGAAATCTGCGCTATAATATGCGCATTTTACATATTCCAATGAATACTGCTCTGAAAAGGTGCAACTACTATCCAAACCCATTGAAACAAACCAAAAACCGCTGTGTCCTGACAAACTGGAAACAAGGACCATGCAATGTAAGTGACAGGAGGTGGATTTTACTTTTAATCAAGTATATTGACAGCAGCACAATCCCATGGAGTCCGACTGTGGTTTTCCCTTGCCCAAAGGGAGTAGATTTCATTAATAACTCTCTGCTGAAACGTCGTATTCACTTAAAAAATGCAGAATCCGGTTCCTAAATTTGGCAACTTCTTGGTGAGGAGGGGTCCGACAAGTATTAAGACGACATTAACTCTTGGAGAGTAAAAACAAGAAGAAGAGTACTTCACAGTGTCAGGTAGAAGCTAAAGGCAACAAGTCGCCTTCTCTGTACCTCTGACACTCAAGTAGTTACCCAAGTCACCTGAGCAATCAGCAATAGCTCAGCACATGCTCCATTCACACAGTGTCATTACATAGGTGCTATGTCAGCTGGATTGTGAATTGGTACAGTTTTCTGGCAAACAGCCTTCACAAGGAAGCAAAAGTTGCGTGTATTTCTTTTTTAATTTTCGGTCGGGCTTAGTTATCTTTAGGTACAACTTATACTCCTACTTGTTAAAAAAAATGAACACTCTATTGTTCCCAAATATCAGATAATCTCTTCCACAAATACAAGGTGAGTGAGGATTGTGAATGAAAAGTTATATACCATGAAAAACTGGCCTTACATTTTGGCAAGGATCATTAAGTCAATAAAAGACAATGGTATCCACCAAACCTAAATTGATGGACTCAAACATGTCTCTTCTGCAAAGAGATTACAACATATTAATAGAATGGTGGCATCACCACAACTTTCCCAACAATCATCACTGCAGGATCAAAGTGTATCCTTAAAAGAAAAACATACTATTACATCTCTGGCAAACTACACAAGGGTCCATGATCACCACAGCCAAATCTATCCTCTCAGTCCCTGGTCCAAGCACTAATTTGGCATAATTTATAAAATCTAGCTAATAGCAAAAAGGTCACACACACACACCCCTTTTCATTGGGACTTTGCTATAGTGATAATACAATGTCTTGACATCATCAGGTGTCAGGTTGGCAAGTATGTATACATTATAAAAATGACAGAACAAGACAATGTAAGTTTTTCTCTAGACATTGCTGCATACAGTATTCCACAGAATCCAGACAATGCTATTCACAGAAACTACATAATAATTGTTATATACAAAAAGTTTGTAAGGGCCTATTTTAAACTTTAAAAAGTATGGCTAGATTGGAGAAGTGATTTGCATAATCAGATGAAAATCCAAAGGATTAAAGTACAGGAAGGGATGCAAATCAATAATCTTGATACACACATCCAATGTAAGTTATTACGACCCAGTGATAGAAATGGCTAGGCAAGTTTTTCTATTGAGCATTCTTTCAAGGTGCATATACACATTTAAAAGATAAACCTGTATTTAAACAGCTGAATAAAACCTTAAATCATTCAGATACAATAAGTATAGGTTGTATAGATACATTTCCACAGGTAGAAAAGCTCAAGCTAGCTTTAAGACACCCCAGCAACACCCGAAAAATGCCCATAGTAGTTAGGTCGAATCATCTTTGGTGTTCTAGCACAGTTCGAACTTGTGTCACTGAAGTTGTTACTGTCTGGACCACAGTGCAACATAGAGTCAAGACAATGAAACATTTGTCCTGGGGAGTTTTATTTTAACTCTAATAGTTTACGTTTCACAGGTTTTCTAAACCAGAGTTACAGACAAGTTACCAAGGGAGGGCCAACAAAGCTTTTCTGCCAGTGGTGATTTACTATCAAAAGCTCAGTACCCAAACCAGCAGGGCTGAAACACCAAGCAACAGCAAGCAGCACAAAGCATGTACAGGACAACTGTACACACTATCATAGGAATAGGCATCTTCATACCAGTTAGTATTGGTGATTGCACAAGCACACACTAATATTATATATACATACACACACACACTGTACACATGTGATTGCATATTACCAGGACACAACTGTACACACTATCATAGGAATAGGCATCTGCATATCAGTTAGTAGTGGTGATTGCACAAGCACACACTAATAAATATATATACACACACACACACACACACTGTACACATGTGATTGTAAATTACCAGGGCACATGGCAAACCGTCACCATGCTCCTGTTACAACCTGTTCTGGAAATAAAAGATTCACAATTGTGCAAGTTAGTCCTCTATACCCAGACTATGCCGCTATACACACACACACCTCTTGATGATAGTGATGAGAACACGGTGAAGGTATAAAGTACCTCCATCGGTGGATGAATGGGGTGCAGGGTGAAAGGTATGACATAGATTATGAGGGGTGGGGGCATGCTGACATGGGGTAGGAGGAGAAGGGGCATGTCTATATACAGAGGTTAGGAGTGAAAGCACCACGTCTCAGATTGGGCAGCACATGAGCAATCAGACGATGGCACCTCTGCTCTCACGTGCTCCCCTCTGCCCACCCCACCCCCAAACACCCTCTGCTCCCCTTAGTTACCTGTGTATAACCCCTTTACCGAATTCCAACATTCACACCCCACCCCCATCACTCCCCCTCCTCTTTATTTACGTACAACCAGACAAACACCCGCTCTCCCCCCTCCACCACCGCAGATACCAACCCCCACAGATGAGGGCGCCTAGAGCGCACCGTGCACGTACCGTGAGCTTCTCTTTGGGGTGGTTGCTGTTGCTGGGGGGTCCGGGGACAATGCGGTGTCCGGGGGGGCGCTCAGCGGATGAGCAGCAGCCCAGGGGCGGCCATCTTGAGCTGATCTGCAGACGCTGTCAGTGCAGGGACTGCGTTCATCCCCCCCTTCTCCAGCCAAAGCCAAACAGAGGGTGGGAGGTCCCCTGATACCTCCCCGGCTTCCTGCGCTCTGCAACCGTTCAAGCGCTGCCGCCTCCTGTCGCCGGATCCGGGCAGATTATACCATGTTCAGTGCTTTGTCCTGATCGCCTGCTTCTGTGCACGGTGCTCCCTCTCCGCCTGGTGCACAGCCTGCTTCTGAGAGCTATTCTTTCTCCCCTAACACAGCCCCGATTGCACAGCAGCGCTCTCCCGACTCTCTCTCTGACTGCCCGGGCACTCTGCTCGCTGGAGCCTCACACTGCAAACTGACACCGTCCCCAAAATGGCTCAGAGTCCGCCCGCCCCGCAATGTCACGTGGTCTCATTCCTTAAGGGCGGCCTGGGAATTAGTGTACACACTATGCACACTCACAACATCTACCCATTCACTGCTGCATGCTCGCTTTTCATCATACATGCAGGGTGAACATTGTAGTGTGCACACTCATGTAATCTATTGCATGTACATACACTGCATGTGCACTTAGCTAATGTTCACATTTGTGCCAGAGTTTATCATTTTGCATTCCTGTTTAACTGAACAATTATCTATCTATCTTTGGAAAAACGTCATCACCATAAATTAATATTAACAAAGACAGCGTATATAGGATATAGCAAAGTGTGTCACCAATAAAGCCGTGTTCCATGGAGGTATAGGGGATGGACAGTATACTTCATGAAATCCTATTTGATGACCCTAATTATACATGGGTGACGAAAACCGCCAAGTTGACTGTGTAATTTTCGGTATGCAATAGGATCGTGGAGACAGCGTCTAGTAATGGGAAGGTAATTAATACATCTAGATACAGAGAAGAACAGAGCTGTATATATACATCTGTAACCAACACTAATAGACTGGCGAGTGCCCATGCATACAGTCGTGATATATATAGCTGAAGTAATGTAACCTTACTGCGTCTAGTTACTGTGCACATGTAGCTGAGGAAGTGTGAAATCTACAGATGTGTGTGTATCTCGCTGAAGACACATCTACACAAATCTTCATTAGTCCTAGTGCAATTTGTAGTAGGTCGTTAGTTTACTGGCTGCAATGACAAGGGTATTCAAAGGCCAGTGATCACCTAGAAGTATACATAGAGCCACAATAAGGGAGGCACAGGGAGCGATCATATATACATGGCGATTATTATTGTCTGACGCAGCGATTGATTGATCTCTAAAGTCACCAATATTATAGCGTAATTACTGTAGGAATACATGTATACGGATGTGAATAGGAATACAAGCACTTCCAGGGTGCTCGCCAATGATAGAGATCTCAGATGTTTAGATAAAATGATCGTGTACTTAGGAGATATGGCCACAGTCTACTACCTGGAGTGGTAATTGTTCGCCCGTGTGCGGATGAAAGCGCAGATAATTTTTCTGCAGTGACTAAACTAGTAAAATGTGTACCCCATCTGGTAACTAGACATGTACAGAGTGCACAGAGGACATAGCGCTCTGATAAAGCTTCTTATAGACGAACATACAGTACTAGTTAACTAATGGTACACAGAGAGAACGACAGTATACTATCCAATCTTGTAGAAATATACACACTTTCCCATTACTAAATGCAATGCTGTGGGCTATATAAATACACCGAGAGAGTGACGTGTATGACCACATTATATATCTTCTATATATTGTACTATAATACAAAGACTGCAGTGCCCTTTCCAGAAATGATTCACCCCCACAGTAGTGACGAGATGTATACAGATATAGCTGCAACAAGATTTATTACGTATGAAACTGTAGTAAAGCATTGACACAGACTGTGGGCAGGTTAGGCGCATATGCCTAGTGTGCTAACTTAAATTGCTGCCATGCGCAGATGTGAATATCAATAGTGTGCTGACGTGATATAATGAAGTGCAGTAACTAGGGGCATACCACTACACTAGTATCCAGGGTACTAACTAGGGTGCACACATCACGTGGAGACGTCTGACTGCAGTGTCAGATGTATAGATAACAGCAGAGACTTGAGCAGTAACTAGTACAATGGATGGCAGGAGGCAGGAATCAACTAAAGGTCTAGGTACATCCGAGTCTTCTATACAGATATCATGGTGCAGGAATACAAGATCGTCAGAACTGTGAGCCTTCTTGCAGTTGTCGCGATTTCACACATCAGCAATATTACCCCACGATGTGAGAGCATGATGCTATTACCTTTGATGATCGCTGTTAATATGTGCTATATAATGCCAGGAGCAATGCTGTTTCTATGTATACAGAGAGAACTATACAGCTACCTACACATCTCTGTAACGTGTAGGGCTAATGGAAAGTATGTGCAGAAGTGTTCACATTCCTATGGGACAACTATATACTTTGTAGCGGTATAATGTCAATGGTGAGCAGTTTACTCCGATGTACACAGAGATTTAGGTCTATAGTCAGACGTTCAACTGCTTATGTACATATGGTAGTAATGACGTTTTAGTAATAAGGAATGTATGATGTAGCTATAGCACTATACACGGAGTTCTATGTGCTTCTTTCATATTCTGTCCTGTAGTCACCCATTTTTTTTAAATATTGCTTACTCTCGCTATATACATTGTCACTAACCTTTGTATGTATAGTGCATATATTTTTTATATCTAGTCAATAGGATGTTGTATTTTATCGCTAAATCGAATCTGTCAAGCAAACTCATAGATCCATTAAGGTTTCCAAATGTGCAACGAGTTATCTGATTCCATGGCAGGATAGATTTATGCTCCAGCATGAAGGAAATTCTTCTAGTGGATCCCAGATCCAGAGTAGACATTGCTGTGATCTCAGGCTTCTTCTGCCTAGGGTAGATGCTGGTGGTCTGTGACCCCCTGAACAAAGCGCCGCCCGTTCAGGGCACAGGGCTGTGCAAAGGCAGGAATGTATGCCCGACAGTGGGGGGAGTATTGTGGATTACAGAGCAACTTGAATGAGGCATCTCCTCTCTCTTCCCTTTCCATGTCATTGTAATAACTTTCCCCGCTAAATCGCTGGAACTTGTATTGTTTTAGGTCTACAGATATCTCATTTCATTCTCTTAGATATAGAAAACACCCATGCATGAAAATGTAGCGTTTGCCTTTCAAAATATAATGGAATAACAGACTAATGACAAATAGTTTTAATGTTAATATACCGAATCCCATTTTAGTACAGCCACACTGTTATCCCAGTATAATCCTGGATATTAGTTTTTCATATACATCCTAAATGTAGGTTACAGAGTGGGATGGAGTTTGCTTTGGACTTCAATACTGTATATGCAACATGTTTATCTAATATCTGTGCTGTGGCTTTGTTGGCAACATTACACCAAACATATCTATAGAAGAGTGTTCATTTTTTTTTTACTATTCAGTACTGTTAAAGTAAGCAGCTTGTAGTCCCCCTTATACTGTATATCCTACTTGGGCTGTATAAAAAAAGTCTCCCCAGAAATCAGAATTGTTCATTACCCTCCACATGGATCTGTGCAGCAGATGCCGACACCACAAGAGCTGATTTATTTGACACCATTTATAAATAACAACTGCACAAGGTGAGGAATACAATAAACCACACAATCAGCTTTCATCATATTTATTTTGAGCTGACAAATGACATACAAAATAGACACAAATTCAATCGGGGCAGGGCTTAGGTTGACCAAATCCTGAGATCCTTGGTAAAATATTAGTGCAGGAAACTGGAATTCGCAAAACCTTCACAAAATGGAGTTAGTAGACTTTAGATATCAGTATTCTGAATGTGATCTGACAGTATCTTATGAAGTATGTCAACATCATGGAATGTACAATAGTTGATATGTAACAAAAATAATTTCTTCTGTGGATATGGGAGATTCTGCAGTCACATCTGGGATGTCCTTTCCAAACCTTTGGCTGCATCTTTAAGTTTCCCTACTAAATCCTACAAAACAGCAAAACATAGCGTTAGGCATAGAAATAAATTGTACAGTATACAGAAATGCACAACTTATCTATTGATGTCTAATTACTGACAAGAACAACCTATTTGTCCGTGACAGAATGCAGCTTTTGATGGAGATTTGAAGCAGGCACAAAAGTTATTTCAAAAGAGAGAAGTATTATTTCCCTTGTAGTTTTATCCTTATTTTTTAATGTATTCCTGGACTATGGTTGAAAGAAAAATGGCCTCAAATTCCACATGATGGTAAAATAAAGCGGGCTTCTTTCCACATTGATCCAATTAGGACAAACTATTACCAAAAAGTCACTGAATGATACAAGTGTGAGAAAGCCATACTGGGGAATAATTATTGTAGACGTCAGATGCACTTAAGGCGGCCGTCACACGGTGAGATATCTTGCCCGATATCGTTTAAGCGATCTCCTTTTTGATCGCTTAAGCGATATCGGGCAAGATATCGTTGCATGTAATCAAGCGATTTACGATGGTAAATCGCTTGATCGTGACATCGCTGATCTGAGGTTCGGTTCTCAGATCTAGCGATGAACGATGCAACGATCTGCATCATCGTGGTGTATGACACCACGATGATCCATCTCCCAGCGACCGCACCTATGCTGGGAGATGGTAACTATGGTACACGTCGGGTAACTAAGCGACGCGCGGCGCCTAGTTACCCGATGTGTACCATAGTAACGAGCGAGATCGCTGCTCCACATCGCTGGTGAGTCTGTCTGTGTGACATCTCACCAGCGATGTGAGCGATATTGTAAGCGATCGCGCGTGCACGTGATCGCTTACAATATCGCTAAAGATGTCGCAGCGTGTGACGGCCCCCTAATATAGATAATGTTACAAAGATGAGACAACTATGCAGTCCAGCCACATGTTTCCTTAGCATAAAATGACAAATAATGTAATCAATCAAGAACTTATATATATTCTGTCATCTATGGACTCCGTACACATCTCTGGCCCTGCTCATACCTTGTACTAGGGTTTAATAAATACATCACATTCCTTGACAAACAACAAAACCTTGATAAGATTCCTTAAATACCAGGTAATTATCAGGTGCACAGACGCTACAAGCATAGAAGACTAAGAGGCGTGGGACATATATTTATTACTGTATTTGTATATATAATTATCAGCTCTACCTTTCTATAGTTAGGTCAATACTGTAAAAATTATAATCACTATCCATTTTAAAAGACAGTAATGATAATTAAATATACCTGTAATTGCTCCATTGAGCAATTAAAACTAATGTCCTTGGCTTGGCTGGTATCCGGAGACTACAAAACAACAACAACAAAAGAAAAAAACTAGTTATAAAGAAAAGAAAAAAAATCAGAGAATTAACTATGATATAACATCAGAATAAGTTAGTTTTACCTCTAAATTAAATTTTACCAAGTAGGAAGGTCGGTGGGTTTTGTACAACTGATTAGTCTGTAGAGGAAAACAACTCTTTAGCTACCATATATGTATGATATATATTATATATAAATCTTAATGCAAATCACCTTTATTTCATAAGCAAGACGCCAGGACACGTCCGACACATGTGGGGGGGCTCTACCAATGCTGGATAAATAAGCATTCACCAGTGAGAATGATATAATTGCAATCTAATACCACATCTGTATAAAGATATGTGATGCCTGAGCTGGTTCTGGAATTCTAAAACACTCACTTTTCTAGAAGAATCTCTATTGACTCTTTGTGTTTCTGGAATATAGCAGATACCGATTAATTGATGCATTAAATATATAGAAAACAGATATAATATATACACTATTTTTTACATAATAAAAATGAACAAATAGAACAGCACAATGAACCTGGTATTCTGTCCAGAAGTGGTCGGTCCTCTCCTTATCGAATTTGCAGTCCTCCAGGAATGTGCTGTTGGAACATGAGCAGTTAGGAGGACACAAAGCATGAAAATATTATTTTTATTTCCCTGGAATGATGCATGGGAGCAGGTACCTGAGAGCAGCTCTGTCTATAGAATTCCTCACTGCTTCTAATATAAACGTAGTGGCTGCAGCCTGACAATCTTTTATGTGACACTGGGGGATGTGCCGAAACACTGTGTCATCTAGATCAACACAAACATACAGGGATCAATCAGGTCACAAGATACAAGAATCGTCATCAATAGACCACAGTGAAACTGCACAGAGATGTATTAGTCCCACCCATATATAAGAAATAAACAAGCTTGGAAACTGAAGAAGATTAAGAAGGTTAATTTACAACAACTATCACGAATGGTTTATTAAATCATAGTAAATGACATAAGGTTATCCTAAAAAGGGAATAAGGGACACCACCAGGTGCAGGATGTCTTGCAGTGTATTCCCATTGTGAAGCCTTCATACATCTGTGTTCCGCTGCCATTACTAGAGATGTGCTGATACCTTATCTGTAATGCTGGTAAATGAGCAGTTTCCCCCAGTGTCAGCGCTAATGAGAGGCCATTTACAGCAAGACCGACATACACACAAGGTAAAGTTCCTGGCAATGTGCAGCCAACCACAACTGGGACACACATACTCCTCTCACAGTCTCTTCTACTGTGCCAACAAGTAAGATCCAAACATCAGACTGCAAGTCACACACCAATTCCCCCCCCCCCCATACAGAAGCCAACCGCCCTTACACACAGTGCTACAGAGGTGTCATCATGACAGTCATACAAAGAACAATGAACACATCTAAGCAACCTATATCGACAAATACACAGACATATACATTGTACGAATCTATGTATGGACAGCGTAATAATATCCATGCAACAACTATGCATCTTAATAGTTCATATAAATTGAACAAAAAAAGTAAAATATACATTAAATATTATATATATATATATATACTATATAAACACACACCACACACACACGTATACACACACACTCTAGTTATGCATTCTGTACATTTACTTGCAGTGAAATGTCTTTGACAGTACCATTGTGTGTCTAGAATTGTGCTTCAGCAAACAGAACCCTTATTGCACAAAACTAAATTATATCACAATGTGTGTTAAAGAAACTGTTACTGATCAATAAGAGGACCCATAGACTGCTAAACAGCATCTGGATCCCAAAGGCCAACCCCACAATACTCTGCAATCTATTTTCAGAGTAGCAAAGCACAGACCTGTACACATCTCTCACATACATTTATATATATGCAGATAAAACATGAGACAAGACCTATGAATAACACACATCATCAGTGGAGTAATAGAATTAGGTCTGTAGGATGTTGCAGTTGTCATCAGGCTATAAATAACCAGAACTATAGTCTGGGCATAATGTTAAACAATTAACCAGGTTCCAGCATGCTTTTTTGTTTTTAACTCTGAATTTAAGCAGAAAGACTGAATAGAAGGCAGGGCCAAAAAAAGAAAATGAAGGGTCCATCATTCCCCAGCCACAAGGTAGGTGTGCCAAGAAAACTAGCAGTACAGCCAATTTAGTGTAAAACAGGGCAGCACTCCATCCCCTGCCCAGCACAGAAGCCTACCCCACACACAGAACAAGGCAACTAAGTAGAAATCAGTGTTAGATAGCTGGAGATAAGAGATAAACACCATATATAATGCAACCACTGATAGACAAGTAGCAAATAATGATGGTAACACACTGCAGTTTATATGAAAATAGTGGGACAGAAAAACAGATAAAAATCAAGACAATAGCCAACAGAAAACTAACAGAAGTCAAAGAATGAAATGGCAACATTGTAAACGTTTATTTTGAATGACTATTTGTACATAATAAATAAGAAACTTTGTTATGATTTGCTCTTAGTCACCTACATTATTTCTAAGGTTGTCTTTCTTCCATTGATTTATTATACAAATTTACAACATATGAGGACAGTACATAGGTTGTAAGAGGGAATGTATGGCTTTGTGATTCCATGTAGTTTACCTTCAGAAATATCACACTAGTTCTCTCTTGAAAGTCCCTGTACTCTGTAATGTTCACAGGGCAATAGAGAGTGAAACAGCATTTACACAATAATTTCCCTTAATGCAGATCCCTAAATTCTTGCATGTTTTTTTTTTACCACATGACTAAATACAAAGACTTGGAAAATTTAAATCAGATAAGAATCAAACTAGGTCATACACAAACTGCATAATAAATATATATAATATATATATTGTTACATACACTTAATATGTGTATTAATAAAAAGTGTATATAAGATATTACAACCAACCTTGAGGATGAGAATATAATATATATATATATATATATACGCACAAACATATACATACACACGAAGATGTCTAAAATATATTATATAATAATGTGTGTGTATGTTATATATATATATATATATTTTATTTTTTTTTTTTATTATAAATATAATAATTTATATATATTTTTTTTTTAAACCTCTCTGTAGGTGACGTTTATTATTAGCTTGCTATGCATGCAGTGTTTAAAAAAAAAAAATCTAAATTATGAAAAACAAAAGTAGCACAGGGGTGGTAAACTATTCAGTTTGTATTCTATTAACATCATGGTAAACTCTATTGAAAGATGGCACACTCACACAAATCAAGTAAACAAAGAATACATAACAATACAGAACAACATAAATAATTAATAACTACTAATATCAAATATAGAAATAAACTAATAATAATTTTGGCTCCACATCACAGGACAGCATAATGAAATATTGTCAAAGGTCTCCAAACCCAAAAAAGTAACCTAGGATCTTTGTAACAAAAAATGTCAGTTAAAATGTAAACACTTAAATGGTTGGCTTAATAACAATCATTATTGTTAATGACTATGGTTTTTAGATCAATGCAATTATTTACTGGTCCAGTGATGGTAGAACATTCTTAGTATATCACAGCAGATAATCAGACTTTCTTGCCAGTTATACCAACCATGGTGAAAGTTTCCCTGTTTCAGCAATGACAAGAAGTCTTTAATGTTTCAGTGATGAACACATTAGTTTAATTTTTTAAAGTAAACATCCAGCCCACATTTGTGATAAAATTCACCATTATATAAACTAAGGATCCCTACTGTTATATTATAAGACCTGGAAGTACAAAGGGGCAGTTTTCAATAAATCTTATCATTCACACAAGAGATTTGTGGCACAAAGATCTATTGCTGCCATATCCACAAGTTTGCAGTTGAAACAATACATTCAGATTAACAGGACAGATTTTCAGTAGCAGAAATTTCAGCAAAATATGCCTGTATATTGCCATGTTTTAGGATCCCCATTCTATTAAATCAACACTAAGCAGGTAAGGCCTAATGAATAACAATATAGGTCATTAATATGGAGGGGGAAGTTTTATAATAACTGTTGAAAATTAAAAGTGCAACAGTCACCCAAAATAAGCAGTTTACAAGTCAAAATTTTAAGAGACCCTTTGTAAAAAGGTGACCCATGTTTTTACAAAGGTCTCTTAAAATTTTGATTGTAAATGCTTCATAAATATTTAATTTAGGCAGGGCTACATGGTGAGGTGTCAGACAACACCAAAATCATAGTAACACATTGCAACTTAGAATTTACTGATATCTTATGTGTTGTATTGCGATTTACGACACACGGTGACTTAGGGTACCGTTACACGTTGCAATATCGTTCCGATATCGCATACAATTTCACGTGAGTGCGCACGTATTTGGCACTTGTCCAAGATAGCATAGATGTCGTCACACAGGGAGACATCGGCAAGCAACGCAACTAGGATGTTGCACGCAACTTTTGTGCGCTGGATATGAGCAACCCGGGGACTGTGCATTAACATTGTAGTGAATAGGGGAAGTCTAGTGCACCGTCACACAGCACGATCATGCCAGATCGCATATGCAACATTGTACGGTTGAAGAGCTTGCACAATCTTCTTGCAATATCGTCCCTGCGATTTATTGCAGCCGCATTGCCCTGTTACACGACACAATGCACGAATGATATCAACTGCAACGATCACACCAAGTGACTTTTTGTCAATGTTGCATTGCGATATTGCGACGTGTAACGGTACCCTTAGGCTACAATGCTTTTTTGTGTGCAGTTTTATCACAAATGTGCATGATTATCCAGAAGCCAGCAAAATCGATGCGAAATCTGAGTTGTTGCGCACATTGCTTTTTTTCCGTGCAGATTTGGACAAAAAAAAAATATATATATAAATCTGTAGCATGTTAATTGTTGGTGCATTTTTTTGCAGTTTTTTTGATTCATTGATCTCAATGTAATCATGAACAAATGGTGCAGAAACGCAGGTGTGTTCACAGAAGAAGAGAGAAGAGAGAAGAGAGAGAGGAAGAGAGAGAGAAGAGAGAAGAGAGAAGAGAGAAGAAGAAGAGAAAAGAGAGAAGAGAGAGAGAGAGAGAAGAGAAAAGAGAGAAGCAGAGAGAGAGACAAAAGAGAGAAGACAGAAGAGAGAAGACAGAAGAGAGAAGACAGAAGAGAGAGACGAAGGAGAGACAGAAGACCTGGATCTTTGGAGGTATATGTGGTGGTAATAAAGATGGAGTCCCTAATGCTGTCTGTGTCTTTATATTTAATAAATAATTTTTCTCTGTGAGGTGTTTTTTTTAACCCTTTATTGGAGATTCTTAATGGCTGGGTCAAACTTGGCCTGACATTAAGAATCTCAGGCTTAATACCAGTTGTATAACAAAGTTGGTATTAACCCCTTTATTACCCAGCGTGCCACCGCCACCAGGGCTGCTGAAAGAGCCCGGTAAGGCGCCTGGAAATGGCGCTTATTATTAATGCGCCATTTTCAGGGGCGGCTGCTATTCTTTAGCGTTGGGGGGCCCTATAACAATGGGCCCTCACCCCGCTGGGAATACCAGCCCACAGCTGCTTAGTTTTACCTTGGCTGGCATGGAAAATAGGGTGGAGCCCACGCATTTTTTTGCCAGCCAAGGGGAAATGAAGCAGCTGAGGGTGGCAGCTCGCAGTTTGCCTGCTTTCATCGGGCTAGACTTAAAAATGCTGCGAAGCCCCACGCGTTTTTTTTTTTTAAATAATTATTTATTTTACACCCTACAACGCCAGGTTGGTTGCCATACACTAATGTGTATGGCAACCAAGCAGAATCACTGTCCAGATTGAGAAAATCCAGTCTGATTACAACAGCCAATCACAGAGGCTCCCATTGAGTGTGAGCTCCTGTGATTGGCTGTTAGTTTGACAGTGCAGTGAATATATAATGAGCTTAATAGGTGGCCCCGGAAGTAAAAGCGGGAGCCTATTAAACATGATTTAGCTATTGTAGCATGGTGCTACAAACTCGCACAGTGTGCTGTATGGGGGCGAGATTTTCTCGCCCCCATACACTTGCATTGTGCTCACGCGCGTCAGAATCGCGTGCAGTCGCAGCATGCTGCGACTGCACTCGCTTCTGACTCGCAATGCGAGTTAGGTGCGTGGGACTCGCACCAGTGTGCCCTGCCTGATAGGGCCACACTGGTCCGAGTGCAATGCGTTTTTTTTCACGCCAGTGGGCCTCCACACTTAGGAGAGCTCCATTTTTGAAAATGACATGTCAATTTGTGCTGCGTTTTTCTCATAGGAGACCTTCAAAATAGGAAAAAAAACACAGCACTCAAAAACGGATCAAAAAAAAAAAAAAAAAACGGATTCCTTTTTGGGTGCATTTTTCTCACAGCTCCTGTTTTCCAACTAAAAATGCAGCAGAATAGAAGAAAAAAAAAAATGCACAGTCTGAATTTAGCCTTATACTTTTCCTCCGATTGTTCCACTCCTGGTTTTGGCTGCAAAAACTGATGAGCAAAAACAGACCAAAAACGCACAGTGTGAATGTAGCCTTAAGGCCCTGTCACATACTACGATATTGTTAACGATATCGTTGCAACGTCACTGGTTTTGTGATGTTGAAGCAACGTTGAAACGACATCGTTTATTGTGATACGCATCAATGACCAACGATAAGTTCGTTGATCGTGCAAGAATGGCCAGGACCATTACTTTATCGTTGGTCTTCCGCTGCGGCGGCCAGCATCGGCACTGCGCTTAGTTACCCGATGTTTACCCTTGTTACCAGCGTTCTCGCTGTTCCGTCTGCTGGTTTGACAGCTCACCAGCGATCAGCTAACGATGTCCCAGCAACTCCCATCGTTGGTCGGATCGCTGGGACATCGCACTGTGCTACGTGGCCTTAAGGGTACTGAGGTCAGTGATTGACTGCAGCTACCTTGTGCTGTAGACTGAATGTCGTTGTTAAAGCCCTGTAAAGCCGGCTCCACACCACGGTTTAAATCCGATCTGGGGCTGTTAGGGATGAACCTGGCAGCCCCGGACCAGATCAGCACACAGAATTGGAGGGCTAATATGCCCTCCGGTCCGGTGTGCAGCCGGATGCAGCTGATAATTCAAGACTGCGGCTTGCGAGGAGCTAGCCGCGGTCCTAAAATTAAGTCAGCATGCAGCCGCAGGTATCCGGTTCCTGGATCCTCCCGGAACGGGGCAATCCAGCCCCATAGGCTCCCATGTTAGGGTACCTTTACACGCGGCAACTTTTCTAGGAATTTCACTGGGAACTTACTGGTTGCAGTGAAATCATGGACACATTGTTCCATTTGTACACAGCAACAAGATAGAACAATGTCTCCATGATTTCACTGCAACTAGTGAATTGCCAGTGAAATTCCTAGAAAAGTTGCCGCGTGTAAAAGGTACCTTTAGGGAGCGCCGGATTGCCTCGGATCCGGGAGAAGCCAATTTGGGGAGATTTTTCTCCCCGGGCACAAAAATGTTGCAAGCAACGTTTTTGTGTCCGGGAGAAAAATCCGATTTCTCCCGGACAGATGGAAACTGGATGGCAGATAGTATGCTATGGGGCCGGATGGCAGGTATGGGGCCAAAATCCAGTCTGGGGCTGTCAGGTTCATACCAGACAGCCCCGGATCGGATTAAACCATGGTGTGAAGCCGGCCCAAGCAAAGAACAGCTGGAGCCCCAGGGGTGTCAACAGGTAAGCTTTTTAAAATAGATAATCCCTTTAAGGGGATTGACAACTTTATCTTTATTTTATGCAATATGTTGAGGACATGTTATTTTGGAACTTACTGTTATGGTACCGTCACACGCTTCAATCTCGATCACGATATTGGCTGGAAAGTCACGTGATCGAGATAGCACAATTTTGCGATATTGCTTGTACGGTGTCACAAGCATAGATCTCGTTAACGATTTCACATTTGGCAACACGCCAGCGATCCAGCGCACAACCCACCGATCGAGGCCAGCCAGTGTCAGCAATAGGCGAAATCCTTAATGAGATAGTTTGCACGGTGTCACACAGCACGATGCAGCAGATCGTACGGTCGAAAAATCTGCATATTTGAGAACATGTTCTCAAATCTGCGATGAACGATACGACGCTTTATCGTCGTCGTATCTAGGAGTCACACACTGCGATATCGTTTGGACATCGTAGTCACGCCTCAAAAAACGGGTCGTATCGGTGATATCGTGACGTGTGACGGTACCATTAGGCTGGTTTCACACTGCAGTTTTTCCCTGATCAGGTTCGATCAGGTTTGTGTGTCAAAACCAGGAGTGTCTCCAAAACTCAGAACAGGTGTCAATCTTTCAATTATAGTTTTTCTCTGCAAGTTCCTCTCCTGGTTTTGGCACACAAACCTGATCAGAGAAAAAAAAAACTGCAATGTGAAACCAGCCTTAGGCTGGATTCACACCACGTCAGCATCAGGTCCGAGGCTGTCCGGTGTAAACCTGACAGCCCCGGACCCAATTTTGATATAATACAGCCCTATGGGACCGGATGGAACCTGATGGCATCTATGTGCCATCCGGTTTCCATCTGTCCGGGAGGATCCGGGTGAATTCGGATTTTCCTCCCGAACACAAAAACTTTACTTGCAATGTTTTTTTATGTCATGGGGTGAAAATCTGCCCAAATCGGATCCTCCCGGATCCGGGGCAATCTGGTGCTGCCTAACATGGGGGTCTATGGCGCCGGATCGCCCCGGTCCAACATAAACATCAGATCCGGGAACTGGATGCTGGCGGCTGACGTTTAGCAGCGAGCGCTGCTAAACTTCAGCACCACCAGCTGTTCCCTGCACAGATTTCAGGACCGCGGCTAGATCTCGCTAGCCGCGATCTTGAAATTTCAGCGGCTGCGATCAGGGGCATCCGGCTGCAAACCGGACCGGAGGGCATATTTGCCCTCCAGTTCTGTTTGCAAATCCGGTGGGCTGTCCGATTCACTGTGTTAAAGAATTGGAAAAAGTCAGGCAGCACTCCAAAATTATGGTGTAAAAAGACAGATTTTTAATCCAACCACATGATATTGTATCATGTGGCTAGATTAAAAATCTGTCCTTTTACACCATAATTTTGGAGTGCTGCCTGACTTTTTTCAATTCTATATGGTCTCGCAGTTGGAGCGCTGCACACAGGAAGTATTGTACCCACATTTGTGATGCTTATGTGCTGATTCTATTTTTCTATTTTTCCTTTTTTATACTGTGTTAGCCAATTGATAGAAAATATACAAAAATGAAAGCCCTCAGTGGTTGATACCTTTTAATAACTAACTGAAAAGATTGTAACAGATACATTTTTGAGACAACTCAGGTCTCTTTTCAAGTAGAGTATAACACCAGTGATGAGCGAGTGGTGAAATATTGTAACGAGTACTTTTTAGTACTCGCATATTCTTCTGCATAGTGAGCCCAATCTTAGGCTCTGCCCACACACATCTGGCTATAAAACGAGCATTTCCGGGACAGGGCAGGAGCATGGGCTTTTTTTTTTTTTGCATTTCTACTGCATAAAATATCTTGTTGTGCCCCCAGAGAGACCCCAACATTCAATCTGCCCTCACTGAGGTGCCAGCTCCTATTGTGTACTGAAGGGTGCTGTCAACTTGTGTCAGATCGATAACAATGGACCCATCACTCACGAGCACCAGCAATACTCGCCAAGCAACGAGTATCACGAATACCGTACTATCCGTGTGAGTAGTGAATAGTAACGATTAGACTGGCTCATCACTATGTAACACAAAATCTGCAGAGTCCATATTTATACCCAACAGGACATAGAACTATCAATATGGGAAGGGGAGAATGTAGGTGTGCAGAATTGGATTTACAATCCAGAGTCCTTTGAGAATTAGATTCTTCTTTCTGTATTTGAATATAAAGTGCAGGCATGTAGAATTCTCCCCTTCCCATATTGATAGTTTTGCTTCATGTCACTTGTCTTATTACTGCACTATTTTCTGTCCTGGTGTGTATAAGCATGTGACCTTTTCACATTTTGTGTTAGGCCTCACTGAGTTAAGTATTATGGCCACTTTACACACACCAACTTATCTGTCCAACTTCTGAACAACTAATGGCGGGTTTACACGTCGCGATATCGTAGTACAATTTCAATCAAAAGTCACGTGGTTCAATCGTCGGAGGCGAAATCGTTCTGCGTTGTATGGTTGAACGTCCAATACGATGCAGGAACGATGTCAATGCGATATCGGGGATTGAATGAGCGTGCTATTCAATGCCCCGATATTGCATAGCGATTGAAGCCGGATCGTGCTGTGTAAACGCCCAATTACGATGCGATTTCATACGTCACCCATTCACTCCCATGTTAACTATGCGATCCTGGGTTGGGAGGCGGAGACATCGCACGGACGTTGTATTCCGATATCGCAGCGTGTAAACATTCAATGCGATGCGGGAGGAACGTGCACTAATTGCGCGCTCCCGCGCCATTGAGTTGCGATATCAAAACGATATTGCAGCGTGTAAACCCACCATTACTGGTTGCAGTGAAATCATGGACACATTGTTCCATTTGTACACAGCCACAAAATGGAGCAATGTGTCCATGATTTCACTGCAATCAGTAAGTTGTTCAGAAGTTGGACAGATAAGTTGGTGTGTGTAAAGTGGCCTTAATGTTGCGAGTGCAATGTGATAAAAAAAAAAAAAAAATAGTTATTGCACTCAGACCAAGGTTATTCAATGAGGCAGTGCAGATCTGCACTTGTTTTATCACCTATATTGAAGATGAGAAAGAACTTGCAGCATGCTGGGAGTGGATGCGCAAATTGGATGAGACTCAAGTTGTCAATGCAAGTCTATGGGTGCGAGAAAAAAAAAAAAAAAGACAAATGGACAATCCATATGCCGTCTGATTTTCATGGACACATTCTGTAGCAAAGAACACTGTAAATGGTCCTGTAAATGATAGAATAATAACTGCTGAGAAAAAAAAAAATGCATTGCATATGGATGTCACATGGATACCAAGCGAGAAAAATAATAATGATTAAAAAAAAATCTCACAGAGCACACCCATGATGTATGGGATTCCAAACGGATTTCACCCATCCTACTCTCCTGAATGAAAATTGGTCAGACTTTTTATATTGTGTGATGGCCTTATTGAGCCTGACGAAGAGACCTAATTTATCATCTTTTTTCATTGGCCATTCAAGGGGACCAGTCAGGTCATTTATGCCCCCAAACCTATCACTACCTGTCCCTGTAGCTTCCTACTACATCCCTAATCATCCCAGTCTCATCTAAATGTGAAGTATAATGGTTGTAAAAACGCTGTTCATAGCTAAGATTTTGCCCCATTGTCTAGACCGGTGGGAGACGTGTGGGCACTCTGTTTAGTCTCCATGTCTCTCCTCACTCCGTGGTATCATGCCCTGATTGGCGTGATAATTAATTCAGAAGCTCAGTCCCGAGTTTCAAATCAGTGGGTGGCTCGTTCCTGATATGATGCCGCTGGGCATCATTTTCAGTTCTGTGCAGTGTGGGGGATTATTAGGTGTACGGGCCAACTTCAGAATGCGTATGGCACATGCTCCAGAGCTGGCCTGTATAACCAATACCCCCCCCCACACTGCGCATGCTCCAGAGCTGCCCTGTAAAACCAATACCCCCCACACTGCGCATGCTCCAGAGCTGCCCTGTAAAACCAATACCCCCCCACACCGCGCATGCTCCAGAGCTGCCCTGTAAAACCAATACCCCCCACACCGCGCATGCTCCAGAGCTGCCCTGTAAAACCAATACCCCCCCACACTGCGCATGCTCCAGAGCTGGCCTGTATAACCAATACCCCCCACACTGCGCATGCTCCAGAGCTGGCCTGTATAAGCAATACAACACCCATTGTGCAGGACCGTTGTGGCGTTGTACCATGAAGTAGCCACCCACCAGTCTAGACATTGGGGGAAAATGTAAGTTATAAAAAATGTTATTACAATCATTATATTTCACATTTAGGTCAGACAGGAATGATTAGGGATGTAGTAAGAAGCTGCAGGGTCAGGTAGTGTCAAGTTTGAGGGCATAAATGATCTGACAGGATCCCTTTGAAGGAAAACTGTCAGGTCAAAAATACACATGTAACGGATATAATTTTCTAATTCCTCCCTCTAAGCTCTCTATTTATATTTTTTTTTATTTATATTCCTCTCCGGTCTTCTGTAAATTTTAAATAAAGAGAATCATTCGATCTGTTACAGTGAATGATCCACTTACCATAATTTTCTTAGTTTTCTGCTGTCCACTCCCCATGCATGAATATGCATGTCATATCACTGCACAGGAGATCAGTGGGGGGCTGTATTCTCTCTGCTCTCTGTGTGCAGCATCACAAGAGGTGAACTACAACACAGAAACTGTCACAGCACAGGAGGGTGTCTGTTTTACAGAAACAAATGGAATCTAGATAAAGACTCCGTTACATGGCAGGACATAGTTAACGATGTCGCTGATACGTCACGGGTTTAGAGTCGTCCCAGCGACATCGCTAGGAGATCGTTGCGTGTAACACAAATTCAACTACGATAAGTTGTTGGATCGGTAATCGCAGGTTTGAGAACATGTTCTCAAACCTACGATCAACGATCAGCCAACCTGCTATATCGTTTTGTGCGACACCGTGGTAACGATGTCGTTTATGACTTCGCCTATTCAAAACAGTGAGCAGGTATCATTCGCTGGGTTGTGCGAATGATACCTGCTCACTACATCGTTGGTGCGTTGTCCACGATATCTAGACGTGTGACATCTCACTAACGATGTCAAAACGATGTCATAAACAACCGCACACCCATGAGATCGTTGCCGACATCGTTGCAACGTCGTGCTGTGTAATGGTACCTCAAGTCAGATCTGCAGTAGCTCTCTCTCAAGGCCCAGTTACACACACAGATAATTGTGCAGAGATGGTTTGTAGATCTCTGGTTGCAGTGAAATCATGGACACATTGTCCCATTTTGTGGCCGTGTACAAATGTAACAATGTGTCCATGATTTCACTGCAACCACAGATCAGCGAACAATGTCTGCACAATTATCTGTGTGTGTAACTGGGCCTTCAGTGATGATATCAACTGAATGGCACCGTCACACGTCACAATACCGTTTAGGATATCGCATAGAAGTCACGTGTTTGGAGGCGTGGCTGCAACATCGGAACGATATCGTAAGTGCGTCATAGCGTGTGACACCGCAATATCAGTGTGAGATATCGTGAGATCGCACATCGCAGATTTCATAACATGTTCTCAAATCAGGCGATCTGCGATAATGCCATCTGCTGCATTGTGTGGTGTGACACCGCGATAATGAGGTGTTCCACGATTTCTCCTTTTCAGCGCTGTGTAAACAAGGAATCCTAACGACCACTATTCATGATCTCACCCTGGAATCGCCACAATGTTGTACACGATATCTGAACGTCACACACCTACACTTCAATCACAATCCAAATCTCCGTGCGAGCGCGCCCCCGTGACTTCTATGCGATATCGTGACGCGTGATGGTACCAGAGCAGACCTGTATGTGAAACCTGACACTGCACTGTTAGCAAAGGGTGGAGGGAGCTGCTGAGAGGGAAAAGAGAGCTGCTGAGAGGGAGTGCATAATTACATGACAGTTTATACAGCACAGGACTAATCTGCTTATAATGGGACAGGACTAATGCAGCAGCTCTCCGGAGGGTGTGACAATGCTGATAACATGGAAACTACAAACGGTACAATAATGATTTTACATGTTTTTAAAAGGTCTGCCCAGGCCCTATTCAAGGGTAGTTTTAGTATCATACTGAGAAATGACCTGACAGTGTCCCTTTAAAAAGGAATCAACCACTGAAGACTGTCAATGTTTAGTATTTTTTCTATAAAATAGTGATAAAGTTGTCAGCCCCTTAGGGTGGAAGCACACTGGCGAGAAAAAAAAAAAGTGGTCCGATTGTCGTTCCCGAGAGTCTTACAAGTGAAGTCCATTTTGCATCTAAATGCGATGCGACTGTCCGACATGTCTCTCAGATCACATCTGTGTGCAGTGCGTTTTTTTTCTCACCAGCTATTTACTGTATAATCATGTACAGGAACATTTTACAGTGTTCTCAGCTGCAGAATGATAATGTATCCGTGAAAAAAAACGGATGCCTCTTGGATGGTCCGTGACTTTGTCAGACCCATAGACTTGCATTGGCGAATCTCGCGCATGAATTGCATACTGCCGCAGCATGTAGCGATTGACTGACAGACAAGAAACCAATCAGATGAGGGGAAAAAAATGTGTGACACTCGCAAATGTGCTCTCGGACATTGAATAACATTGGTCTGAATGCAACGCGACAAAAACTCACATTGCAGTTGTCCGCCTCTCACGCCAGTGTGTCCGGACCCTTTCAGTTCTAATAACCAGGACAGGCCATCATGGGGTGTCAGATTTTACATGCAGTATATTTATATTAACAGGGTTCCAATATGCTATAATTCATGGAGGCATGTGTGTGCTACCAGTGAATGGGATGGGAATCCTCTTGCATCCAGATGCTGGAAACACTTTCAGATCTGCCCGTGTAGCAGATACAATGTATCCAGGGGAGGCAACAATGGAACAAGTGTGTCAGGTCCAGTGTGGCTCAATGGTGGAGGAAGAGGCCTTCTTTTGTGTGTGAATGGTTACTTTTCTAGGCGACTGTGTAGCCTTGGTGTGGAGCTGGTGATGTCCGCAGCAGCCAATCAGAGGCCGGCTGTGTGTACCCCCTGCATAGTGAATGGTTGTCGGGGAGCAGGTTGGGGTCTGTGGACAATACATGTACGTGCTCAGTGTATTCCCCCGGCTCCAGCAGCGCCTCCGCTCCCCTATCTTCCTCGCAGGCTAGGTGTCCCTCCAGCTGCTAGGCCGCCTGTCACACATACCCCTCCCTCCCTCCTCTTCCCGGGTGTCTGCCAGAGGAATGCCGCCCAGCACTGGGAACAAAAGCCTGCAGTAATGTGAGCGCTGAGTGCCCGGGTCTGCCCGCACCGCTGACAGCGGGCACAAAGGCGGCAGCAGCAGGCGGAGTCCCTGCCCCCACTCTCCCTTACCTAAAGCAGGATGTGCGGCCTGGTCCGGGCTCAGGCTCTGGAGGGCCGCCCGGAGGACAGCACTGAAAGCTTTAACACTAAACTGGGCCGGATCCGCTAAACGCTGCAATCCCCGGAGCGAGTCCTCCGACAGCTCCATTGTGATCCGGCGACCTTCTACCCCGCACCACGTGACCGCACCAGCTGACAGCACTCTCCCACCATCCATACTCATGCGACTACAACGCTCAGCATGTGTTTGCTGCTCACAGGCCCCTGGGAGTTGTGGCTTCACAACAGCTGGAGATCTTCAGCTTGCAGAGAATGGAGGGGTAATAAAGAGGGATCCTAGCAAGCCACACTGCACTCACAGGTTGCAGTTATAGAAGTTCTATTGAGAAGCACATCTGAAAACTGCACTGGAGTTTACTTCATTGTCTGAGGCCTCATTCACATGTCCGTGTCTCTGGTATGTGTGCCGTCCGTGTAGCCACACGCCAGAGACACGGACACCACTCAATGCTCTTTTTTTAGGCCTCATTCACACATCCGTGCCGACACATGCTGGAGGCACAGACATACCGGTACACATGATCCTCTAAGGCCCCATTCACATATTCGTTAATTCCGCACGGACCGTGATGCCGTGTGAAGCACATACGTGTCCGTGTGCTCCACATGGCGACTTAAATTTTTCTCCAAAAACAGACCGCTTTTGCTCCAAAGAGTCCTGCACACTGATGTCACCGTGTGACATCTGTGTGCACGAACAAAAGTTAAAAACTTAAAAATAAAGAATTTCATACCTCCCTCTAGTGCTGACAGTTCCTCTCACTTCCGGGGCCACTCATTAGGCTCATCTAATATTCACTTCACTGAGCCGAACAGCGGACTGGAAATGAGAAGAGCAGCGGCCCTGGAGGTAGGTGAGTATGCTATAACAGGCTATGGATAGCACACTGACAGCACACATGTGTCACATGATCCAACCCTCACCCACAAACTGCCTTGTCTCACGCGTCCGTGGTTTCACCGATGTGTGAAACAGACCTTGGGCTGTCCGTGTGATATCCGTGGATAGCACATGGACAGCCCATCATTGCATACTCATCTGCCTCCGGTGTCGCTGCTCCTCTCCCCTCCGGTCCGCTGTTTGACTCAGTGAAGTGAATATTCATGAGCTTAATGAGCGGCATCGGAGGTGAGGAGAGCAGGCAGCGCTTGAGGGAGGTGAGTATGAAATTCTTTTTTTTACTTTAAAAACTTGCTTCTGGTCCATGCACACGTGTGCAGGACGTTTTGACCTGAATACGTCTGTGGTTCTGCTGAAAAACGAACATGTTGCGTGTGGAGCACACAGATGCGTATCTGCTCCACACAGTGAGAGAGTCCGTTCCTAATGACGGACATCTGAAGTGGGCCATAGAGGATCATGTATCCCTGTATGCAGGGCCGCACCGTCCATTGGACAGTGTGAGCCCTGTCATTCAGGCGGCAAGAGGCAGGGGAGCGGTGCTCATCTGCACACAGCCTCCCCTGTCATGGCGCCGGCCGCTCACCCCGCGCACCGCAGGTAAGCGGCGACCCGCCGGGGGACCAGTGCAGAACGGGCGGCAGCGCTGGGCTTCACCAGCACCCCCCCCCACCCTTAATCACAGCCGCGCCCGGTAATCACTGCCGCGGCCCAGGCGGCAGTGGCGACCCGCCGGGGGACCAATCTATGCAGAAGGGGCGGCAGCGCTGGGCTCCACCAGCACCCACCCCCAGTAATCACTGCCGCGGCTCAGGCGGCAGCGGGGCTTGGTGCACCCCTGCCTGTATGGCCTCTTTCACACATCCATTTCACCACAGACGTGTGAAGCGAGGCTGTTTGGGGGCGGGGCGTGCACACGTGTTACGGACATGTGACACAATGTGTGCAGTCCGTGGATAGCACACGGACAGCCTGTCACCCGCATACTCACCTCGCTCCAGCGCCACTATTCCTCTTCCGGTCCGTTCTTGGGCTCAGTGAAGTGAATATTCATGAGCCTAATGAGCGGCAGCAGAAGTGAGAGGAACAGGCAGCGCTGGAGCGAGGTGAGTATGAAATTCTTTATTTTGTAGTTTTAAAGTTGTATCCGTGGTCCGTACACACGGCTGTTACACTGTGAACATCTGTGTGCGGGATGTTTGGACGTAAATGCGGTCCGTGTCTCCGCAAAAAACGGACATGTCACCGTGGGGAGCACATGGACACGCATGTGCACCACACAGAGACACGGTCCGTGCGGAAATACGGACGTGTGCACAGGACCATAGGGGATCATGTGTCCTGTATGTCCGTGCCTCCGGCATGTGTCCTCATGGACCGCACACGGGCCGGAGGCGCGGATGTGTGAATGAGCCCTATGTGCACACCTCCGGCATGTGTCGGCATAGACCCAGGTGCGGATTACAATATGGTCAAAATGGGCTACTGCCCAGGGTCCAGCCCCCAGGGGGGGCGGCCTTGGCCCAGAAGATAATTGTGCCCATTATAATCTCCAGGCAGGTGCCGCTGCACTGACAGCAGCACAGGTGAAATAATGATGCTGTGTCAGAGGCCACCCTGCCAGATGTGATGTGGCAGGACGGGCCCAGTATAGAGCCCGGGAGTGTACAGATTGCAGAAGAAGCCATACCTGCTTTGTGTAGTGAGGATGGAGCTTGTAATGGTGTCCCTGAAGCCCCCCGCATGCCTGGACAGTGTAGGAGGAGGTGAGCCCGGCTGCCTTGTGTCACCTCTACAGAGTAGCACATCAGTAACTGCTGTCTGCACTGGCTCTGCGACTGTCTTGTATACAGCATCTGTACAGTATATAACTGGCAGACTTCAGTGCAGACAGCGGCTCTCTGGATCTTAGGGCAGGGGAGACTTTATTGTAATTTTTAAAATGTCTGAATAAATGGGGGCAATGGGAGAGCATTAAACTCCATAGAAAATACCCCTGCACTGTGCCCCCCCCCCCTACACACTGTGCTTCCAGTTTGGACATTTTGCTTTATCTTGTATCTATATACACAGTGTGACTGCAGTTAACATGTAGTTTAATATCCATTTCCATCATCCACATTTTATTCACAAGTTTTATAAATGATAATAATGTCCCATTGCCCTTAGATATACTGTAGAGTGGATGCACATTCTACTTGTGTTCATTTATGCCACTGGCACTCTGTCAGGCCTCATTCACATGTTCGTACCTACGGCACGTGTGCGGTCCGTGCCGACACATGCCAGAGGCACAGATATACGGGGACACATTATCCCCTATGGCCCCCTTCACATATCCGTAATTCCACACGGACCGTGTTGCCATGTGGAGCAGATGCATGTCCTCCACATGGCGACATGTCCATGTTTTTGCAGAAGGACGGACCGCTTTTGGGTGAAAACGTCCATGCACACAGATGTCATCCATGTGACATCCGTGTGCACGGACCACGGACGAAAGTAACAAACTTAAAAATAAAGAATTTCATACTTCCCTCACTACAGCGCTGACAACTCCTTTCTCTTCCGGTGCCGCTCATTAGGCTCATGAATATTCACTTCACTAAGTCTGACAGCAGACCGGAAGTGAGAGGAGCAGCGGCGCAGGAGGGAAGTGAGTATGCGAGGACAGGCTGTCTGTGTGCTACCCACGGATCCAGGGATAGCACGATCCCATGGATCCCGGGCGTTGGTTACGGGAGATTGTCACGGGTGGTCGATACCCGGGTCCGTGGCCCTGGTGGTCGCTTAAAAAGGGGTTTGCAAAAATAAAAGGGATACTGTGTTAAAGAGTTTGTGACGCCCCCTATGGTGTCTGATGATGGCACCAGCGCTGCTGAAAACCTCTGGGGATGATGGATGGGCAGCCTGATGGTGATGCTCCTGTAGCACACCAGGGTATGGGAACTCGGGTGTCTGGGCCTCTCTCTCCAATCGGGGAATTTCGCAGGTAGCCTGGCCAGACCCGTGGCCCCGGGCGACAGCCTAAAAGAAGGTTTTTTTGTAATTACAAGGGATAAGAGTCTCATGACGCCACCTGTAGTACCTGGTGACTAGACACCAGCGTCGCCACTGTCCTCCGGAGTGTGGTGGTATTGTGACTAGAGTGGAGTAGCTACCTACAGGTGAAGTTGGGCCTCCGGGGCAGTGTTAACCATTGCCAGGACGGTGTAAGCTGTCGAGAAAAGTCAATAGTAGCAGGACATAAACACGGAGGCAATTCACTCTTCCCAGGTACTTTACTTGCAAAACTGGTGAAGATGATGATACAGCTCACACTTCTCTAGCCGGCCGGCCGGGTAGTCGCGGCAGAATGCAGAATCTGTGAAAGTCTCAGGTGGTACCTTCTTGGATCTAACTCTTGTCATGTTCTTTCTCTCTCTTCTCAACACCAGCTCAGCTAGCAGTGTTACGTCCCAGGAGATGAACACCCTGTGAACGTCTTCGGAGCCCGGACGAGTACGGTCGGAGGATAAACACTCCAGGCCGCATTGTCAGACCCGTGCACTTCGGGTGAACAAATCAGAACCTCTGTCTGGGCTACTTCTCTCTCTAGCCCTCTCTTAAGCCCCTTTTGGTACCTTTACACGCCACGACGGCAGGCTGGATACATCCCGCTACAGGCTACAAATGTAGCTTGTAGCGCCAATGTAGCCCGTCGTAGCGGCGTCTGAAGACGTGACGCTACAGCCGGCAACAGATACATCTGTTTCCTAGGTCTGCTCGAAAACTGATGGCTACATCGCCGATGGTAGCGAGCTGTATCGGCGTGTAAAGAGGCAACGGAAGGGAACTCGGGACAGCCTGCGATGTAGCTGCAATGTAGCTAAGGCGTGACCCTGGCTCCGTGTTACCGCGCCCCATGTGCGATCATTGGTGGAAGCTGCTGCATGACGATTGGTAGTCGCTGCATAGGGAGGCATATTTAAGGAGCTGACCAGTCACACTACACAATTGCTCGAGCGTGCTGTATTACTCAGGATGATGTTATTGCTTCGTCCTATCAGCGTACGGACGGCTCGTAATCCACAATTGTAGCACGCCTATGTGCTGGCCCTGCTGCACCAGGTCCGCCCATAGTAGCTGGTTATAGCGGTGTGTAAATGAGCTACAGCTGGCTACTTGAGACACCCGGCGATGTAGCTAGCTATAGATGTAGCGTGGCGTAGCGCATCTTGTGGCGGCGTGTAAAGGTGATGCGTTGACCGTTTGTAACCGTTTGAGCGTGCTCGTGCACGTGAAGTAGCGGGATGTATCCAGCCTGCCGTCGCGGCGTGTAAAGGTACCCTTTCTCTCGCGGGTAAGCTCTGTCTTTCTTGGGGAAGACACTCCTAAAGACTCCCCGTGCGTCCTCCCTGCTCTCCTTACAACTCCAACACTCGAACTTTTGGGACCTCCCCCGGTTGCCTAGGTGGGTGTGTGAGCACTGGGATAAAATCCTCCCACAGTGTTCTGCATTCTACTTGCGACAGGGATAACCACATGCTCATTTTTGGGTGCAATACCCCACTTGTGACGCCTGACCATTGGGGCGCCACACTCCTCGTAGGTGGAGCGGGGTCCCTGGGGCAGTGATGTGGGAATAGGATTTGGCACAGGGAGGTGGCTCTTCACGCGAAATGTCTCTACAGTCTCTGGGTTGGACAGGATCAGGGATGTAAGAGCTGACCCACACACTGGGAGTAGTTTTCCGTACCTTTACTGATGTTAAACCGGCACTGTCCAGGGTATACTCCAGGTGGTCGGGAAGCACTTCAGGATTTCCACAGCACGTGAGTTGTAAGGCCTCCTTGTCCCTGTCTTATTTGTGTTGAAGCCCTGACCTGTGTGAAACCTGGCCTGGCCTCCTCTGTCTCTCACCCGTATGGTAGGTAGTAAGAACCTTTTGTGTGGAGCCCAATGGGACGGGGTACTCGGTACTGGACCGGGGTACTGCTCGGGATGTCACGGAGGTCCTTCCAGGCTGTTGTTTCTCTCTCTTTCTTGTCTCCCCGGGTAGTATAGCAGCAGCTCGGACCCTTGTGGGTCCTTGTGGTAGCTGCTGTGCTTCCTACCCTTTTGTTAGGAACTCCAACCTGGAGTTAAAGCTCCCGTTGGTTAATCTGGGAAGCCTGGTGAATCATCGGTTCCCTCCAGAGCCGACTCTCTGCTGTGTGCCTAGTCTGCAGTAACCCTTACCTGCAAGGCGTTACCAGACTCCTTCTAGCCCATGTGACTCCAGCACAAATCAGGGAAAACTTCACCAGTTAGTCAGTGCTGCTGTGTTACCCGGACCCAGTGCTGCTGGTTCAGTCTCTTTCCTCACACTCCCCTGGGATGCCGGCTATGGTCGAGCTTTCTCTCCATGGTTTCTGTGACTCTGTGGATTCTGCATCTCCATCAAGCCCAACCCCACCGGGATGTGTGTCACTCTCTGCTTGGTGTCTTTTCAGCTCGGCTCACTCTGGCCTACTGTGTCTTGGCTGCTCAGCCTACCTCGGCCTACTAACTCCTTCCTCCTCTTTCTCCTCTATTTATGCTTTCTGTCACCTGATCTACCTTTGTTCCCACCCACTTTCCTCTAAACCCACCACCCCTTGCCCGTCTAGAGTCCCGGGCTCCGGGTTGGGTGCTGCCTCTAGTGGTGTGTGGTGTTCTGTGAGGGTGTTTGTTGTACAAACTGTTTATCTTCCTGCCTGGCTGCAGTTCCCTATGTGGCCACCCTGGTCGCAGGGGCGCCACATTTGCTGGATGCCGCTGTCTCTCTCTCCTGCGGTTCCTGGCTCTTGTGTTGGTTGCTGATACAGGTGTCCGGGCAGTACTTTTTTTTGTAAAAGAATATTTACCAGTACTGAGGCGAGGAGCGGTGGGGGGGGGGGGGGAAGAGATAGCTGTCAGGCACTGGCGGCCGTGATTAAGAAGCGGGGAGGAGAAGGGCTGCTCTCAGGCGCCGGCAGCCGTTATTAAGATGTGCGGGGGGCTGTCGGGCAGCCGGGAGATCCTGTGCACCAGGCGGTGGGCAGCATGCAGTGGACGGCAGTCCCCATATAGCTCCGCCCCCCACCTGCATATTTTCCGGTACGCCATACAGGCATGTACCCCCACTAAAAAAACACTGTGTCCGAGAGACTTGAATCTCCTCGGTGAATCGGTGTTTTCTGCTGGGCTCAGTGCTCCTTAGCAGACTCTGACTCCGGTGTCAGGGTTGCTTCCTGAGGTGAACCAATATGGTTCCTCTGCCCCCACTGTCTCTCGCCTTGCCTCTGACCTTCACTCTTGGGTTCCTCTCTCTGGCTAGTGATGCAACCCCAGGCTATGGGGTACTCGTGACCCGGTCCCATGTCCTGGGATCAGTCCAAAAAGGGGTATTTACAAGGGATTTGTCTTGACGCCACCCGGGGTATGTGGTTAGTAGAACCACCGCTGCCGTATTCCTGCTGGGGACGGTGGTGAGGGGCAGCATGGATGGTAAGCCCTCCACAGGTAGGGCTGAGGGTCCCCAGGACAGGAGTAGTTGTGATGGATGGGCCTGATGAAGGGAAGTGTGCAGGGATGACCGTCTGTAGCGCCTCAGCCGGGACTTTACTGTGACGCTGTAAGTAAACAGTCTCAGGCAATGATGAGCTTACTGGGTACTTTACTTGGTCTTTCAACAGCAGTTCACACAGTTTACAGTTTTTTTTAGTCACACTTAAACACTTCAGCACTGCTCTGGGTTACTCAGATTGTGCACTCAGGCAGCTCCTCCGCGTTGCTCCCTCTAAGTCCGTTCAGGCCCTTTTTAGTCTCTCCTTTAGTACCTCACCCACGGGTTCAGTCTGGTCATTGCGGTCTTTTGGGTGAATGTTTCCCTCTCAGTCAGGGTCGCCAAGTCCTAGTATGACCACTGTGTTAGTAGACTGTGGTGGAAAGTTAGGCTGCAGTTCATAAAGCACCTGCCCCACACCGGTGTGTTTCGTGATTAGGGTCCAGATTATCTTCGGTCACCTCTTCAGAGCCGGTTCTCTGGTCGTGGCCTAGCTTCCAGTGTCCCAGGTTCAGATATTTGGGCACACCAGGCTCCTTCTCTCTGTCATTGTTTCAGCTCAGGGTTCCTCCGGTCAGCTAAGATGTGTTCGGCTGCTGGGCCCTTGTCCTCCCACCTTCCTTCAGCTATGGGGTCTCTTTCAGTCTCTCGCTCCTTCCCGTCACCTCCAGGCTGTGGGCCTTCTCTCCTCGCGGCTATGCCTCATGGGATTCTTCGCCTCCAGGGAACCCAAAACCTCCTGGGAAGACTCTCACTGTTCTGTTCTCTTCTTCCTACTTCTGACTGCCCCTAACTGTGTGTTCCCGGGTTTTTCTAGTGTTGGTCACTCCACCCACTTTGTCAGTGCTACTCTACGTTCCACCCACTACTCAACACCTGCCACCCCTTGCCCAACCTAGAGTACTAGGCGTAGGGTCGGTGTGTGCATCTGTATGGATGTTTTGTCAACTGTCTTGCCTTTCCTCGCTGCACTTCCTTCTGTGGCCTCCTGGTCGCAGGAGCGCCATACTAGGCTCTCCTTTGGTACGTGCCTAGCACGGCTCCGCTACCAGGTTTTCTTCACAGTACTGCTCCGTACTGCACGGACTAACTAACTCCGCCCTCAGCACCTGTATTTATAGGGGATCTTGCCTAAGGCAGCAAGTGGGGCTCCCCCTACAGGTTTTCTAGTACACTATATGGTAAAATAAATGATGTAATTCAAAAGTACAACTCGTCCCGCAAAAAGCAAGTCCTCATATGTCTATATTAACAGAAAAAAAAAGTTATGGGTCTTGAAAGAAGGGAAGGAAAAAATCCACATGGAAAATGGCCCTGAGATAAAGGGGTTAAAAGAGAAGATGTAGAGTAAAAAAATCACTACTATCTTGCAGATCTGGGCTTATTCTGCATATTATTAGTGTTAGGCGGCCGTCACACGCATCAATTTCTTGAACGATATCGCTTAAGCGATCTGCTTTTTGATCGCTTAAGCGATATCGTTTGTGCGTCGCTGCGTGTAATCAAGCAATTTTACAATGTAAAATCGTTTGATTGTTTGATCGCAGATTTGTGAGCCGGAGCTCAAATCAAGCGATAATCGCTTGATCAATCTGCATCAATCTGGTGTGACACCACGATGAACGATCTCCCAGCGGCAGAGCCTATGCTGGGAGATGGTATCTATGGTAAACGTCGGGTTACTAAGCGGTGCCTAGTAACCCGATGTGTACCATGGTTACCAGCGATCTCGCTGGTCCACATCACTGGTGAGTCTGTCTGTGTGACAGCTCACCAACGATGTGAACGATATTGTTAGCGATCGCGCGTGCATGTGATCGCTAACAATATCGCTCACAAGATTGAAGCGTGTGACGGCCGCCTTAGGGTGCAGTCAGATGGCCATATAATATAGATGACAATCACATCACAATGCTCGACCTTGCCGGTGACTCTCCTGTCCTGAGTGTGAGAGCTGCATAGAAATACATGAAGATGTCACACTTGGGTCAGGGGGGTCATCGCGGTCACTGCGGCATCGCTTCTGACATCGCAGCCTTGGTTGCTGTTTATGAAGGCCCCTTATGTCACGAGTGAATGGAGATAGATATAGGCCCCTGTGCCTGAACACTATAGGGGCCCTTTGCAGTTCAATAGCTCATTATAATGCACAATTCTACTGGCAACAAAATGGAATAATGTGTCTATGATTTCACTGCAACCAGTGAGTTGCAAGCAATGTCTGCACAGATATGTCTGTGTGTAACGGTACCTTATGAGTATATTCACAGTGCGTTTCTTTTTGAGTAGTTTTTGGAACAGAAACTATCCAAATCTTCATAAAAAGCTTCTCAAAAACTTAGTTTTCTCTCCAAGTTTCAGCAGAAAGCGTTAAGGTACTGTCGCACGTGGCAACGTCTCCGGCCACATCGCCGGCAACTGAGGGGCGTGGCCAAGTTGCGGCGACATCACTGGAGAGTTGCCCACTGTAACAGGGTCATTTCAACGGCGATTGTTGCTTCAATGACAATGTTCTGAAACCTGGCGATATTGCTCAGGCGATCTGCCTGCATCACCCTATGTGACGCCGCAACTGCGATGTTGCCGGCAACTTCCCCCATAGACTCCCATGTTATGGATCGCTGCCAGGGTAGAGCTTAACCCTGGCAGCGATAGTTGCCGGCAAGATCGCAGATGCATTACCGGCGATATCGCTGCGTGTGACATCGCAATAGCAACCATGGCAGTGCGCCAAAAAAGTGCGCGCTCCCGTGAGTTGCCGGCGATATTGACCCGTGTGACGGTACCTTTAGGGTACCTTTACACACGGCTACATTTGTAGCTTGTCACCAGGTAACTTACTGGTTGCAGTGAAATCATGGATACATGATTCCATTTGTACACAGCAACAAGATAGAACCATGTATCCATGATTTCACTGCAACCAGTAAGGCTGCTTCCACACTGCAGTTTTTTCACTGATCAGTGTCCATCAGATTTGTGTGCCAAAACCAGGAGTGTCTCCAAAACTCAGAACAGGTGTCAATCTTTCAATTATAGTTTTTCTCTGCAAGTTCCTCTCCTGGTTTCTCTCCGGGTTTTGGCACACAAATCTGATGGACACTGATCAGTGAAAAAACTGCAGTGTGGAAGCAGCCTAAGTTACCTGGTGACAAGCTACAAATGTAGCCGTGTGTAAAGGTACCCTAATGGTACCTTTACACGCCGCCACAACAGGATGGATACAACCCGCTACAGGCTACAAATGTAGCTTGTCGCGCCAATATCGCCCGTAGTAGCGGCGTCTGAAGACGGGACGACACAGCCGGCTACAGATACCTCTGTATCCGTGCACTGCCCATAAACATATGGCTACATCGCCGATTGTAGCGAGCTGTATCGGCGTGTAAAGAAGCTACAGAAGGGAACTCGGGACATCCGGCGATGTAGCTGCAATGTGGCTAAGGCGTCACCCATGCTCCGTGATACCGCGCCCCTTCAGCGATCATTGGTGGAAGATGCTGCGTTACGATTGGCCCTTGCCTCACAGCCCTCCATCTTGGATGAGCTGTCCCTTCAGCACTACACATACGCGCCGTATGCACAATCATATAGTAGTACAATTACGCGGACACACACTTGAACGTAAAATCATAAATGGCCCATGATCTACATACAGTGTGCACATCCTATCAACACATGATAACGAATAATGCTGTACACAGCGCACAAGTGTGTGTTGTAAGCCGCTAATGTGTGTCACACAAACGCACCTCAGTGCAATCGGCACACGCGGCTGTCACAAGCGCTGATCGTGCGTGACAAGGCAAACACTTGTACTACGCACACATAGCCCCGGACCGCTACTTTAATACACACGGGATATGTGACTGGCCACCGCTCTAGCGTGACCCATTACCATCGATTTCGATGCATTCGCCAGGCTCCGCCATGTCACAGGTGCTTATTCCGTGCCACACTCCGCTCACTAGTACGGCACGTCTCGGCCATCCGCCCTTTCCGTCGTGCCCAATCACAACTCCGTAGTGTTGGCCAATGGTTGTGGTTTGGGCGCGGCGTACAGGTCTGTGGCACGCCTATTTGTTTTACGTCCTGCCTTTGTTGCTCCCAGATCACTCTGTGGTGGCGGTGTGTAAAGCTGGTACGCTGAGCTACAGACGGCTACTTGCGATACCCGGCGATGTAGCTAGCTGTAGATGTGGCGTAGCGTAGCGCACCTTGTGGCGGCGTGTAAAGAGGGTGCGGTTCCCGTTGGTAACCGTTCGCCCGTGCTCGTGCACGTGAAGTTGCCGTTGGTATCCATCCTGTTGTGGCGGCGTGTAAAGGTACCATTAATGTGCACATAGCCTGACATTTATTTGTGATGCGGTTATTGTTTATATGTTTTTTTTATTTAAAGGCAATACTCTTCTTTCAACCTGGCAGTTAATACCAAGTCCGCATGTGCTGAAGAGCTGCTCAATTCTGTAGGTTTAAAGGGGCTGTCACACGCATCAATATCGCATGCAATATCGCTGCTGCACGTGACGTTGCAGCGATATTGACGCATGTGATGGGGCACATCCACCAGCGATAAATCGCCGGTTGATGGTCGCCAGGTTTTCGGACTGGACCGAAAACCTGGCGATGGTCGCCTGGTGGACACACAGCATCGCTGCGTGTGACATCGGGATGCGCGATCAGCCAGCTCCCAGCGCCTCTCAGCAAGAGCTGGGAGCTGGTATCCATGGTAAACTGCGGGTAACTAGACAGCGCGCGCTGCCTAGATACCCGATGTATACCTTGGTTACCAGCCTTCTCCGCTCACTGGCTGGTATCCAAGGTACACAGCGGGTAACTAGGGACCTAGGGACCCTAGTTACCCGCTGTGTACCTTGGATACCAGCCAGTGAGCGGAGAAGGCTGGTAACAAAGATATACATCGGATATCTAGGCAGCGCGCACTGCCTAGTTGCCCGCAGTTTACCATGGATACCAGCCTGCATACATCGTGTAAACGATATTTAAATCATTTCCACAATGTCACTAGTCCAATGATCGCTGGTGAGTCTGCCTGTGTGACAGCTCACCAGCGATCAGCCGTCAATGTTGCCAATGATCAGATCGCTGACAACATTGACGTGTGTGACGCCGGCTTTAGATTCAAAATATTGCAGTTGTGATGATCTTGGTTGCCTGCGGCAGCTGTGCGGTGATATTCAGCCTTGCAAATTTCAGCCTTGTAAACCCTGCTCCCAATAACCCAATCATGAAACCACAGCACTTTGCAGTGAAATCACGCATACAAATTAGATTTGTCAATAAGTTGTGCACAATGTGTCAGGCTTGATATTTTACTTTCTTCAAAATTTCCAAAATGGTAAATGAAAAATAGTAAATAAATCTCCCAATACATAGAAGAAAGGACAATATATATTAATGGTATGGCCATGTTCGCACAACCTTATCGTCAATATTATTCAATAGTGCTCTGTGGATGACAGTTGTTTCTTCACAGACTGAGTGATGGCGTCAATACAAGGGCAGAAAGCACAAGTCTCTTCCCAATTCCAGATGGGACTCACCTATTGAAGTGTGCATTAAAAATTGGATCCAATACTGATTATCTGTATAGCTTCCGATTTTTAAAGATACATTGTAATGTTTTAACAGAAAAATGTATTTGGTCTTTTAAATTGTTTAACTGCTTAACACCCCCCAATATTATATGGATTGCATACAGATGACAATACTGAAGACAAAGTAATGTCCTTGTTTTCTGGATGAAAGTCAGATGATTATTTATATGCTTTTGTGAACATAGGATAAGGATTGGTGTAACACAGATGGAAGGAGTGATTATGGTAGTTTACCAAGAGAGCGTAGTTTATTAAGAGTCATCTATTACACAGTATGGAAATATCGTATTTCATGAATGCTTTCATTGTCCAAGAAAAAATGAGAAGTAAAAGTTAAATGACTTGTCATGTTTTTAGGTCTTCCCCTTTGCACTGGTTTGAATACTAATGACATTTATATCAGAGCAGAACTAGGCTTGTCTTCAACCTGATTAAAGGGTTTGATTTGCTACCCTAGACCTGTACATAATAATCCTGGCTTAGCAGAGTTCCTTTTGGTATCCCTACTGGTATCCAAAATGTGAAGCATGTACTCTTCGGCGGCAGGATATGCTTAGTTATGGAGCGGAAAAGCACATCTCCGTCAACTGGATAGTGGCCACAGTAGGGTACTGCAGGTCCACCTCAAGTCATTGGAATACAGGCAGATAATAATTGAATAATATTTAGTCATTTATATAGCGCCATTAATGCCACAGCGCTTTAAAATACATCAGCAACACTGTCCCCAGAGGGGCTCACAATCTAAATTCCATATCAGTATGTTTTTGGAATGTGGGAGAAACCCACAAAAACACATGGAGAACATACAAAGTCCTTGTAAATATTGTAGGCAGATGTATAGTACCCAACTACAGCCATTATAGAGTTGATGGAGCTGTGCTATGCTATGCTGATCAAATCCAACCACCTCTCAATAGGAACACCTGATCTGATTGGTATTACCAGCGGATATTACCACTATACTGATCAGTAAACCTCTCCCAACAAAGTAAGAACAAAATTACTGGATATTTAATTATTAAGTAACAATGACTCTGAGGAATGTGGTAATACCACACAGTAATAATACTCCCATTGTTCCTACACATAGTAATATTTATTCATTTATATAGGGCTATTAATGCCATAGCACTTTGCATACACTGTCCTCATTGGGGCTCACAATCTAAATACCCTATCAGTATGTCTTTGAAATGTGGGAGGAAACCAGAGAATCTGGAAGAAACTCACACAAACACAAGTAGAACATACAAACTCCTTGCAGATGTCATCCTTGGTGGGTTTTGAACCCAGGACCCCAGTGCAAGGCCACCTCTAGTAATAATCCTCCTTGTGTCTCCACACAGTACTATATTTCCTATTGCGCCTCAGTACCTGCACACATCAATATTAACCCATGTATCTATTCTGTTCCTCCGTATACAAATAGTGCCCTCACTGTGCCTTCGTATAATAATAATGTACAGGTATAATGACATTCCCTTGACTTCTCCTATGCCCTGTTTGCAGCAATAAAAACTAACAAAAAACTTAAACTCACCTAGCTCAGTGCTAACAATGAGATAAGACCTTCTCTGTCTGAGTGCGACCCAGTTTGGGCACAGGATGAAGTGATGTTATGGCGTCACTTACATTCTCTTAAAGTTATTGAGGGACTCCAGCAGGCCGCAGGCTAACAGCCGCCCATGCATAGACCCTCATTCGGGCATTAGTGATTTTTGACGTATGCAAAACAATTACCTATTTTCATTAGTGTTTTCGATTAGCCTTTAATAAGTGCTTGTTCAGTGTGTCAGGTTCATCAGTCCCCCTACAAAAAAAAACAGTGTTGTGGAGTTTTCTCAAGTGTCTATTAAACTGTTGTGTAAAATTAATGTCATATGGATGGTTTATGAGTGCTGTCCCAATTTTTTTCACTGACCCATAGATTTTAATTGGCATGTCCGATAAAAATCGGACATATTTTGTTTGTTTAAGGGTGTGGCTCACAAAAATGCACAGACATGTGACAACTCCATAGAATATAATAGGCACGAGTTGTATCTACGAAAAAACATGGTAAGACAACTGGCAAGACAGGGAGCCCATGGCTCTGCTACATTTTTCAATGGTATCCACATCATAGAATATCAAGGTTGTGGATAGCATTGAAAGTGATGCCAGCCTTTTTGTCAGGCAAGTATGAAATGTCGTCAACAGGCTGGGTGGTAGAAACCCAACTGTGGTTGCTACTAAACATTTTTAGCTATGGGTTTTCTCCTCTAGGGACAAAGAATCATGTTAAAATCTATATTACTCAACCATATTTTTTCTCTAAGACATAAAAAGTCCAACATTTACCTAATATGGACATCACCAATGGATTATTGTATACACGTCGTCTGATATTCTCTAGTAGTCTATTTTCACATATACTGTGCTATAGTGTGCAGTAAAATGTCTGCCAACAGACCCAATTATAGACTATTAAAATTCAGTGGGGTGCATCGGGGAAAGAAAGAAATAATGCAGTTGTGAACAAAGCCTTACATGAATGAAATCTAAATATCAAACAGATTCTAAGAAATTCAGACCCGTGTGAGATAAAAGTCATCATGAGGAATATCTAAGGTCGGAGACACACTATGTGAGATGTCTGTGAGATACTTGAATGAGTCTCACATGACTCACCTGCAATGGCCTCTGGATTTCAGGACAGGAGCACATCAGCTGCATATTTTCTATGGACTTTCCGTCCAGCGAGGCAGCGGCCATTCCAGGTGAGTTATGTGAAACTTATGTCAAATCTAGCATGTATCTTGCATAGTGTGTCTCTGGCATAATTCTAGAGAACAGTGCAGTCAGCCTGTTCCTCAGAGATGACTGAAAACTGTTTGTATTAGGTTGTACTAGAAAAAACAACAACAAAAACAACAAGTGAGCAAATACCCGAAAATAATAAAAGTGAAAGAAAATAAATAGGGAGCTTGGTAACATTATTGTGATCATAAAAATGTGTAAGCTGTCCCTTCAGCAAAAAGGTGAACCCATCGGGTCAGTCCCGGCCTAAAAACAGTACTAATACCTTGTCACCTGTCTGTGACGTGTAATGACAAGGACAGGATCAAGCAGGACCTGGGTCCCAACAGATCACATCACACAATGGGAAGCTACACATTAAATAATGTCCAGCTCAAAGGTAGGCCACACCTATGATTGCATGACTGCAAGAAAAATAATGAAAGACCAGGGCTGGAACTAAAGTGTAACTATGCAGTGGCACACATTCACACTGGCCTCATAATGAAAAAACAACAAAAAAAGTCGGCAAAACACCAAAATAATAAAAGTAAAATCCTAAAGTGAAAGAAAAATAGGGTACTTGGTGACATTATTATGGTCATAAAAATGTGTAAGCTGACCACCAGCAACAAAGTGACCCTATCGGGACAGTCCCTACCTAAAAACAATACTAATACACTGTCACCTTTCTGTGATGTGGAATGACAAGGACAGGATCAAGCAGGAACACCAAGTACCCTATTTATTTTCTTTCACTTTAGCACTTTACTTTTATTATTTTAGGGTATTTGCTCACTAGTTGTTTTTTTTTTCCATTATGAGGCCAGTGTTAACGTGCACCTCTACATACTTACACTTTAGTTCCAGCCCTGGTTTTAGGTTGTACTAGGTAGAAAGTTTCTATGAAAGTTAAATGAACATCGGTCAAACTTGCTGATTTTAACAAGAGCTACAAATGTATAGGGGGGTATCTTATTCTTCCCCTGATAACAGATTTTTAGATTTGGAATTCACAGCAGGTAAACCACTGCCACAAATTGAGTTAGGCTGGCTTCACACTACGTTTTTGTCCTATTCGTTTGGATCCTGTTTTTTGCAGGATTTCCAAACGAACAGGAACGGACAGCACTGGACTGGCACCTTCAGATGCTATTTCTGTGTCCGGTCCGGTATCCAGACACAGAAAGAGCAGCAGGGAGCCGAACCGCTGTCAGCGCTGTGTGACAAGTGCTGTCAGCGCTGTCTAATATAATTTTAGCAGTGTATATCTATATACACTGCTAAAATGATATTAAATAAAGGGATGATTAAAAATAAAAAATAATAAATACCTTCCGGCGACTTCTGAGTGTCCCACGCTGAATCTCCTGGCATTTGAGGACCTGGCATGATGTCACTGGGAGGGGCGGGGCAACCCAATCACATGACGACATCAGCACCAATTAAAACCTGCGCTGATTTTTGCCCCCCATGTATCCCTACGGGGCAGGATGGCTGTTATTTGCCATCCGGTTTTGTGCCATTCTTGGAGGATCCGGTTGTTTTCTTTTGTTGCCCCGAACACAAAATCAGAGCTTGCAGCATTTCTTGTGTCTGGTGGCAAAAACTGACACAACCGGATCCTCCCGGATCTGGGTGATCCGGCGCCCATAACATGGGAGTCTATGGGCGCTAGATTGCGCAAAAAAAACGATTCGATTCCCGGAGCCTGGCGCTAATAGAGCGGTGGCTCTGAAATTCAGCTGCGCTCGTTCAGCACCTGGACAGCGCAGCATTTCAGCGCCGCCGCTGAAGTACAGCACCATCGCGAGCTCCATGGCTTGAAATTTCAGTTCCGCGGCCAGCTCCCCTGCACTCGCAGTGCTTAAATTTCAGCACTGGACAGCGGCAGAAATGAAGCCAGCAAAAAGCAGGATCGAGGGCAGATTTGCCCTCCGTTTCTACTCGTCCGGGGCTGTCAGTTTGTGTCCTGTGCTTCCCGCAAAACACCGGACACAACCTGACAACCAAAATTGGTGTGAAGCCGGCCTAAGGATGTCAGGGAAAAGATTCTAGACCTGCACAAGGCTGAAATGGGCTACAAAACTATAAGTAAGACGCTGGGTCAGAAGGAGACAACTGTTGTTGCAATAGTAAGAAAATGGAAGACATACAAAATGGGTGTCAGTCGACATTGATCTGGGGCTCCATGCAAAATCTCACCTCTTGGGGTATCCAGGATCATGAGGAAGGTGAGAGATCAGCCTAAAACTACTTGTTAATGATCTCAAGGCAGCTTGGACCACGGTCGCCAAGAAAACCACGGGTAACACATTACGTTGTAATACATTAAATTCCTGCAGTGCCCGCAAGTACCATTGCTCAAGAAGGCACATGTGCCGCCCGTCTGAAGTTTCCAATGAACACCTTGGTGATTCTGAGAGTGATTGGGAGAAGGTGCTGTGCACGGGTGAGACTAAAATTGAGCTCTTTGGCATTAACTCAACTCGCTGTGTTTGGAGGAAGAGAAATGCTGCCTATGACCTAAACAACACCGTCCCCACTGTCAAGCATGGCGGTGGAAACATTATGTTTTGAGGGTGTTTCTCTACTAAGGGCACAGGACCACTTCACCGCATCAATGGGACAATGCATGAAGCCATGTACTGTAAAATCCTGAGTGACAACCTTCTTCCCTCCACCAGGACATTAAAAATGTGTCGTGACTGGGTTTTCCAGCATGACAATGACCCAAATCATACAGCCAAGACAACAAAGGAGTGGCTCAAAAAGAAACATATTAGGGTCATGGAGTAGCCTAGCCAGCCTCCAGACCTTTATCCCAGTTACGCGCCAGCCTCAAAATCTTAAAGATTTAGAGATGATCTGCAAATAGGAGTGGACCAAAATTCCTCCTGACATGTGCGCAATCCTGATCAACTACTAGATCCATCTGCTGTGCTTGCCAACAAGGCTTTTGCCACCAAGTATTAAGTCTTGTTTGCCAAGAGTGATCACATACTTATTTCTTTCTTCAAAATGTAAATACATATATATAATTTAGACAATGTGATTTCCTGAATTTTATTTTGGATATTCTATCTCTCACTGTTAAAATTAACATACAATTAAAATTATAGACTGTTTACACTTCCAGCGGGCCTGGGAAAGGGAACTAGACAGGAACATCACAGTCAATGAATGGCAGAAAAGCTTTTTATTTACACACAAATTAGCCAGTGCCTGTGTCGCACAAGAGAGGAGCTACAAGCTGCTCACCAGATGGTACCTATGCCCTGTTGCCATGCACCGCGTGTTCCCTGAAATTTCAGACAGTTGTTGGCGTTGTGGGAAAAGCGCCAGGGACGATGCTTCACATTTGGTGGGGTTGTGGTGAAATCCAGCAGTTCTGGTCTAGGGTGTTCGGCACTTACACACGGATAACAGGTAAACAGGTTAAATGTTGCCCTGATGTAGCTCTACTATCCATCTTTCCAGGACCTATTGGGCTTAACAATAAGGATATCCTAACTTCTGTGTCTCGGGCCCTAATTCCGAGATTCTGGACAACTCCTCAGGTACCCTCTCTGCTTGACTGGTTCAAGGAGATGATGGATCTATTCCGAATGGAGGAGCTGGCGGCTGACGCTTCAGATTCTCGTGATACATTTTCAGTGACCTGGACTGAGTGGATTCTCTACCAAGACTCGACTGAATTTAGGAGAACTTTTTCTGAGGTTGATTTTGTGGTACGATAAATGGTCGACACGGGGTCGAGGTATCCCCTATCCCTTATTCCCCTTTCCCCTTCGGACCTATCCTCCTCTTATCCTGACCACGATTAACTTAGTTCAGTTCCTACTTTCCCTTTTAATATCACTATCTATTTTTCTTCCTTTTCCTTTATATCTACTCTGTTACTCAATAGTTTTAGTCTTGCAAATTATCCTTGCAGTTTATCCTTTTATGCGGTTCCAGTAAAACTGAAGGGAGCAATGTACCTGTTATCTTGAGGAACTCCGCTAAAGGTAAGCCTAACTTCAGCTGGACCGGATTTTACGTAGGTCCTAAGAGGCTTAATCTTCGCTGGTTCTTCAAAGTCAGGAAAGTTGATAAGTATTACCCCAATAGATACCTGTTTACTCTTAACCAAATTAACAAAGGGGAGTTTGATACTATAATATTTTTGGAAAAATAAAAGGGATTCCTAACCCCCTTCATTGCGGTAAACCCCTTGACTAAGACAGGGGTCCCTTACTCCCCTGTTTGTGATATATGAACACGGGAACAGACCGCCTTATATATGAAGAGGGTTTATAAACTTGAGAATGTACATCGAATAATACTTTTGTACTGATGTCCTAATGTGAATTCATTATCTGTACTTCCTGACTTATATTTAATCGTATAACTTGTAATGCTTTTTCCTTTTAAAATTAATAAAAAGAGATTGACCATAAAATTATAGACTGTTCATGTCTTTGTCAGTGGGCAAACTTACAAAATCAGGGTGATCTATAAGCAAGGAAAGTACCTGTTTCAGACATTCTCTTTTCTCCCCTCCTAGTTTTCGTTTTTTGTCTTTTGACTTGATGTAGCCATGCTTGAAGTGTACATTCTGCTATTTACTATCCTATAACAGCCTTATCATGTATATTTTCAAGTCATATTTGCACTAATGTAGGAAAACTTTTATTTCAATAAAAACAAAAAGTTTATTTAAAAAAATTATTTACAAAATCAGCAAGGGATCAAATAATTATTTCTTTCACTGTACCATGAGAAGTGAGGTTCCTGCTCACAAGAGCTTACAATCTATGAGGAAATAGGGGAGGCACAAAAGGAAATGGTAATTAAGTGCCATCATATATGGCCCAGCCATCAATATAATAAATAGGGGATTCACATAAAACTACATGAACCAGTCACCAGCCAAGATCTGTACAAGTATAAATAAAGTGCATGGACAGTGTGCAGACAGATGATGCAAGGAATTGCTTTTCGAAGGGTACTGTCACACCTGGCGACGGCACTGCCGATTTGTTAGGCGATGTAGGGGCGTGGCCTATCGGCGCCAATATCGCCCCTGCGTTGCCTAATGTAAAGGGGCAATGTCGGCGCTACATGTCGCCTCTGAGTGGTCGCCTGGTTTCACATCAGTGCTCTGAAACCAGGCGAGCACTCAGGGGCGATGTGTAGATATCGCTCCATGTAACAGGGGGACGGTGATCTGACAGGCGATGGGAGCCACAGGCTCCCATGTTACAGCATCGCCACTGGGGTTTTTAGACACCCCAGCGCCGATGTCGCCTGTCAGATAGCCAGTGCGTCACCGGAGGTGTCGACGCATGTGTGGCACCCTGGTTGGGGCACCACATGAACTCTTAGGATACAAATGGAGGAGTACACAGCAAGCAGCCCCACTTACTAACACAACTTACAACACCCCTTTCACCCCAGGCCTCTAGGGGGAGCCCCACTGGTTGCCTTAAGCCAGTTCCCCCTATAAATATGGGTCCTGGAGGGAGAAACAGTGGAGTGTGCAGTCACTTTAGAACTGTGAACAGCTAGGAGAGCTGACCTGGTACTGGTGCCACACTAGGCTCACGCCTTCTCATCAGAAAAATGGAGTATACCAGGTAGTTCGGGAGTACGAACAAGTGTTTAGCAAACATCCACTTGATTTTGGGAGGATTAAAGGGGTACAACACCATATCCCCACAGGCGACCATGCACCCATCAAAGAGAGGTATAGGCCTATACCACCCACACACTACCAAAAAGCTAAAGAAATGCATCAGGACATGAAAAACGCAGGGGTCATTAGGGATAGCTGTAGTCCCTGGGCAGCACCACTGGTCCTGGTTAAAAAGAAAGATGGTAGTATAAGGATGTGCGTAGACTATAGGCAAATCAACAAAGTCACACACAAGGATACATACCCGTTGTTCCACATAGAAGAGTCACTAGCTGCACTTAAGTCTGCCAATTACTTCTCCACATTAGATCTTACTAGTGGGTACTGGCAGGTCTCCGTTGCAGAGGAAGATCGTGAGAAGACAACCTTCACGACGCCCATGGGGTTATGCGAATTCAACAGTATGCCGTTCGGGTTGTGCAATGCCCCTGGAACATTTCAGAGACTGATGGAGTGTTGCTTGGGTCACAAGAACTTCGAGACTGTGCTGTTATACCTGGATAATGTCATTGTATACTCCCAGACCTATAAAGATCACCTGCAACACCTGAGTGAAGTGTTCGAGTCTCTATCCAAGTACGGTATGAAACTGAAACCGTCCAAATGCCACTTGCTGAAACCCAAAGTTCAGTACCTGGGACATGTGGTCAGTGCAGAAGGCGTAGCACCTGACCTGGACAAAGTTACAGTCATCAAAAACTGGCCAGCGCCAACCACTCACAAAGAGGTACGCCAATTCTTAGGACTGGTCAGTTATTACCGAACATTCATCAAATGCTACACCAAAATAGCAGCACCCATGCAAGATCTCCTAGTAGGTCAATCTAAGAACGGCAAGATCAGGGGGCCCCTGTTCCGGTGGGGACCAGAAAAGGAACAATCCTTCCAGAGGTTAAAAGATGCTTTAACAGGGGAAGAGATCCTAACATATCCTGATTACAACCTACCGTTTCTGTAATATACAGACGCAAGCAATGAAGGCCTAGGAGCAGTCCTAGCCCAACGCCAACAAGGAAAGGAGAAGGTGATAGCCTACGCCAGCAGAAAGCTCCGTCCAATGGAAAAGAACCCAGAGAACTACAGCTCATTCAAACTGGAGTTCCTGGCCCTGGTCTGGACAATCACAGAGCGTTTCAAGCATTACCTGGCATCCGCCCCATTCACAGCTTTCACTGACAACAACCCTCTAACACACTTAGAGACTGCAAAGCTGGGTGCCCTAGAACAGCGTTCGGTAGCAAGACTGTCAAACTATGACTTTACTGTGAAGTACCGGGCAGGTCACAAAAACGGCAATGCTGATGCCCTGTCTAGAATGCCTAACCTCCCTGAAGAAGGAGAAGACATAGATGACCTGGAAGAGATAGAATTACCAGCTTTCCATTGCACGGGTACTGCAACTTGTCATCAGGCGAGTCAGAGACGTGGAGAGAGGGTAGTGAACCCTTTACCTCACCATGACTGGAAAGAGGCTCAAACCAATGATCCAGACGTTAGCTTAGTCAGGGAATTAATAACCCAAGAGCACGCCAGTATGGATCCCGATGCCTCACCAAATGCCAAGCGCCTGTGGAAGGAGAAGGGAAGTTATTTGTCTACCAAGGGAAACTATGCAGAAGGTATCTGAACCCAGAATCCACAAACTCATATGGCAGATTGTAGTTCCAAAAACAGAAGTCCGAATGATCCTTGAAGCCTACCATGACGATGCAGGACACTTCGGATGGAAGAAGCTGGAAATGCTACTGAAAGACCGTTTCTATTGGGTCGGTATGCGAGGTTCGATTGACAAGTGGTGTAAGAATTGTGGACCGTGTCATCTCCGAAGAAAAGACCATCTGAGTCAGAAAGCTCCGTTGCAGCCAATCATTACCAAGAGACCTCTTGAAATAGTTGCTCTCGACCACGTAAAGTTAACCCCAAGTTGAACCGGTTATACTTATGCACTCACCATAGTTGATCACTATTCAAGATTCCTTGTGGTTGTACCAGTTAAAGACTTAACCGCAGAAGTAGCAGCTAAAGAATTCCAGAGTTACTTTTGTCGCCCACATGGGTACCCAGATCAAGTCTTAACTGACCAAGGACCAGCATTCGAGTCGGACCTGTTTCACGCACTTCTAGGACTTTATGGGTGTAAAAAGATAAAGACCACTCCATATCATCCTCAGACCAACGGTTTATGCGAGAAAATGAACCACATCGTGATTGACATGCTCAAAACTCTACCCTTGAAGAGAAAAATCAATGGCCTGAAAAACCTCCAGACCTTGTGGATATCTACAACCACATACTGTCACGTCCTACTGACGGACCTCACACGTGGACCTACTGGACCGCGTAGAGCGGATGCTGATACCGGGTGATAGAGAGGTGGACCAGTACAGTAGAGTCAACAGGTTTATTAGAACAACAACAACAACACAGGAACCCACGCCCCTGGGGAGAGCCACAAGGTCGCAGCACTGGAAAACCACCGAAGGAGGCCCCGGAGCGCTTAACCCCTATACAGGGATACCGCCGGTACCAACCTCGGAGGGGCCAATGAAGCGGACACGAGTGTTAAACCGACCCAGGCGACGTGGTAACAAAACAGCAACCGGGTATACAATAAGAAACGGGAATCGGAACACAGAGAATCCGGAGCAGGGCTGGAGGAAGCGCTTCAGCAGGGAAGAGGTCCGGAAGCAGACCGAGACCACTGGAGTCAGCGAGGAGCCGGCACGGGAGGAATCTGCGGGAAGGAACAAGAGTAATCAGATATCAAGCCAATAAAGAAACAACCTGACCAGACCAGGATTAGCAAGTTCTCTACATAGAAATTGCCCTGGCAATGAGTAAGAGAAAACAGGAAGCTTATATCATAGCAGGGTACTCCTGATTGGCAGAACACAGAGACCTGGTGAATGGCTGAGGGGAGGAGCAAGCTCCCTGCAGTTCTCCAGCAGATACTAATTTGGAGATGGATTGTCATAGCTCAAGCAGTGGTCCCGGAAGTGAGAGGAGCAGTGTTGCTCACGCAGAGGGTGCTGGACCCCTGCGGCTGGGGACAGGTGCGCGCACCTGGGGAGCATACGGTAAGGAAGACGCTACCCGACCGACCCGCGGGCGGCGGCTGCCAGCGCCCCTGCCGTCGGCGGATGGTCGACACCCGGGACCCTTGAGGCCGGACAGGGGCGGTAGGAGCCGAGGGAGTAACGGCAGCATGCCCGGGGCACGGGCGGCAGACCCCCGGGTGGTTATAGTACCCCCCCTCCATGCCCCCCGGACGGAACCCGGCCAGAAACCTGCGCAGGAGGCGCGGGGCATTGACGTCTGCCTCGGGTACCCAGGACCGTTCCTCGGGACCAAACCCCTTCCAGTCAACCAAATACCACTTAGAACGACCCCTCATCCTCATGTCCAGAATAGCACTGATCTCGAACACGTCGGAAGCCGTAACCGGTGGTGGATGCGAGTCCGGATCCGGGAAGTAGCGGTTGAGGACCAGAGGCTTGAGGAGAGAACGGTGGAAAGAGTTATGGATACGCAGTGATGGAGGCAAACGTAACTGGTAGCACACCTCATTCAGTCTCCGGACCACAGCAAAGGGGCCGATATATCGCGGACCGAGCTTGTAGGATGGCATCTTGAGGCGTACGTACTTGGAGGAGAGCCATACCGTGTCTCCGGGGTTGAACAGGGGGGAGTCCAGACGACGTTTGTCGGCATGGCCCTTCATCCGCTGGGAAGCCCTTTCCAGGGCTGAACGGGTCGTCTCCCAGATCTTGGTAAAGTCTCGAGCCAGCGTGTTCGCAGCTGGATTCGGAGTTGCGTCCGCCACGGGACGTGGGACCCTAGGATGGTGTCCGTAGACTATAAAGAAAGGACTGTTACCGGAGGACTCACCAACATGGTTGTTATAGGAAAATTCGGCCCAGGGAAGCAGGGAGGACCAGTCGTCATGGTGGGCGTTGACGAAGTGTCGCAGGTACCCGGACAACACTTGATTTACCTGTTCGGCCTGCCCATTGGACTGTGGATGATAAGCAGAAGAGAAGTCGAGGTTGACATCGAGCTTCTTGCAGAGAGAACGCCAGAACCTGGAGACAAACTGCACACCCCTGTCGGAGACAATGTTAGAGGGAAGACCATGCAGACGGAGAACATGAGACACAACAGTTCAGCCAACCTGGGAGCAGATGGAAGACCGGGCAGGGGAATGAAATGAGCCATCTTCGAGAACCGGTCAACCACGACCCATACCACAGTGTTACCGGAGGAGACAGGAAGGTCAGTGACGAAGTCCATGGCGATGTGCCTCCATGGTTCCGAGGGCACCGGTAAGGGTAGAAGGAGCCCGACGGGCCGTTGCTTGGGCGTCTTGTTCCGAGCGCAAGAAGGACAGGCGGAGACATAGTCGGATATGTCCCGACGCATCTGCGGCCACCAATAGTACCGCTCAATCAGGAGCTGGGTCTTTGTTACCCCCGCATGGCCTGCGAGTCTGGACGAATGACCCCAGCGCAGGACGTGCCTGCGATCAGCCTCGGGTACCAGCGTCTTACCTGGAGGCGGAAGGGACAGACGGAGAGGTGCCACCATGCAGATGTTGAATGGATTGATGATGGATCGGGGCTCCTCCTCTTGGTCCTCTACGAGGAAGGACCGGGATAGGGCATCCGCCTTGATGTTCTTGCCTGCTGGGCGAAAATGGAGTTGAAAGTCAAAGCGGGCGAAAAACAGTGACCATCGAGCCTGTCGGGGATTGAGTCTCTGTGCCGACTGGACGTATGCCAGGTTCTTGTGATCGGTGTAGATCACCACGGGATGTACTGCGCCCTCCAGGAGGTATCGCCACTCCTCCAGGCCATTTTGACGGCCAGCAGCTCCCGATCCCCTATGGAGTAGTTCCGCTCTGCGGAGGAAAAGGCCTTGGAGAAAAAACCGCATGTCACCATACGCCCTGAGGAGGACTTCTGGGAGAGGACGGCTCCGGCTCCGGAGGAGGATGCGTCCACCTTCCCAGAAAGAACTGGTTATCCGCCACCGGCCGGTGGAGAACTGGAGCCGAGGAAAAGGCACTCTTGAGTGTCATGAAGGCGGTCTCGGCCTCGGGGGTCCAAGCCTTAGCAGGCGTCCCCTTCCGGGTCAGTGCGGTAAGAGGCTTGACCACGTCGGAGAAATGTGGGATGAACTGCCGATAATAGTTGGCAAAACCAAGGAACCTCTGGATGGCCTTGAGGCCTACGGGTCGAGGCCACGAGAGGATTGCGGATAGCTTCTCCGGGTCCATCTCCAGACCGACGTCGGAGATAACGTAGCCCAGAAAGGGCAAAGATGTCCGTTCAAACAAGCATTTTTCGTATTTGGCATATAACTGGTTTTCCCGTAACCGGAGAAGGACACGTCGGACATCTCGCCTGTGAGTGGGAAGATCCAGAGAAAATACCAGAATGTCATCCAGGTAGACCACGACACACACGTACAGAAGGTCCCGGAAGATATCATTCACGAATTCCTGGAAGACAGCAGGGACGTTACTGAGACCGAACGGCATTACCTTATATTCATAGTGCCCGTCCCGGGTGTTGAAGGCGGTCTTCCATTCGTCTCCTGCTCGTATCCGGACCAGGTTATATGCCCCTTCGGAGGTCCAGCTTCGTGAAGACCCGGGAACCACGTAGCCGGTCGAACAGCTCTGGTATGAGGGGAAGCGGGTATCTATTCTTCACGGTGATGGCGTTGAGACCCCGATAGTCAATGCACAGTCGTAAGGAGCCGTCCTTCTTCTTTACGAAGAAGAACCCTGCCCCTGCGGGCGAGGAGGACTTCTGGATGAAACCCCGTGCCAGGCTGTCCTTTACGTAGTCAGACATTGCCTGGGTCTCGGCAGGGTTTAACGGATAGATACGGCCTTTCGGGAGTTGAGCCCCAGGCACCAGGTCTATAGGACAGTCATAAGGTCTATGCGGGGGTAACGTCTCGGCCTCCCTCTTGTCGAAGACGTCGGCATACGACCAATAGGCCGAGGGCAGACCGGGTAACGCTGCTGGTGATGGTGGCAACCGGACGGGGACACGGGAAGAAGGCAACGACTATGACAAGCCTGCCCCCACCGCAGGACCTCACCTGTTCGCCATTCCAGAACCGGTTCATGCATGCGGAACCATGGAAGACCAAGCATAAATGGAGGAGACAGGGACGGCAGGACATAGAAAGTGAGGCGTTCCGTGTGCAGAGCTCCGACTTGTATCTCTACCTCTCCGGTGACACCCGTCACGGCGTCCTGTAAGGGTCTCCCATCGACCGAGATGATGACACGGGGTTGCTGCAGGGGGTATATAGGAATACCGTAGCGCTGCGCCGCGTCTTGTTGCACGAAATTACTTGCAGAACCGGAATCCAGGTGAGCCAGCTCCGAATGCGTTTGTCTCCGACCTTAAACAGGATGGCGATAGTGAGAGGGTGAGAGGAATCGTTCTTCGTTTGGTTGGTCTCTCTTACCTGTCCAAGATGAAGGTTCACCGGCCGCTTGGGGCATTGGCGACGAAAGTGGTCAGATCCTCCGCAGTACAGGCATAGACCCCGGGTGATCCTCTCCTCCCTCATCTGGATCCGGGAGCGTACGTGATCCACCTGCATGGCCTCCTGGCCTGCCGGAGGCGCTGTGGGTACCGGAAGAAGAGGTCGCTGGAAAGTGGGAGCCAAGCGAAGGGGTCTTCTCTCCTGCGTCCTCTCCTGTGTTCTCTCCTGTGACCGCTCCTGAAGCGATGGTCGATTCGGACAGCGAGGGTGATGTACTCCTCCAGGGAGCTGGGCAGGTCCCGAACCGCCAGTTCGTCTTTGATCCGGCTCGACAATCCCCGGCGGAAGACACCAACTAGGGCTCATCCGCCCAGCGGAGTTCGGAAGCAAGGGTACGGAACCGGATGGCATACTGCCCAACAGACTGGTTACCTTGGTGTAAGTTGAAGAGTGCCTCGGTGGCAGAGGCCACCCGACCCGGTTCATCGAAGGTTCTACGAAAGGTGTCCAGGAACGCCTGGAGGTTGGACACGATGGGATCTTCCCTCTCCAATACCGGGTTGAACCATGCCAGTGCTTCTCCCTCGAGATGCGAAGCCAGAAACGTCCACTCTTGCCTCATCCGTCGAGAATTGGTGGGGTAGCAACCGGAAGTGGAGTTGGCACTGGTTAATGAACCCCCGACATGTTTTAGGATCCCCTGCATACCTGGTGGGCTGGCATAAGCGTGGAGAAGACACGGCTCTGGCCGGAACTCCAGCAGGTAGCACGGGGACGGAACCTGGACCTTTCCAGTCGCTCTCTGTAGGCTGGTAAGCCGATCATCCACGGAGGCCATATGGGATAGCATCCGAGTCTGTATCCCTCTCTGGTGGTCCAACTCTTGTGGAGACCCAAGATCTGAGAAGAGAGAGCGGGATCAGTAGCGGAGAGCGCCCCTAGGCGCCCCTCCAGAGACTGGATAAAACCCACGACCTGGTCGTGACTCTGGCGGAGTCCGGCCAGCTCTCTTTGGGCATCAAACCTGGTATCAGCGGGGTCCATGGCCAGGGCAAGATCTGTCACGTCCTACTGACGGACCTCACACGTGGACCCACTGGACCGCGTAGAGCGGATGCTGATACCGGGTGATAGAGAGGCGGACCAGTACAGTAGAGTCAACAGGTTTATTAGAACAACAACAACAACACAGGAACCCACGCCCCTGGGGAGAGCCACAAGGTCGCAGCACTGGAAAACCACCAAAGGAGGCCCCGGAGCGCTTAACCCCTATACAGGGATACCGCCGGTACCAACCTCGGAGGGGCCAATGAAGCGGACACGAGTGTTAAACTGACCCCAGGCGACGTGGTAACAAAACAGCAACCGGGTATACAATAAGAAACGGGAACCGGGAACACAGAGAATCCGGAGCAGGGCTGGAGGAAGCGCTTCAGCAGGGAAGAGGTCCGGAAGCAGACCGAGACCACTGGAGTCAGCGAGGAGCCGGCATGGGAGGAATCTTATATCATAGCAGGGTACTCCTGATTGGCAGAACACAGAGACCTGGTGATTGGCTGAGGGGAAGAGCAAGCTCCCTGCAGTTCTCCAGCAGATACTAATTTGGAGATGAATTGTCATAGCTCAAGCAGTGGTCCCGGAAGTGAGAGGAGCAGTGTTGCTCACGCAGAGGGTGCTCTGGACCCCTGCGGCTGGGGACAGGTGCCGCACACCCGGGGAGCATACGGTAAGGAAGACGCTACCCGACCGACCCGCGGGCGGCGGCTGCCAGCGCCCCGAGCCGTTCGGCGGATGGTCGACACCCGGGACCCTTGAGGCCGGACAGGGGCGGTAGGAGCCGAGGGAGTAACGGCAGCATGCGCGGGGCACGGGCGGCAGACCCCCGGGTGGTTACACATACCAGTTAGTTCAACTAATTACTCACCTGCTTACTTAATGCGAGCAAGACCAGGTAAACTGCCAGTTGATCTAGAAATGGGAACCATTGAACCAGCACAAGATTCTCTAGAAAAATATTGGGTTAATCAACGCCAAGAACAATACAAGAAAGTACAAGAGAGTGTCGAAAGAAATCTGAACATAAGCAGAAGTAAACAAGAGCATGATTTCAATAAGCACGCCTCAGCAGAACCTTTAACAACAGGTGAACTAGTACTAAAAAGAAAGAGGAAAACCAACAAATTGGATGACAATTGGTAGTCAGAACCCTACACAATAATGCCGTCACAATATGACAATTTTAAAACTTGTGTAATCAGCAAAGATCAAGGAAACACATTTACAACTGTATCCAGAGACCATTTGAAAAGATGTCCAGAACAGTTAATACCACAAGAAACCAATTACCCTACAGTAACCGTTGAACAACAAAAAGAAAATCTAGTCCATACAGAAATTGGAGATTACCCGCCGACTGGCCTCAATGTGAAGGAGCATTTATCATACCAGTTATTTCATTTTACCAACCTACAGAAGATCAAATACCAATTGAACCAGTTCAAATGCAAGAAATGCAGCCTGTTATTTCAGAGCCTGAGATTCCTGTAATCGGTGAACCTGCTAGTCTCATTGTAAGACAAACAACTCAAAGACAACTACCTACACTACCACCTTTAACCGAGGATAGTCCAGTAGAAAGATTACATACTTACTAAGGAATCACAGACACACGTAGGGCAAGTAGAGGAAGAACCAGTGCGTACACTACACAAACAACAGCTTTTGACACGCCAACACTACGCAGATCACACGTAGTACATTAGGACAAACCCCAAATAGATATGGAGATTGGGTTTAAAATGTAGTGGAAAAATAATACCTGTTAATCCATGTAAATAGTACCCGTGTTCAAAAACTGTAAACAGTAGTGTACAGAAGGGTGGAAGAACTGGGCCCTGTCCCAAGTATATTAAGTTGGGGACAGAAAGTGCCTAGGTAGTGTAAGAAGGTTAGTCCCGACCTCCTAAGCAGAGACACCCATAGGGAATTTATGTGTAAAGTTTAGAATGTGTAACCTGTCAATGTCTTTACCCCTGGACTTTACCCTTTTCCCCGTTTCTTCGACTTGGACAATAGTCACAGGACTTGTGTGACAAAAACTTACTTTTCCAGCCTGCGGCAGATGGACTAGTGTCGTATGGACTGCCTTTTCATATTTTTTCCTGTTTTTCCCTTCTTTTTTCAGTGATTTTTGTACTTTTTCAATTTAAGACTTTGTAAATACCGATTATTAAATGTGTATAAAATGTTTAGAGTGTTAAGTTGTAAAGAAAACTTTTGGTCAGTCCGGGAGAACTGAAGTTAACTAAGGGGGAATGTGGCACCCTGGTTGGGGCACCACAGAACTCTTAGGATATAAATGGAGGAGTACACAGCAAGCAGCCCCACTTACTAACACAACTTACAACACCCCTTTCACCCCAGGCCTCTAGGGGGAGCCCCACTGGTTACCTTAAGCCAGTTCCCCCTATAAATACAGGTCCTGGAGGGAGAAACAGTGGAGTGTGCAGTCACTTTAGAACTGTGAACAGCTAGGAGAGCTGACTTGGTACTGGTGCCACACTAGGCCCATACCAGCACACCCGGAAAGTGGGAGACCCTCGCAACAAGGGTCATAGGAGCAGGAGGCAAATACCTTACAGGGACAGAGGAGTTACCTTAACTCGCCCTAACAATCCGGTCACTGGGTCTGAGCTGCAGGAGCCATAGCGCAGGCTGCAGAGAAACCAGCACTTGACAAGGGAGTTTAGCTCCCTGGACACCTGAAGCACCACCAAATGAGAGCCTGGAGCCAAGCGCGCACCAATAATCCTTTATAGTGCCCACAGTGCAGCAAACTCAGGTGTAACAAGTCACGCCAGAACGTGCAACCCCGGTTTGGTAGGATTCCACGTCCACCAGACCCTGTTAGAACTACGTACACCAGGAAGCTTATACCACTGCTTGCTGTGGAACCTCCAGGAGTGTCTACTTCATCGCCCGGTTGAGTGTACCTGTTGACACCAGTAAAAGGTACAGAAAAGACTTTACATGTTTGTGCATTATTCCTGGATTGATACTTAAAACGACCGAGCTGCTGTATTCCACCCAGCGCAGCCCTTGGCCCCGGGGACTACTGCTCATCCTGTGGGGAGCATCCCATCTAGCTGCCGCACATCCCCCGGAGGCCCTAGCAGCGCCGGTGCCATCACCGGACTCCCACAGGTGGCGTCACGACAATCAAGACTTATCCCAATCCCTTTAATCCCCTTTTATTTGACCACCGGGCCCCACAGCCTCAGGGGTGGAACCATGACAAGTGAAGCATCGCCTGAGACCTGCGACCCTGGCAACGGTGAGTCACATGTAAACATGCGACGGCGATGCTGGCGGGGTGCCAAAAACGTGCGCGCTCCCGCCCGTCGACACAGACATCTCCGACGACGTCACCTAATGTGACGGGCCCCTTTGGGTTAATTCGCAAAGAAAATCAATACTCATCGGTGGTCAATTTAACTATGGAAAATACCCATATTTTATAGATGAGATTTTAAAAAATTCTTTGGTTGTACTGTATAAGACCTCCTTCACACATCTGTGTTTTCAGTACATGTGGTATCTCTTTTATTTATGGACACCACATGTACATATTATAACCTGTGATGATCTTCACATGTCCATTTTTATTGATGACAAGGGCCAACAAGTCTGGGGCAGTGATAACTTGTACAGTGTACCATCCATCTGTGTGCTGTACGTATTTAATATTGAAAAGAATTAGAGAAACGTTGTAATTTATCCATCTGTGAAAAACACTGATGACAGATAGTAAAAATGGACACACTGACTGTTAACTGATACAAAACACTGATGACACTGGTACCATTTTTTTCATGTACTTGTTTAAGCACGGATGTGTGAAGGACCCATAACACTGCAGGTTTTCGGCACATGATCCATTTGGAAATTTTACACGAAATCCATGTGTATTTACACGATTATGTTGTGCTGAAATGTAATGAAAAAACTCCTTTTTGGATTCTGGTGCAGGTTTTGTTGTGGATCACATGCAAAAGTATGTGTTGGGCTATGTTCACACATAGCACTTTTTTTGCGCGGACGCTTTTTGCACTCGTGCAAAAAAGCCCCATACAAAAACGTGGTGCATTCACACACCTCATTTTTTTTAATGGGACTTCTTCTCCCCTAAAGCGCAGGGGAGAAGTGATGTCACACAGGATAGAAAGAATACTCCCCTGTGTGACATCTGTGCCAGCCCCTTTTGGGTTTCGCAGGGTATTAATATACACTGCGAAACCCAAATTAAAGTAAGCCAAATGTCTTAAATGTGATAAAAATAGAATACTTACCCTCCGCCAGGTGATCGGGGAGTCGGGAGCTGAAACATCCGAAGGTATCGACCTTCCAGGACCTGTCTAGATCACTAATTAGTCTCTCACAGTCATGTGATATGCGTGTCATAGCACATCACATATCACATGACTGCGAGCGGCCAATCAGTGATCACAGGCCCTGGAAGGATAGTACCTGTGCAGAATCTCTCGGTTCCCGGTAACCGGCACAGCCGGTGGAGGGTAAGTATTCAATTTTTATTATTTTTCACACATTTGGCTTACCGTATATACTCGTGTATAAGCCGAGTTTTTCAGCACATAAAATGTGCTGAAAAGTCCCCCCTCGGCTTATACACGGGTATATACGGTAATATGATACAGCGCCCCCCCCCCGTGGTATCCCCCCCGTATATACAGCCCCCCCGTGGTATCCAGGGCCCCCCTTGCTGCACCTGTAAAGGAAGATGTCAGTATACTTATCGCTGCCGCCGCCGCCACTCCGCTTCTTGGTCACCGCGATGCTCCGGGTCTTCATGCTTCCTGTTCCTTCTCCGGCGCTCAGGAAATGACGTCATTGTTCGAGCGTTGGAGAAGGAACAGGAAACATGAAGACCCGGAGCATCGCGGTGACCGAGAAGCGGAGCGGCGGCGGCAGCGATAAGTATACTGACATCTTCCTTTACAGGTGCAGCAAGGGGGGCCCTGGATACCACGGGGGGGCTGTATACAGCTGGGGCTGCTGTGTACAGCTGGGGCCCCTGTATACTAATGGGGGGGGGGGGAGTCTGTATACCCCTGGGGCTGCTGCTGTAGATACCCCTGGGGCTGCTGCTGTATATACCCCCTGGGGCTGCTGCTGTATATACCCCCTGGGGCTGCTGCTGTATACTACCACTGGGGCTGCTGCTGTATATACCCCTGGGGCTGCTGCTGTATATACCCCCTGGGGCTGCTGCTGTATATACCCCCTGGGGCTGCTGCTGTATACTACCACTGGGGCTGCTGCTGTATACTACTACTGGGGCTGCTGTATACTACTACTGGGGCTTCTGTATACTACCACTGGGGCTGCTGCTGTATATACCCCGTGGGGCTGCTGCTGTATATACCCCCTGGGGCTGCTGCTGTATACTACCACTGGGGAGGCTGCTGTATATACCTCTGGGGCTGCTGTATACTACCACTGGGCTGCTGTATATATCTCTGGGGCTGCTGTATACTACCACTGGGGCTGCTGCTGTATATACCACTGGGGAGGCTGCTGTAACACTGCTGGGGCCTGTATGTACCACTGGGGAGGCTGCTGTATACCACACTTCTGGGGGCTGTATACTACCACTGGGAGGCCTGTATACCACTGCGGGGGCCTGTATACCACACTGCTGGGGGCTGTATACCTGTGCTGGGGTCCACCCACGGCTTATACACGAGTCAATAGGTTTTCCCAGATTTTGGGGGCAAAAGTAGGGGGGTCGGCTTATACACGGGTCGGCTTATACACGAGTATATACGGTACTTTAATTTGGGTTTCACAGTGTATATTAATACACGGCGAAACCCAAGGGGCTGTGGCAGATGTCACACAGGGGAAGAGGAACAGGATTCTTCCTCCCTTGTGTGACATCAGCGCCGGCATATTCCTGCTGGAATTGCGCATTGTCTGAAAGGTGATGCGTAATTCCAGCGGGAATAATGGGCTCCTATGGGATAAAGCGCCGGCGTTGCTGCGTATAGAATTGACATGGTCATTCTTTTTACGCCCGCGCTTTCTCCCATAAAAGCGCTGCGTATATTTATGCAGTGTCTGAACGGCAAAGTGAATTTCATATTCACTTTGCCGGCAGACGCAGACACACATTGCTCATTTTCGAAAAAAGCACTCAAAAAAGCGTGCAAAAATGCACAATGTGTGAATGTAGCCTAAGGCTGGTTTCACACTGCAGTTTTTTCCTGATCAAGGTTCATCAGGTTTTGTGTTCCAAAACCAGAACAGTTGTCAATCTTTCAATTATAGTTTTTCTCTGCAAGTTTCACTCCTGGTTTTTCTATGCATTAAATAGTGACTGGCATCACCTTCATGTAAAGATGCAAGCATAAAAAAATACATACACTGAAAAAATATTTGCTGCGACACTAAATGTGGCATATGGACTAGCATCATGGCTATGAAACAAGGCTATGTACAGCTAAGTTAATGCATATGTGACAGAGAAACACAGCAAATACTGCTCTGGACTATAGAAAAAATAGAGAGACTTAGCTTCAACAATGGCCACTGTGGAAGAGCCCGATAACCCCAGCAAGGTGCTCTCAACTTACCAGGTCCTAACACTATGTCACTACATGCAGTATGCAATTGCTAGTATGGGTTTCTATGCCTGTGAGCTGCAATTAAAACCTGCTGGTTTGGTATGTCTCTGGACCTGGGCTACAGCAAGATGGAGGGATAGGTGAGGCTATAGGGCTGGGGGAGGGACCTTGGTCAAAAAATAGTTGTACTACCGGGTTTTCCCGAAAGTAAGCCCCCCCGATTGTAAGGCCGCCTAGGGGTAAAGGGGGGGCCTGCTAATGTAAGGCCTCCCCCGAATATAAGGCCTTACAACCGGGGGGGCTAATATAAGGCCCCTAGCGGGGGGGGGGGGGAGGGCGGGAGCGGGTCGCACGTCACGTGCGCCCGCTCATTAGATATGCACTGCATCCCCCTGTCAATCAGCGGCAGGGGGAGCAGTGCATTATGTATATGGGCCCCCTCTGCTGGCACACTACCTCCCAGCCGGTGTTCTGAGGCCCTTCCTGCTGCTGCTGCTCACATCTTACCCTCCAGGGTCTTCTGTCAGCAAGCCAGCGCGTCGGTCCTCCGGTCCCGTCCTCAGCTGTCTCCCGGATCATGTGACCGGCCGGTCGCAATTGCGATGACGTCATGCGCTGCGACGGGTCACATGATCCGGGAGACAGCTGAGGACGGGACCGGAGGACCGACGCGCTGGCTGCTGACAGAAGACCCTGGAGGGTAAGATGTGAGCAGCAGCAGCAGCAGGGGGGGGCTCAGAACACCGGCTGGGGGGTAGTGTGCCAGCAGGAGAGGGTCTGTATGCCACACTGGCTGGGGGCTGTATACCACACTGGCTGGGGGCTGCATACCACACTGGCTGGGGGCTGTATGCCCACACTGGCTGGGGGCTGTATACCACACTGGCTGGGGGCTGTATACCACACTGGCTGGGGGCTGTATACCACACTGGCTGGGGGCTGTATACCACACTGCTGGGGCCTGTATACCCTGTGTACCACACTGCTGGGCTGTATACCACACTGCTGGGGGCTGTATACCTGTGCTGGGGGCTGTATTTCGGGGTGGCGGTCTGCTGTATTTCCCACCCTCGGCTTATACATGAGTATATACGGTGTGTGTGTGTGTGTGTGTGTGTGTGTGTGTGTATGTGTATGTGAGTAGGCTGGGGCTGCCAATATAAGACCCCCCCGAAAGTAAGACAGGGGGCCACTTTTGTCCCCCAAAAAAATGTAAGACAGGGTCTTACTTTCGGGAAAACACGGTATGTATTAAATAGTGACCGGCATCACTTTCATGTAAAGGTGCAAACAAAAAAAATTCACTCGTGGTTTTGGCACACAAAACCTGATGAGCCCTAATCAGGGAAAAACTGCAGTATGAAACCAGCCGAAGGCGGCCGTCACACGCATCAATTTAATGCACGATATCGCTTAAGTGATCTGCTTTTTGATCGCTTCAGCGATATCGTTTGTGCGTCGCTGCGTGTAATCAAGCGATTTTACAATGTAAAATCGCTTGATCGTTAGATCGCAGATTGGTGAGCCGGAGCTCATATCAAGTGATAAACGCTTGATCAATCTGCCTCATCGTGTTGTGTGACACCACGATGAACGATCTCCCAGCGGCAGAGCCTATGCTGGGAGATGGTATCTATGGTAAACGTCAGGCTACTAAGCGTCGCGCGGCGCCTAGTAACCCGATGTGTACCATAGTTACCAGCGATCTCGCTGCTCTACATCGCTGGTGAGTCTGTCTGTGTGACAGCTCACCAGCGATGTGAGCGATATTGTTAGCGATCGCGCGTGCATGTGATCGCTAACAATATCGCTCTCGATATTGAAGTCGTGTGACGGCCGCCTAACATACATATTTTGTTGTTGGTTTCACTCTGTTCATTGTAAAGAATGCAAGCTGAATCAAAAAATATAGAACGAATAGGCATTTTGCTGATGTCATAATGTGCTACAGAATTTCTGAATGCAAATCCAGACAGAAAATTTGCAACATTTGAACAAATGCTTACTTAAGCCTGAACTCACACCTGTCTTCTGGAATTTGGATTGTCTGCTCAGTATTAGACCTCATTCACGTGTCAGTATTATTTTTTGCATCAGTGTTTGTATGCCAAAACCAGAGTGGAAGTTACAGAGAAAAACTATTAAGGGCCCATCACACGGGGCGACATCGCCGCCGATTACATAGGTGACGTTGGGGCGTGGCCTATCGGCGGCGACATCGTCCCTACGTCGCCTCATGTAAAGGGGCAATGTCTGCGCCGCTGGGAGGTCGCCTAGTTTCAGAGCAGTGCTCTGAAACCAGGCGACCGATCTGGGGCGATGTGCACACATCGCCCCATGTAACCGGCTGCCGGCGAGCTGACAGGCGATGTGTCCTGCATCACCGCTGGAGTTTTCAGACACCCCGGCAGCGGTGCCACCTCTCAGCTCTCCGGCGCGGGCCTGGAGATGTCGCCCCATGGAAATGGGGGACAGCGACGCTGGCGGGGCGCCAAAAACATGCGCACTCCTCTCCAGTCGCCGACATCCCCAGCCCCATCGCCAGGTGTGACGGGCCCTTAGGGTATGTGCTCACAGGAGTTTTTGCTGCGTTTTTCCTGCGGTTTCTGCATGCAGAAAACCATTGGTTTTATGGTAATTTATGCTAATTTGTTCCTGCGGTTTTGATTCCCAGCAAAACCAATGTGTTTTACAGAATTGCTGTGCCCACACATTGGTTTTGCAAGTGTCAAGAACTGTCAAATACCTGCGTTTTTGGTGCGGATGGGAAAGAATTGACATGTTAATTATTTTCCTGCGTTTTGCTAAAGACAATGGACAAAAAACGCAGGAAAAACGCAGCTATCAAAAACGCAGTAGATACGCACAAAAAACGCGCAAAAAACGCAGACAAGATTAATAGCGCTATATAAATGAATAAATATATGTCACATCCATTTTTTCTTTCACACCCATTAACTTGAATGGATGAGTCTCGGCATGTTGCAATTTTTTCCTCAGGCCAAAAACAGCTGAAGACAAAACTGCATTTCAGCACTGCCCCATTGAAAATACTGGTGCAACTGCAATCCAATTTTTTTTTATCTGATAAAATACTGATGTAATGGTGGGTTTACACACACCAATTTCTGTGTCCAATATCTGAACAGATCTCTGGTTGCAGTGAAATCATGGACACATTGCTCCATTTTGTACACAGCCACAAAATGGAACTATGTGTCCATGATTTTACTGCAACCAGAGATCTGTTCAGATATTGGACACAGAAATTGGTGTGTGTAAACCCACCATCAGAATGACTCCTTAGTCCCACTTCACATGTACAAATTACGCGTACATGTGACGTTTTTCACAGATACCACACATATCCATTATACCTATGTGGCTACTCGAATTTCAATTTTCCTCGTGACACAGATGAAAGGTCACTAAAAGTCTATGGCCCTTGATAAACATGTACAGCACAAAAATGGCATAAATATACCATTTGTGTGCCATATGAGTTCATATTAAAGTACAGGGAAACTTTGTAAATTTTTTTCTTTAACTGTACTAGAAAACATGGATGGCACACGGTCATAGCACACTGATGACACTCTACCATTACATGTATAGTGCATGCTCATTGTCATTGACATCCCTTAATTTTCATAGACTGTAAATATCTGCAGAAATAAAAGAATGTACCAAGTTATAGTCTCTGGATTTTTTATTGTGTCCAAAGCAATACAACAATAAACTAGGTTTTCACTTGTTGCAGTTTTAAAGATGAAACAGAACAATAAAGGCCCCAATAATACTTGTTCACACCCTTTGATATTGATGACACCTGCAAATTTCTTGTAGCCACTATAAGCTTTTGCATTCTCAGCGTAATTTTGACCAACTTTCCTTTACAGTTGGGTTCAAACTCTTGAATGTTAGCAGGTTCTTTTTCCAATGGCAGATTTCAGCTCACTCAAAGATTTTCAATGAATTGAAGTCAGACTCATTACTGGCTATTTCAAAAAGTCAATTTTTTCTTTTCCAACCATTCTGTAACTTTGGATGTGTGCTTTGGTGCATTGTCTTGCTTGAGACCATGATCTTTGACTCAAAACAGGTTTTTCTATACTGGTAGGACATTTCGCTCTAAAATCCTGATAATTCTTGGATTCCTGATCATGATACGTCAAGGCTGCAGTACAATGCATCAAATCAACTTCACACATTACTATTCTCCACCATGCCCTTAACTGTGCAGGGTGTTACTTTCCTTATAAGCTTCATTGTGCTGTCTGTAAACAAACTATTGCTTTGCATTGCCAGAAAGATCTATTTTTGTTTCATGTGTCTGCAGAACATTTTCCCATAAGGATTGCGTTTTGTCAATGTATTCTTTTGCAAAGATCAGTTGTTCCTTTTTATGGAGGTGGTTAATCAGCATAATGTCGGCTGCCCTGCCTCCTTGGCACTGAGCAGAATGGAAAAGCCGGCCCTGCTCTCTTTACGTCGCCATGCTTTTCCCAGCACGAGAGGTCTATGACCGCTCTTGTGCTGGAGTTGAAAGGCAGTGACTGGTGCTGGCAACAACAGGCAGGTAGGTGCCAGCTACCTGCCTGTTGGTGCTTAGGCACTTTTTTTTTTATTAATCCTGGATAACACCTTTAATGTAGAGGGTGCCAATACCACTGTCACAGCAAGCTTTAGGCTTTTCTGTTTTTCCCTCCCATTATTTTGTGTTTTAAATTGTTGTTTTAAATTCGCTCTTTTGTATTTAACATGGGTGCTGTATACAAAAAGCTGTTTCACTTGATTCATTTTTTTCAGGAGATATTCCACATTTTGTACTTTACTTAAACTTCATGGGTGCCAATAACAATGAGCAGGACTGTATGTTTTTTTATATATATGTGTGAAGGAGGCCTAAATGCTCATTCACTTGTCATATTCACATATGAGTGCTTTCCGTTTTTTTTTCATGTATTGTAATTATGGCCTCATTCCCCTGATCACACCAGTTTGCTTAAACACGTTGGGGAGGCTAATGGTCCTTATCTCTTAATAGCATATGCGATAGCAGGCTTGTATCAATACATGTAGGATATGGACCAGAATAAATTTGGTGGTTCACGGCCCCACAGCAGGCAGATACACTACTCGCTAAAAGTTAGGATTATTTCGCTTCTGGGTGAAATTTATGGAAAATGTAAAAAGTTAATGCCATAGTGATATTTTATCATGAAAGTCGGCATTTGAGTAAAAGCATGCAATGGTGATTTCCTAATCTGAAACAATTTATTGAAACAAAAGCCAACAACAGGGGTGGGTATACCCCAACAGAAAATGGCAATGTTTCACTAACTTACCATGTGGCCTTGAGCATTAATTACAGCTTGACAGCTATATGTCATGCTGTTCACAAAACAAATTATTGTCTGCTGAGGCGGCATCTCACACTTGATGGCGGCGTCACACGCCACAATTTGGCCCTGAAGCTAAGGCGATGTGTCGCTCCGGAAATAGCCTCACTTACAGCGGAACCAATCTTGCCTCTTTCTATTGCCGCTTCACACGCCGCAATCTCAAACGCAATGTGGGCGTACATGTTAACCCGGTGAGGAGATAGGCGTGCCACAGTCGTCTACACCGCACCCCATACGTGCTCATTGGACAACACAACTGCGTTATAATTGGTCAGCCTGCTCTGGAAGGCTGGCTAATACATGATGCCATTGTCTATCAGAGTTTGTCACAAATACATGCTCGTGTTGTCAATTGTGACTCCTGCAACACACTTTCGAGGTGCCAAAGTGTCACACAGGAGCGGTCTTGTGCAGTACAGTGGATTACACTAAGAATGGCTAGGTGTGCGTCTGTAAGTGATGGCGGTAAGATACAAACAACACTATGCACATATGTGCCTGCATTGGTCCACGCCATGGCAGAGCTGCCATAGCTGAACTATGTGTGTGCACACATGTTTGCGTGTGTGTACTGAAGTGTACCTACATCCCCCACAAACACCATTGCATTCTCCATGTGTGTGGACACGTTCCCATGTGGCCAAACACATCATAATGGACATGTACACACAGTCACGCCATTCAGTGTGGGCCAAAGGGCTGGATCTGTGTACTGGACATCAGCAGACAATGCTGCACGGACCCATCAATAACATTTAACGTATCACATACCTCTGTGCACAGCATAAAGCTATGTGCAACTGCCCTGTATTGAAAAGTAACGACAGACACAGGTAGTTTGGTTATGTTTTTTTTTAGTTATACTTTTTGTGCACAAAAAAAGGAATTATAACAACACACACAAAACATTAAAAACAGAAGTGTCAACATCACACAAATAAATAGAAAATGATTATAAAGAATGGCCATACCCAAACATTTCAGAGTACAGATAAAAAAAAAAACTAACTAACTAACTAACTAACTAATGTTTAAGCACCCAAAATAAACAAAACACCACCACAATCCTCCTGGTGCAGCCACCCTGGTGACTCCACCCTCCTCCTGATGTTGCTGCCTGACAACACCAGCCACCCTACACCTACTGGTGCTGCCAGGCCACTGCCCCAGGGCCATTAACCCCTTCATGACCTTGGAATTTTTCATTTTTCATTTTTGTTTTTTTGCTCCCCTGCTTCCAAGAGCCATAACTTTTTTATTTTTCCGTCAATATAGACATATGACGGCTTGTTTTTTGTGGAATGAGTTGTACTTTCATATGCAATAATTTATTTTACCATATAGTGTGCAGGGAAATTGCAAAAAAATTCTAAATGCAGTGAAATTGCAAAAAGAGTGCAATAACACATTCGTTTTTTGGGTATTTTAGTCGCCATGTTCACTATGTGGTAAAACCGATGTGACGGGGTGATGCCTCGGGAAGGTACGAGTTCGTAGGCACCCAACATGTATACCTTTACTGGTATCTAGGTAATGAAAAAAAATTAGGAAGGTTGAAAAAAAAAAAACAGACTTTTTGCGCCATGTTCTGTGACCCGTAGCGTTCTCATTTTTCGGGATCTGGGGCTGTGTGACAGCTTATTTTTTGCATCTTGAGCTAACATTTCTAATGATACCATTTTTGGGGGGATCCGCAGTTTTGATGGCCCATTATTGCATTTTATAGCAATGTTGCGGCGACTAAAAAAACGGAATTTTGGCGTTTGGATCATTTTTTCCATTACAGAGTTTATGGCTTTCATTAACGGATTTAATACGATGATAGATCGGGCGATTCTGAACGTGGCGATACCAAACGTGTATTTTTTTTTTTTTTTTAATACTTTTATTGTGATTGGGGGAAAAGGGGGGTGATTTGAACTTTTATATATATATATTTTTTTTACAGGTTTTTAAAAACTTTATTTTTTTATTAATTCTTATTTTTACACTGCCTCTTTAAGAGGCACCTTGCTGCGCAGTCCGATCGCTTCTGGGAGATACCGATGAGCTCCAGCTCATCAGTATCTCCCAGAATCGCGGACCTGTTGTGGTTGGCAGCGCCTGCCAACCACAACACGGAACTGCTCAGTGACAACATCCAGGGTCTAGCCAGGACCCCGGGCTGTCATGTGAGCACCGGAGATCCTGCAATATTTTCGCAGGATCTCCAGAGCAGGCGGGGAACACCGTGTTTCCTGCGGCGGCCGCTTTGGATCCCGCTGTCAGTGATTGACAGCGGGATCCAAGGGGTTAACAACGCCGATCGGATCCCGGATCCGATTGTTGCTGTTACCCTGACATTTCAGCTGATGAGATCAGCTGAGATGTTGGGTCTTTGATGTGCCAGAGCTCACATCAAACCCCCCTTACTGGCCCATGACATTGTACAACGTCATAGGTCGGGAAGAGGTTAAAGTAGGAGCAGTATGTGTCTCTGTTGCTACTGGAATCCTGCTGACTCAGACCATGGCTCAGCGGCTGGAGTGGCGCCACACCATGATCGGCAGCACGCCAATCCCTGGGACGGAGCTCCCCTGTTGTGGGGTCCACAGAATCCACACAACTTGCCGACGTGTATGATGACCAATCCCTGACGACGCAGGAAGTTATGAAGCACACAGCAGGCCACCGCTACCACATCGATAGATTCCAGTTTCATATGCAAAGGCGTATGAAACAGGTGGAATCTATTGGCCATGATCCCGAACGCATTTTCAACCACACGGCGGGCCCGGGATAGCCGTAAATTGAAAATGCGCTGCTCAGAAGTAACTGTCCTCTGGCGATATGGCCGTGGTAGGTGAGCCTGAAGTGGGAAGGGTTCATCCCCCACAAACGCAAGGTTTAGATGACTGGTCGTGACATCATTTGAGGGCACGTTCAGAGCACCTCTCCTTAGGTCTTCGGCCGAGGAGCTGTGTGCAAGCACACCCCCATCTGACACACGGCCGTTCATGCCAATGTCCACGTAGAGGAACTCTTAGTGAGCATCCAACAGGGCCATAAGGACCACACTAAAATATCCTTTATAATTAAAATACAAGGACCCCATGTTGGGGGGATGCGTGATCCTCACATGCTTATCATCCAATGCACCTCCGCAGTTTGGAAATTGCCATCGATTGACAAAACCTCTGGCAACATCCATCCAGCGGGGTTGTTGGTACCTGCATGTAGGATGGCAGCAGACAACTCACGATGGCCTCACACGTCTCAGGTATCAGACGGCTCAACAGTGGCTGTGAGACAGCTGCAGAGTATTGCAGGTCTGTCCTCGAACGACCTGTTGCCAGGAACCTCAAAGTTACCGCCAAACGATCCTCAGGTGGCACAGCTCGACGCATCAAAGTGTCGGGCTATCAATGGCTTTGTGCGTTCCAAGAGGAATGTGAAAGAGTCCTCGGACATACGGAGATAGTTCCTGAAATCATGCGGACTAGTATCCTCCAGCTGATGCAGCAGGCGCATGTGACTCAGGTTGTCCCGTTGCCAAAGCCAATCCCGAACCCACACACGCCATGGTCTGCGAGCCCGCAACCTCTCAGCTCTCTCCTCCAGCCACAAGTCCTCTTCCACCAAGGCAAGAGCCACGATAACATCTCCATCAGGCTCCATGATGTTCTCACGTACCAACCCCTGCAAAAGGAACAAAAAAAGCCTATCATCCAAAGAACACGTTATCAGGCATTAAAAATAACCACTACCTCCTTCCCTACACATCTCCTAGCCAGTTACTGACATCCTAGCAGACTCTGCTCATATGGCCACCCACATAGATATTTTGCACCATTGAACGGTCACAAACAACATTACACTGCTTCACAACAACACCTGTTATCTGTACACCCATGGGCCTCCTCCACAACTATATCTATATCGTCCAAATTGTGACATCATTACCATATTCCCATATAGCTGCCCATAATGTATATGTACTATCACAAGGCCCAGGAAAATACAAAGCTCAACCACACAGATACCGTGTTTCCCGAAAGTAAGGCCCTGTCTTACATTAAATTTACCCCAAAAGTCCCACCCTGCCTTACTTTCGGGGGAGGCCTTACATTAGACAAAAAAAATGACACTTTTTGTTTAACATCCCTGTGTGCATGATCCCACTGCAGCTCCCCCATCCCTGTGTGCATGATCCCACTGCAGCTCCCCATCCCTGTGTGCATGATCCCACTGCAGCTCCCCCATCCCTGTGTGCATGATCCCACTGCAGCTCCCCCATCCCTGTGTGCATGATCCCACTGCAGCTCCCCCATCCCTGTGTGCATGATCCCACTGCAGCTCCCCATCCCTGTGTGCATGATCCCACTGCAGCTCCCCCATCCCTGTGTGCATGATCCCACTGCAGCTTCCCCATCCCTGTGTGCATGATCCCACTGCATACCCCCACTCTGCCCATGTGCTGCCACCACCCGCGCGCAGCCCCACACACACACACGGTTTAGCTACGGTATACTTACCGTTCCGTTGCCGTACTTTCGATTCCTCTGCGGTGCCGGTGGGAGCCTTCTGGTGCAGGAGACGCTGGGCCAATCAGCTGCCAGCCTGCAGGGCAGTGACGTCGCGGCTGATCGGCCAATCAGAGCTCGAGCTGATGGCCAATCAGCTGCGAGCCTGCAGGCCCGTGACCCGGGGCAGGAGAGAATGGCGGAGCCGGCCACAAGAAGCCCGCAGGCAGGCGAGAATGCATGCAGGGGCCAGAACAATGAGGTAATTCCCCAGCTACCCCCCACCATAGGCGGCCTTACATTCCCCACAGACCCCCCGAAAGCGGCCTTACAATCGGGGGGTGCCTTACATTGGAGAACCCTGGGCACCCCCTACCCTGCCTTACTTTCGGGGGGGTCTTATATTCGGGGAAACACGGTAGATGCTTGTTAACAATTAAATACAAGAACATGCTAAATGTACCAGAGCCATGTGCTACTGACAAATCATCATCCCACGCAGCTGACAATCGCATATTCATCATGTCCAACACGCATCCCTGTTATGTTGATAAGGCCGGATCTTCACAGGCAGACATTCCCAAGCCACATGGGCTCACATCTCAGTATCGCCAGAATACTTCCATTCTGTCTGGTAAAGGCCAGTACTATGTGCTCACATTTTATATGTTCCACTAAACTAACCACAGAGGCCTCCTTAATACATGATCCTGTATGGCGAAGGCAAAATGGATTGTCAATGAGGAGGGTGTTTTATGGCAAGGAAAGCCATCCATCCATTTTGCGGCACACAATAGATCAATCAAACACATCATCATTACAAACTACATACACCAGGACATGGGTGTTTGCTACAGTACACAGGAATGATCTGTAATGCAAAGATGTATCAAACGCTATACACAGCCAAATCACAAATCATGTGTGAACATCAGTACTTACTTAATGACTCTGGGCAGCAAGCGTGCCGTAGCTCGGTCGTTAGCGTTTTTTATGTGGTAACCATCCAATCACAGAGCATCTGCGTCATCTAATTCACGTAGCCGCCTGGGCGTTGCCACATGCGACTACTGAATAGGTACCTGTGCTGCTTTGTGATTGGTCACGTTGTGTTTAAAATGTTGCCAGCTGGTCCGCCACCCATGCTCCTACTTCAATGTGCATTGTTTTAGTAGCCCCTCATCACCTGAACTCTGTTGGACAGACGGTAAGTCGGTGGATATGCTTATTGTGCTTCTCATGTATGGTATCTTATTTTCGGCTTCTGAGCAATATTTTGCGAGATGTATGGGCGGATTATGCCCAGGGTCATGTAGCGTCATGTAGATGTGTGGTTTCCGACGCCTACGCATCGTTAACCCCCTCCGTGTCCTGTTTCACACATAGTGATCCTTGCCACCAATAACATGACAATGTGTCATACAGCACTACATAGTTCCATAAATATGTGCTGAGGTCATTCCTGTGTCTAAATTAAGTGTGGTACGCCATGTGTGCCATTTCAACATGGTACACCTTTGTAACTTTGCCTGCCCAGGTCCAAACCACATATGCCCCGTGTCATGTGCAGCATGTCACATCTGTGTACACATGTTAAGGCCATTAATGCTTCTGCATACACAAGCTAACTACCAGACCACCTGTCATTGCTAGTGCTGGACATGGATTGGGCACACAGAGTAGGGTGTTACCTGATATGTACATGTATGTGTTTTGGTAACACACTATGTTTTTTTTTTTGGCAGGTGGCTGAGAGTCCTGATTTTGTGTGTGAACTCCTAGCCATATACCAGGACCATGAATGCCTGTGGTGGGTTGCGTCGCCGGACTATAAGAACAGGCCGGCGAGGGATGTGGCCTACAGGCACCTTGTCGAGCTGGCAAACCAGCTTGACCAAAGTAAGATCTGGACGGTGCCGATGGTTGTGGAAAAAATCAAGCGGCTGCGCGCCGTGTTCACCAAAGAACATAAGAAGGTGTTGACGGTTCGGTCCGGGGCTGGAGCTGAGGAGGTCCCTAAGCCATGTCTGTGGTATTATGACCTCCTCATCTTCACCCTGGGCCAGGACTTGCCCAACCATCTTCGGCTACAAGCCAAGAGCCTGCCCCGCCACAGGAGGTGCGTAATTGTTGTTTTGCTACCTATGTCCACACCTTGGTGGTTGCACTGATGTGTGAGTTGGTGGACATGTAGAAGGCACAATCGTGTTGGACTTTCATCATTTGTAGCGCCATTTGTAGCGCTAAGAGCGCGCTACAAAAGGGTACTGCACCCCTGACTGAATGTGCAGTATGCTTTGTTTTGGTAATGAGTAGAATAAGCCTGAAGCTCCAGTACCATATGCAAACATCTAGTGATAGAGGACCAATTAGATGCCCGTTACTAGGGTAACCGGTGCTGGTGGGAGGAGAGGCTAGGTGATAAAGCAAGTGGGGAGAGTAGCAAGGAGGGAGTTCAGAAGAGTTGGTTAGAAGGGAGCTGCAGGAAGAGTGAGAAGCAGCAGATGAAGCAGAGCTGGAGAGCTACAGAACAGCAGAAGTGAAGCTAACAGGCAGGGCACCTCAACCTGGTGACCCAGAAGAGAAAGGGGCCAAGAAAGAGAAGGGTAACCCTAGCCCAGTCCAAACCCGGAGTACCAGCTCCGAAGTGGTCCAGCCAGCTACATCCCTGAACCACAAACCCGGAGTGGTCGATGACTTTTTAGGAGCACGACCCAACTGTCCTACACCAAGCACAGTCCCCACCAGAAGCACTAGACTGAGTTGCGTTCTCCTTGGAGAAATAAAGGGATCCCATATATCTCAACGGGCCCGGTCTAACATGCGGGATCCGTGCAGGGCAGCAGAGCAAGGGACAGAGCGTGATAGAGAAGGAACACCAGTGGAGCTTCAGAGGGACACTGCTCATTGCCAGAACCACCCGGTCCACTACGCTGTAACAAGAACTGCATTACCCTGTAACCCTGCAGAATTCAGGAGTAAAGTACCCATTCAGAGTGAGCAACGTGTCGGTGATTTCCTTCTACAAACTGTGATTTACCTGCCTTGCTGCACAGTGACTGTGCTGCCGTACTCCACTATCCATTCCTACTTCCAACACCCCGGGGACCCCGCTCCTACTGTAGGGAGCTATTCCATCTTGCTGCTGCCCATCACCCTGCAGGTTCCAGCAGCGTTGCTGCCATCACCGGAACCTACAGGTGGCGTCACGAACAGGAGCAGAGCCGAGTGTGTACGGAGTGGAGCCATATCTACGATGTGTAGCCCAACATCTGAGCTGTCATGTGTGGCACTATACTCCACACAGCGCGGACAACATAGCTTGTGCTATTATATGGCGCGTGTAATTGCACTGAGTTTGCGGACGGTTGTGTAGCTAAACATGTGTGTGGTGCTAAACAGACAGCTCTTCAAATATGGCCTTTATGAGAATGAAACACAGTAGCCCACACCAATCATCTCAGACGGGGCGCGGACTACAGCACACTGAGGCAAGCCTACAGGAAATCACAGAAATCGGTCTTTCCATCACTATCGCCCTGTCACACGCCAAAACACGAAATATCACCTTGCCGATTGCGCCTGATTACTGAGCAGTGTTCAGAAAACAGGCGACGGCCGATTTATCGCCACGAAATCGCCCAATCACATGCCACAACCGTGAGGCAATTTCACGGCGATTTCACGGCAACACATCGCCTTTCAATCTCCAGGCGAGATTGCGGCGTGTGATGGTACATTTACACCACCACCACCACCAAAGGCTCGTCTGATGACAACAGTGGCTGATGCATAGTGCTTTCCTTGATGTCTCCAACATCGTTGGCAGCCATAATTTTTGCTCAGCGTGAATTGAATTTCATCAGCGAAAAGCACAGAAGCCCCACTGGTCCCTCATCCAGCAAGACGATGATGCCTTTGCTTGGTGGTGTGAGCAGGTACCCTTGCAGATCATCTAGCACATGGACCACGCTGATGTAAATGGTTTTGAAAGTTCTAATGTGACTTAAGTGCTTCTCACCTTCCTTAAATATGCCTAGAGTTGTGTGGCATTCATCATCTGGTTCTGCAATACATTTTTTACTATGAAACGGTCATCAGTGTGGGATGTGGGGAAAAGACGTCACTTCTATGCCTTTCTATGACTTTTCCAATCTGTGGCCACTTTCAGCTTGACGTTTTGCAATAGTGAGGTAATATTGATCAATTGTTAGGTGTCGTCTTGGTCTCGTGATCTCAAAATGCGAACAGCATGAGGAGGACTGTTAAAATACCAATTCTAACTGATCATTGAAATTTATTGGTCGATTCATGGATCAAACATCTGTTGTGAATTTTGCCATTAAGCTATGTTCGAGAACAGCAAGTTGTGCAAAGAGTACTGAAGCATTGATCAGTTGGACATGTACATTTAAAAGTGTGGAGAAGGTCACATTAGTTCACCTGAGAAGGTTAGAATGCATTTTACGTTCATCCTGAAATTTCACCCAAAAGCCAAATATTTTTTGGGACTAATGCATAAGCAATTAATAATCAATTACCTTACTATATATGGGGATTATTATGACTGGGAAACTCCTATAAAAAGGTTGATGAAACTTGCCAAACTCTAATGACACTCTTTTGAATATCTGATGAAACTCTAATGAAAATCACTAATGAAACTCCGTCCATTTTTTATATGTCAAAAAAACTGACATCGGAATGAGGCCTTAGGAAAAGAAAACATCCAAAATTGGTAAGTTGCTTAAAGGCCGCTTCACACACTAGGATATCGTTAATGAAAATATGAAAATAATATCCTTGAAACGTCACGCATTTGTGAACGTTCCAACGATATCGTTAGTGCATCCTTGCGTGTAAACGAACGATGTAGGATGAAAAAATCATTGGAATGGTCATCACAAAAATGAGATCCTGACCTCAAATCTATCGTTCCTTGTCCAATTAAGGAACTGTGAAGAAGTCACATTGTTCAGTGTGACACCTTTTTGAACGATCTCGTTCACAATTCTCCTATTCCTGCCGCTTTAAAAGATCGTTCAGTCCTTGCTCTCCTAATTAACTGGTGCGTTGCCAAATGGGATATCGTTAACGATATCATTGTGTGTAACAACGCACCAACGATTTCGGAACGATCACTGTCATGTGATTGTTCTAAGGATATCGTTAACGATAGCCTAGCGTGTGAAGTGGCCTTAACTGATACCGTGTTTCCCCGAAAATAAGACCCTGTATTATATTTTTTTGGGGGCCAAAAGTGGCCCCCTGTCTTATTTTCGGGGGGGGGGGACTTATATTGGCAGCCCCAGGCCCATACACACACATACATACATACACATATATACACATACACACACATACACACACATACACACACATACCGCTTCTTACCTTGTCCGGTGCTGTCCGGTGGTGTCTCCCTCTGTAAGGCCCTCTCCCTCGGCCGTCCGGTGGTGTCCCCGCTCCTCTCCTGGTCTTCGGTGCGGTGTCCCGGTCCAGTTTCATGGAGATCGCTGCGGTGCCCGGCCGACTTCCTGGTTCCTCCGGCAGTCCTCGCCCTGACCTGGGCGGGGATTGCCGGAGGAACCAGGAAGTCGGTCGGGCACCGCAGCGATCTCCATGAAACTGGACCGGGACACCGCACCGAATACCAGGAGAGGAGCGGGGACACCACCGGACAAGGTAATATACATTGCGCAGCGCCCCCCCGCCCTCCCCTGCCAGGCGGCCTTATATTGTGGAGCACCCACCCCCCGGTCTTATTTTCGGGGGGGGGACGACTTATATTAGCAGGCCCTCCTTCCCCCCCCCCCCGGTATTATTATCGGGGGGGGACTTATTTTCGGGGAAACACGGTATAAACTGAAGGGAAAGGACCCCATTGCAATACTTAAATGAGCAACATAAAATATGGCTCATGCACACAGCTCTTTTTTGTACAGCGCTTTAGGATTTCAATAGTGGCATGTGCTCCTTACTTTACTGCTGATTTCCAGACGATCAGGCCACTTAATATTAACCACATAGCATATTTATGTCGAGCCCCAGGCCCTGGGGTACTCGGGTATCAGGCTCGGTGGGTGTTTTCACAGGGGATGTCATGGGTGGCAGCGCCTGAACCCGTGGCCTGGGTGACACTTCAATAAGGGGTGTATGTACAGGGGATTAGAGTTTGTCATGTGACACCACCTGTAGTACCTGGTGATGGGTCACCAGCGCCGCCACAGTTCTCCAGAGGTCGATGGTAATGCGGCTGAGATGGCAAAGCTCCCTAGAGGTGGAGCTGGGCCCCCGGGGCAGCGTTCCTGTAGGCAAACAGGTTGATGGAGATAACCACACAAAGGCAAAGTCACTTTCTCCCAGGTACTTTACTATAAATGTTCAGCAGCAAAATACAGAGTCCACAGTTCAGCATGTTGGTATTCAAACAGGTAGCCCTACAGGTGACTGCAAGTGGATGCCAGGTGGTATGGTGGAACCTGTGGTAAACCTTAGTTGACAAACCCGTGTCCTTTCTTCCCCACCTAGGATGAGTCTATACCCAATGGCTCCTTGTAGGTAGACTTGGGGCTCCCTCCCTCGTCGTGAGGAAGCAGGCAGACCGCTCCGTCTGGCAGGGTGCCGCAGCCAGTAAACAGAACGCAGCAGCCGGTTGACGACTTTCAGAGCTGGACTCTGGCCCAGCGTTCCCGTGGTGGACTGGGGAATTCCCTGGAGTATGGTCGCTCCACGCTGGGGTTACCCCTTTCTCTCTAGGGCCCAGACTCCGCACGTCGGATGCCCTCTCTCAGGATCACCTCAGGATCCTCTCTCTCCTTCTCTCCGGACCAGGGTAAACCTGCCGCGTCGCTCCACACTCTTTTCCAACTGTCCTGACTTCTCTCCTCCACAGACTGGCCAATCTGTGTTCCCCTAGAGGTGAATATATCTCCCTCCCGGGTAACCTCCCACCACTATTCTAATGTGGGAGTGCAGGAATGGGTCCCACCCACCAGCCTAGGATCCTATTGTAGCTGGGGAAAATTACACCTCTTTTACGGGTGCAATACCCCACTGTGACGCCTGACTAAGTGGGGTGCCACATTTAGCCCATATTTTATCAGTTTTTGTAAGCCAAAACCAGGAGTGGAGCAGTCAGAGGAAAAGTGTAATCAAAACACGTGCACCACTTCTGCATTTTTCAGAAATCAGATTTTTTTTTTGATTGTAAAAAATCTAACTTTGTATGTTTGTGCTTTTAAGTGCATGCCTATGTAGGTTGGGAAACAGGATTAGTTATGCAGAGTAAGTGCATTGTTTATATCATACCCTAGTTTCGATTTTCTGCATTATGTCCTCTAAGTTTATTGCTGCTGCCGTGCATAATTAATTTAAAGAGGTGGTGCAGGATTTTTTCTTTCTATGGGCATAAAGACTAACATGCAGGTAGTTGCTAACTGTCTGTGGTTTTTTTTTCCCATCTATAATTTCTGGAGCAGCTTTCAATAATAAACAGACATTAAATGTAACAATAAAATTATATAACAATGGAGATAGAAGGGTATTATAGACACTTGTACCCAGTCCCTGGGGAGGAGAGTACATTTGGGTTCAGCCGTACCCCCCCTCCATTTCCTGCAGATCCAGGGGAGCTCGCCGGAGGCCCCATATAACATGGGCGATCCATCCCCAAGGGCTGTCCTGTGGAAAATGTCCAGTATGGACGTGTACCCACCTTAACCGAAACAATAACTGTAGAAGTGAGAGAAAAGGAAAAAAAAGTGATCAGAGCTGAAAAGGGGGAGAGAAAGAAGAGAAGTGATAAAAGAAAAGGAAGAGAAGGGAGAAGAGGGTTGAGAAGCAGGGTGTTGGTATGTTCAGATCACTTCCTGTGCAGTGAAGTAGTGCCACGGGGTCCACACCTGATTGAAACCTTCTACCGTGGCATTCAGCAAGGACGTCAGGTACTCCATCCTTCATATGTCGGCTATTCTACATATCAGGCCGGCATATGTAGGGGGTTCTAATCTCCGCCAGAACAGTGCATTCAGACATCTGGCTGCAGTGAGGATGTGTAGGAGTAGTTTAGAGGCCGTTTTTCCCACTCTCCCCAAGTGTGCGTTAAGGAGGTACACCAAAGAGTCTAAATCCACATCGTGTAGATAACTTTCAGGATGAGGTTTCGTACAGAAGTCCAAAAGGTGCTCAGTCTTCGGCATGACCAAAAAATGTGAAGTAACGTGCCCACATATGTGCTGCAGCGCCAGCATATGTCGGGAAGAAGAGGGTTCAGCTTATGGAGGAAGGCAGGGGTATGGTACCAGAACATCAGCAGTTGATACTGGTTTTCTTTATATAATGTGCAGATAGATGTTTTGGCCACCCTTTCCCATATAGATTGCCACGTTTGAGGAGTGATTTGCCTTCCCAGCAGAGCCTCCCACCTTTTCATATAAGGAAAACCATCCCCATACCTTCCGCCTGTAGAGGGGAGCGGTCGGTAAATCTCTGATATTAGGCCCTTAGTATCTGTGCCTCTTCTACAAATTTTTTTCAAATTCCGTCGGAGTTGTCACCCCTGATGAACCATACAAAGAGACCGCAAAATCATTAATTTGAAAGTATTGATAAAATTCTTTTTTTTTAAACAATATATTTTTATTGTAATTTTCTGATAAACCAAGCATTTTAACAGTGTGTATTGTACAGTAAGGTTATACAATCCACCAAAAATCTTTCAAATATACTTCCAAAAAGGAAGGGCAAAAGAGAGCAAAAACAATAAGCTCAATATTCAAAGGTAACTAAGGATCAAATTAGGAGGGGGGGGGGATCAGGCTGGGGAGGGGAAAAGAGGGAAACTTGGGGGAACTAGAGGAGGCGAAGGAGGGGGAGGTGGGGGAGTAGGGAAAGGGAGGTCAAGGTTTGAATTCTCGTATCAGTTGTAAAATCTTTCATCTACTGCAGCAACATGCAATACGGCGACAGTCTGGTCATCAACAAGTCCGAGAAATACTTTGAGAGTTAATTTAGTAAGAATAGCTAGAGCCCTGATTTGTCTCCCACAAATCGGGAGAGACTACTTCAGAGGCTCAACCTGGATGGTATTATGTGATGATAGAATCCATGGATCCCACCAGGCTAGGACTTTGCTGCGGCGGGTCGCACTATGTGCCAACAGGAGTTCGTGCTGAAAGTGTGTATTGATTGAATTGACCAGTTCTCCTTTGGACGGGATGTTTGATGTTTTCCAGTGCCTTGCAATGCAGGCTCGAGCGGAGATGAGAATGTTGGCAATGATCGGTCTATGTAAATGCGGGAATTTTTCGAGATCCAGTCCCAATAGTGCTAATCCAGGACTCAAGGTTATTGGATAGGACACAAGTTCGGTTAGCAGTGCTTCAACTATGGACCAAAAGGTGGATACTCCCGAACAAGACCACCACATGTGTTGTGCAGTACCCCTGAGACCGCATCTTTTCCAACAGAGAGGAGAAGAAGGGGGTGATGCTGAGGGGATAAAACGCGAGATCCGTTCTGGAGTCAAGTACCAGTCCATGTGTACTTTCTTTAGCTGTTCATGATGTGTTATGCATTTAGAATAGGCCGTATTGCAAGTTGCCGCACTTTGCCACTGTTGCAGTTCTTTAGAGAATTGGAATCTGGCTTCCCATTTTAGCATATAAGGTAGTTTCACCTTACTTCTGAGTCCATTTAATGCTTTGTATACAATGGAGACTCCGCGTAATCCCGAAGATTGTGTCCTAAAGAACCTGTGCAAGGGCTCATCAACATCAACTAGGCTCAGCTCAGGAAGGGCGAGGGAATCGAGAAAATGTCTCAGTTGCAAATATTTAAAAAAAGAGGAACGGGGGATTTGAAAACCCTCAACAAGATCTGTGAAGGCTTTCACTCTGACTCCTTCCCTCACCTGCCGCAAGAACTCCACCCCAAGCTCCCTCCACTGTGAAAGAGAAAGAGACTCCACAGACAACTCTACTGCAGAGATAGTGATATAATGATGGAGGAACAAAAATAGGCCTACTTTATGCGAGGACCACACCTGTAAGAGAGTGGTCATGGATTTCAGGAAGTTTGGAGATTGCTTGTGTACAAGGAGCGAAGCTTCCAGGAGGAGTCTGGTAGAGTGCCTGGGAGAGAAATGTCGTTCGATTTGTAGCCAATGACACTGAGAGGACTCCCTCCACCACTCCGCAGCTGCGCTAATATGGATGGCCTGGTAATACAAGGCTATCTCAGGGAGAGCTAAACCGCCCGATTTGGAAGGTAGTGTCAAAATTTTGAGACCTATTCGGTGTGGCTTATTGTTCCATACGAATTTACCTATCAAAGTTTGAAGTGATGTCAGGTATTGCCGAGGAAAACTGAGGGGGAGACATCTTAGGACATGCAGAATTTTTGGGAGATAGGTCATCTTTATAACCTGAATTCTTGCTATCCAAGAGAGGTCTAGGGGAGAGTGTGAATCGAGTCCTGTTTTTATATTTTTATATAATATTTCATAATTGCTTCTCACAATAGTAGCTGTGGGGGTGATTTGAATACCTAAGTAAGGGAAGCCTAGAGGAGACCAAGCAAATGGTAAACTCTGCCGGAGCCGAGAAGCCTCTTCAGGAGGTATATTCACAGGAAAGAAGAGTGATTTTGTTGGGTTTAATTTGTAATAGGAGACCTCCGAGAAATCTGCCAAAAGACGAATAATGTTTGGGATGGTGTGGGACAATTTTGTACAGATGAATACCACATCATCGGCGTATAAGCCTATTTTGTGTTCGCGAGGACCAACGCGGAGACCCAGAAAGTTGGGATCCGAACGGACTCTCTCGGCCAGGGGCTCCATCACCAGAGCAAAGATCAATGGTGAAAGAGGACACCCCTGCCTGGTTCCGTTCGTTATGGCAAAGCCCGATGAGGTATATCCTGAAGTTCTGACTTTCGCGTTGGGGTTCGAATATAGGGCCATTACCGAAGTTTGGAAGTCCCCAATCAGCCCAAATCTGTTTAGCACCTCTTTTAGATACCCCCAGTGCACCCTATCAAAGGCTTTTTCAGCATCTAGGGAGAGGAGTGCACCGGGGGTATGTTTCCTTTCCATCAGTTCCAGCAGGTCCACCAGTCTCCTGGTGCCATCTCCCGCCTGTCGTGTCGGTATGAAGCCTACTTGGTCCGGATCAATCAAAGAGGGTAACACTGCCATCAGCCGATTCGCCAATAATTTAGCGTAGATCTTTAGATCTCCGTTCAGGAGGGCAATGGGTCTAAAATTTGTAGGGTTATTTGTGGGTTTACCGGGTTTCGGAATAGTGGAAATAAGGGCCTCCAGACCTTCTGGCGCTATTTGGCCTTGTTTCCGCCAGTAGTTAAATAGGTTAAGAAGATGAGGCGTTAATTCTTGGAGGAAGCTGTTATAGTACGAATAAGAATAGCCGTCTGGACCCGGGGCAGACTTTTTTTTCATAGATTTAATAGTTGATTGAATTTCTTCTATTCTGAGAGGGGCATTTAGAAAGGTTTCTTGTTGTGAGGTTGCCCTTGGAAGATTTATTTTGTCTAAAAATTGGTTAATAAGTTCTGTAGTTGGTTGAACTGTTTGAGTATCAGTTTGAAGGTTGTATAATTTGGCATAATAGTTTCGGAACTCTTCCGCAATTAGTAAGGGATTTCTAATAGGGCAATTTTGTTGGTTCAATAGGTGATCTATTTTGGATGCAGAATGCTTTTTTTTGAGGCGTTTTGCCAACAGCGTGCCCGCCTTGTCTCCCATGCCATAGTAGTTAGCCTTTACTCTTTTGAGATTATGTTCCACTTTACCTAACAGTATACTTCTCAGTTTAAGACGGGCCTCAGTTAAACTCGCTAGCAGAGAGGGAGTTGGATTATGTTTGTGAGTTTGCTCCAAATTAGCTATTGTAGTGGTAAGTTGTTTAGTAAGCTTTTCTCTGTTGCGTTTTGCTTGGGACGCGATTTTAATCAGCATTCCTCTGATATAGGCTTTATGCGCGTACCATACTGTTTCGGGAGAGGTTTCTCCAGTGTCATTGTGGGTGAAAAATTCCCCAATTTGCGAGCCAATAGTTTGCTTGTTTGCGGGAATCGATAGGAGGTAATCATTCATCCTCCAGGTGCAAGTTGGGGGAAAGTGGGAGGTATCTGCAATGGTGAGCGAGACGGGGGCATGATCTGACCACGTAATGTGGCCAATATCTGCTCGTAGGCAGTGGGGCAAGAGAAGATCGTTAACTAAAACAAAATCGATTCTGCTATAGGTGTTGTGTCTGGGGGACATGAATGTGTAATCTCTTTCCTCTCCGTGAAGGTATCGCCAGATATCGTGGAGTCGATGTGAGGTAATCAGTTTACCCACATCAGTGCGGCAGATTGAGGCGGAGGTAGAGTCCAATCTCCTGTCCGGAGGAATATTGAAATCTCCTGCAATAATTGTAGGTCCCTTTACTAGTCCCTCTAGTTTTGCCAGAAGGGCTCTATGAAACTTCACTTGGCCTGCGTTAGGGCCGTAAATTGATACCAGGGAATATATTGTGTTGTTTAGTTTAACCCGGAGTACTAGGTATCTCCCTTGAGGGTCGGGGATTTCTTCGATGAGGGTTACGGAAACAGACTTATGAATGAATATGGCCACCCCTGCTCTTTTTTCTCCCGAGCTTGCAAAGAATCTATGTGGGAAGGTAGGATGAGACATGCGGCTATTATCTTGTTGTAATAGGTGCGTTTCTTGTAAGAATATTACCTCGCTGCGAAGTTTCTTAACTTGATTCCATACCAAGGATCTCTTACCCGGTGAGTTGAGCCCGTTGACGTTGATAGTTGAGCTTTTTATCGACATTCTCGAAGACTTGTTAAAGAATACAACAAATAGAGAAAAGCACGTGAGTTATGCGGATGTTGATATACAATTATTATAACCAAGTGCAATAGTATATCAGATCACAAACCTAGATCGGGGTTAGAAGTCCCCAATCAGGGAATGGGAAATTGACGTTATACTGGGGGGGGAAGGGAGGGGGAAGGGGGAGAGTGTGTGGGACACTAGAGAGGTCAAATAACTATTTACAATCCCACTTATCTAAGTGGGGAGTGCCAAGCACTCAATTTGTCCTAGGGTGTATATCCGGTTAAGGGAACACTAAAGGACTAGGTAGTTAAGGTACTAAAAATGTACCTATAGGGGCAAATATAATCCCAAAAAGATGGGCCAGAGCACAGGGAAAGAGTGAATATAAAAGAGTTAGCTAGAGAGAAGATTGAGTAGACATAGGGTAGATTCAGTAGTAGAAGTATGAAGAAGGGGAAGGGAAGGATATATACCAGACGTTCAGACTAGAAAGAAGTGGGTAGTAGAGTGGAGGGTGAAATTTATTAGGTGGGGTATCAAGAGAAGTCTGAGTGAATACTAAAGAAAAGATAAGAACAGAAAAAGTTCAGAGAAGAAAAAGTCAGAAATAGGTCAGGAATAGAGGCCCTGAGTCAACAGTGTAAATAAGTTGAAAAATACAAAACCAGCATTTCACGGAAACAAGCGTTTAGGCTGGATCCAGGCGGCGATTGGAGTCGGCGTCCTCCCCTGCAGGCAGATCAGAGTCATTTCGTGTCGGCGACGGGTGCCGCTGAGAAGGGAGCATCTTCCATTTTTGCAAGTGATCCATAGCTTGTTCCGGGGTGAAACAGGCATAGATAGCATTCTCCCGCTTTATTAGTAATTTCATGGGGAAACCCCAGCGATAATCTAGGTGACGATCCCTTAATATCGCCGTGACCTCATGGAATGCTCTTCTTCTCGCCAAGGTTCCTGGCGACAGGTCCGGATAGACGGAAATGTGATGATATTCTTCGGGAACCTCAGCTCCGTTCCTTAAGGCTCTCAGAAAATCCTCTTTAATTTCAAAAAAGTGAATACGGGCCAAGACATCTCTGGGCAATGCAGGGTCAATAGAGGAAGGTCTCGGAAGCCTATGTATACGGTCAATAATCACATCCGTGGGCTGCAGGGTAGGCAGGATTACTGAGACAAACTTTTGGAGCAGCTTTCTTAGTTCTCCGGGTGGGATAGCTTCAGGAATCCCCCTCAATTTAACATTATTTCGTCTGGAACGATCTTCCAGATCTAGTTACTTTAGAGCTTGCCTCTCCATCTTAGCTTGTAGCTCAGCATGAGCATCAAGGAGGTCGTTATGTGATTTGACCAGCTCCTCCATTTTGGCTTCTATGTGATTAGTACGTGAAGTAAGAGCACCCACCTCTCCCTGCAGCCCCGCCATCATTCTCTGCATATCTTCCTGCAGGGAAGCTCTGAAGTCCGTCAGCAGCTCCCTCATTGCCGCTTGTGTAATGGGGCCGCTCGCCGTCGGTCCTGGTGACGGGGGACCAGAGGTGAGAGAGGCCATAGAGTTCCGTCTGGAAGCGCGCGTGGAGCGCTGAGGGGAAGAAGGAGGAAGCACCATGTTGGCTGCTGCAGCCGCGGGGCAGACGGGCTGAGCTTGCACAAAGAAGTCCGTGACTCTGCGCGGTGGGGCACGTTTAGCGGCTCTAACCGGGCCCATTCGATGCCTGACCTGTTCCGCCGTATGGTAGTCGCTCTCTGGAGTTCGGAACACCGGTTTTAGTGGTGGAAAGTCGTTGTGTCGACTCAGGGCCTGCAGAGCTCCCGAGTTATGCGGCCATTGCAGAACAGCTCCAGGCCACGCCCCTGATAAAATTCTTTGTTGGACAGGGGAGGGAATGGTTTTTAAGTAATCGAATAGCTGGATCCTCATGGTACCCCCATCAATGATGTCCACAAACCTAAAGAGGCCTGCCGACAGCCATGCACAGACCATAGCCGATTCCAACGCACTTGGTAATAAGGGATGGTAAATAAAGGAAACCATCGGCATTAGGCCCAACAAAGGAGTTGGTGGGTCTGCTTGGACAGGGGGCCACAGCAGGGAATTTGGGTGAACAGGCGCCAGCCACAGTTTTTCAATCTCGGTCCATTTGTTAAAACCCATAGTGATGACCAGGATGGGATCCTGCGGAGATGTGCTAACCAGTAATACCTCATAACATCCGGCACCGACAGGCCACCCTGGAGTTTGTGGGTCATCAGGACCTAGTATCCTATGTCTTTTGTTACAGCCAATAAATCTCATTATGGCCGCCTGAAGGGATTTAACCCCTTCATGACCGGGGAATTTTTCATTTTTCATTTTCGTTTTTTGCTCCCCTGCTTCCAAGAGCCATAACTTTTTTATTTTTTCGTCAATACAGACATATGACAGCTTGTTTTTTGCGGGACGAGTTGTACTTTAAGATGCAATAATTTATTTTACCATATAGTGTACAGGGAAATTGCAAAATAATTCTAAATGCAGTGAAATTGCAAAAAAAGTGCAATGACACGTTTGTTTTTTGGGTATTTTAGTCGCCATGTTCACTATATGGTAAAACCGACATGACGGGGTGATGCCTCGGGTCAGTATGAGTTCATAGACACCCAACATGTATACCTTTACTGGTATCTAGGTGGTGAAAAAAAATTCAGAAGTTTGAAAAAAAAGAAAAAATGACTTTTTGTGCTATGTTCTGCGACACGTAGCACCCTCATTGTTTAGCATCTGGGGCTGTATGATAGCTTATTTTTTGCGTCTTGAGCTAACATTTCTAATGATACAATTTTTGGGGGGATCTGCAGTTTCGATCGCCCATTATTGCATTTTATAGCAATGTTGCGGCAACCAAAAAAACCGAATTTTGTCATTTGGACCATGTTTTCCGTTACGGAGTTTATGGCTCTCATTAACGGATTTAATACGATGATAGATCAGGCGATTCTGAACGCGGCGATACCAAACATTGTTTTTTTTTTTTAATACATTTCATTGTGATTGGGGGAAAGGGGGGGGTGATTTGAACTTTTATATACTTTTTTTTCCAAGTTTTTAAAAACTTTATTTTTTCATTCATTCTTATTTTTACACTGCCTCTTTATGAGGCACCTTGCTGCACAGTCTGATCGCTTCTGGGAGATACAGATGAGCTGCAGCTCATCTGTATCTCCCAGAATCGCGGACCTGTTGTGGTTGGCAGCGCCTGCCAACCACAACATGGAGCTGCTCTCTGACAGCATCTGGGGTATAGCCAGGACCCCGGGCTGTTACGTGAGCGCTGGAGATCCCGCAATATTATCACAGGATCTCCGAAGCAGACGGGGAACAGTGCGTTCCCCGCTGCGGCCGCCTTGGATCCCGCTGTCAGTGATTGACAGCGGGATTCAAGGGGTTGACAGCGCCGATCGGATCCCGGATCCGATCGGTGCTGTTAGCCAGACATCTCAGCTGATCACATCAGCTGAGATGTCGGCTGTTTGATGTGAGCTCCGCGCCGGAGCTCACATCAAGCCCCCCTTACCGGCCCATGACGTTGTTCAATGTCATAGGTTGGGAAGGGGTTAATTTCCCCCATTGGAATGGTCACTGGTAGTGTTTCAAAGTGATACAGCAATTTGGGAATCAGCATCTTCTTTACTGACTCCACTCTGCCAGCCAGGAGAAGTTCAGAGATGACCATTTGTGTAGGAGGGTCCTCAGATCCCTGAAGAGTGGGGAAAGTTAAGTTTGTATAAAGCTTAATGGATGCCATAGGTTATTTATAAAGAGCTTGAATTGCACTGGGGAACCTGCCCGAGATGCCGAAAGTTTGCAAGGTCGCAAACAAGACTGACCAGTCTAGTCGGTCGAAGGCTTTCTCAGCATCCAAACTTAAAGCTAGAATCTGTTGGCCCCTCCGATTCACCACATCAACCAGGTCTATGGCTCGTCTGGTGTTGTCCCCCTCCCGTCGGCAGGGAATGAACCCAACTTGGTCTTTGTGTATTATCCGGGGGAGCCAAGAGCTCAACCTGACAGCTAACAGTTTGGCGTATATTTTCAAGTCGGCGTTCAGTAGTGCAAAAGGTTGGTAATTGGCACAATCCAGTGGGTCTCTGGGTTGTTTTGGCAGGAGAATCAGATGGGAATGTGTCATAGAGCTGCGGGTCATCTGCGCCATCCATAAAAGAGTTGAAGAGGGGGGTCATGTGGGGTATAAGGTCCTTGGCAAAACCTTTATAATATAGATATGTAAGACCATCTGGACCAGGCGATTTGCCCTGGGGTAACTCCTCCAGGACCTCCCCCAGCTCCTCACATGATTAAGAGCGACCATGGCCTCCCTGGGGAGTGTGGGTATCTGTAAATTGGAGAGGTATCTCTCAACGTCTCCCTGAGCCCGGGGCAGGCCGTCCCCCGTCGGGAGGGGGGAAGGTGTCAGGTTGTAAAGGCTTTTGTAAAAAAGAGGAAAAGATCTGATATAGAGGACTGATTATAATGCACGGTGCCATTTGTGTCTCGTAGGGCTTGGGGGCAGGCCCTAGTTGTGCACTCCTTGAGTTGTCAGGCTAATAATGCATGAGCTTTATTCCCCTTCTTGTAGTACCGCTGTTTGGAGTAGAGGAGTAGTTTCTTCACTTTTTTTAATAGACATGTGTGGCGCCCCACTATGTAGGTGCCACAAAAGGGGTACTACACCCATAATAGCAGTGTAGTCGCCCCACTGCAAGTGGAGTTATGGCCAGTAGGTGGAACCCTATACCCACACCACACTAGTCATGCAGTGGGAGGGGCCCCGGGAGGATATATAGTGACCCCCAGGGGAAAATAGTGGGCGGTTGGAACCAGGCAGGGAGCCTGAGGGAGAAAGGAAGGTCTCCTCGGCTGAGGGACCCAGAACAATCAGAATAGATCCCAGAAGGATAGAATGGAGAAAGAAACTCAGAAAGTACAAAGAGTTCACTCAATGTGGGGAGCAAAAAGTAACCAGAGAGTTTGCCCCAGGAAAGAAACCGGGTACCGGAGCCCGCACCTGTGAGAATCTTCAAGGCTCGCAGAAATCCGATGACCGAGGGTATCTTTAGATATGGCCCTGACTCCCAAAGATCCATTAGAGTGGAACCGGAGCCTCGGTAGGCGACCGCGGTGATCACTAAGAAGGTTTGCCTGACGGGTGCTAGGGAGATAAAGACAAGGAACAGCAGGAGGTCAGATTCTATCTTCATGAGGTCAGACTTCACAGCCACTGGGAGGCAAGGGAAAGAACAGGAACGGCACACAGAGAGGGATCCATCTACCAACCATAAAATCCACTTGCAGCACCTGTAGCCATTTGTCGCTGCAACATTTTACTGCACTGAAGGACTGTAATGACTACAAAAAGGTTTTTCAGTAAAGTACCCGGTGAAGTGACTTCTCGACCCTGCTGCATCTTTCCTTGCTTGATCTGATTCCTTCCACAGAATCGCTGCCCCGGCGGTCCAGTCCTGCCTGCGGAGGACTACACCATCATTGCCGCAATACCATCGACCACCGGATGACTGTAGCGGCGCTGGTGGGCATCACCAGGTACTGCAGGTGGCGTCACAAACTTTATTTTGCTTTATTATCTTCCCTTTTCATTGACCACCAGGGCCACAGTCTCAGGCAACCACTCGTGACATCCCAGTCCGAGCCTGAGATCTGAGTACCCTGCCCTGGGTGCGTCAAAACTGGTGTCTACGAACAGGATATCGTGCCCGGTACCACCGGGTACTGTGCACCTTTGAACTCGGACTTAAAATTGACTTTTTCTGCCTTTGCACGGTGCCAAAAATGGGTTCCCGCCATTACCGCATGTAGATCCAAGATGGCGCAGTCGCCATGAACTAAACACCATGTGCAGGCACGGGGAGGGCCTAGACAGAGGCGCCAAAAAGTGTGGCCGCCCCGATTGCCATCAATCAATCAGGGGGGCGGCCCACAGGAAGTTCCCAGGGAGTGCCCGCCCATAGCTGTACAAACCGGAAAAGGACAGACGCCATCAGACTCCTTTGTACCCGGCAGCATGGCAGCACCCCGGTGGAGAGACGTGGTCAGAGAGCTGAAGGAGCAGACCCGCGCCAAGCAAGACGACCCAGCAGCAACCCTACTCACTATTGAAGGCGACGCCGACTACTGGAGGGATGCGTTCACCTCGCTCCGCCAAGAATTGGAGCGGACACTGACTTGGGTGTGACGGTGGTGGAGTGCCGAGCTGACCTTTGAGCTGTTGGCTCGAAGGATGCCTGCGAGGCACAGGAGGCAGCTATAGCAACCAGGGCGGTAGAGGAGTACCGCGCCTCCTTTGCACCACCCGTCTAGACCCGGGACACGGGGACTCAGATGGAGCCCCCGGGCTGGCAGCTGTCTCTGGCTGGAGGCAGTGCAACCAACCACAGTGCCAGACGTCGAGGTGGAGGACATTTATGAGGATTAAGACGATGACGACGAAGGGCTAGACCAAACCTCAGGAGGGAGCACCCGGGAGGCAGCGTGATGGACCGCATGGCAGCAGCACCAACGGGGAGTTCCCGCCATTCTCGGCTCCGCGGAGACACGCGCACACCCAGAGTATCCGGCAGCACTTCACCACCCCCACGGTACCAGTTGCTACAGAGCACCCGGCCAGCCCTGGATGAGAGAGACCAGGTCGCAATGCAGCGGCGACGGGAGGACTGGTACCAGAGAGTGCAGGCCACGAGGAGACTGAGAGATGAGGCCCGTGCTCAACCCCCACTTCCCATTGAGCTGCGCAAGTCTGGGACTGTAGTCTCCGTGTACCAGGAGGACGGATGGGGGTTCCTACAGGAGCCTGGCTTATTTGACAATGTTTTCTTCTCCCGGCGGGACGTAGAATCGTTCCTGAGGAAAGGACATCCCCGGCGCGACCTGTATAGAGGTGAACAGGTAACATATGAACGGTACACCCGGCCCACTTGGCTGGTTTGCCATACGTATTGCCCATTGTGCCGATAACTCCCTCTGAACGTTAGACACTTTATTATAAGAGACACCCATTGAGAGACATTGTCTGCTTATCTACATAGCCCCTTTGCTTATGCTTTTCCCTCTTAGTTTGAATGAAGAGTGTGTCTTGATGACTCTAAAGACTTTTATATTGAACTACCCCAGTTAAATAATGTGTGATGAATAGCATCCCAGCGGTGATAACACACACCATCATTGCTGCAATACCATCGACCACCGTAGGACTGTGGCGGCGCTGGTGGGCATCACCAGGTACTGCAGGTGGTGTCACAAACTTTATTTTGCTTTATTATCTTCCCTTTTCATTGACCACCAGGGCCACAATCTCAGGCAGCCACCCGTGACACCCCAGACCGAGCCTGAGATCTGAGTACCCTGCCCTGGGTGCGTCACATGTCCTTCAGCTTTTCCCGTAGTTGTAAGACCTTTCTCAAGGAGGGTACAGAGGGGTTGCTAGACAGTTTAGCCTCCCATATTGACAGTTGGGTGGTCAGCTGACCTTTGAGCCGCCTCGTCTTTTTTGTCCTTCGCCCCTTCTCTAATACAATGACCCCCTCATCACAGCCTTGTGGGCTTCCCATAGAACAGACAGCGAGGAGACCGAGGTCTTGTTAAGCTGGAAGTAATCTTCCAAGTGTCTCTGTAAAGAGGCCTTGATGAGAGGGTCCTTGACCAGAAATTCATTCAGATGCCATTGGTGAAAGCCCTGGGGTATGTAGGCATGTTTGAGGTCTAAGATTATGGGTGAGTGATCAGACCAGGTGATTGTCCCCATCCCAGCTCCCTCCATCTGTTGCAAGACCTGACTGCTAACAAAAAAGTAGTCTATTCGTGTGTGAGTCCTTGTGTGGGGCCGAATAATATGAAAAAGCTTTCTCCCCGGGATCGTCAACTCTCCAAGCGTCAAAGATATCTCCTCTCTGATCAATTTCCTAAACTCCAGGGATAGCTTCTGAAGGCTCTCCAAGGGGGATTGTCCCTTGGCCGAAAGACAGTCGTGGGACACCGAAAAAGGTGCATTGAAGTCCCCTCCCAGCACTACGGATGCTGTGGGGAGGCTGTGGATCAGAGTGAGGATCCTGCTGAAGAAGTGCAGTTGACCATTGTTCGGGGCATAAATGTTTGCTAAAATTAGTGGCTGTCCCCCCCATATGAGCCTCGAGGACTACATATCTACACCCAGGATCGCTATGGGCACAGGAGAATTGAATGGGGCATTGAGATTAAAGCAGAATAGCAACACCCCCTTTCTTGTTGTTAGAGTAAGTGGAGTGGCTGCTGGGATAGCTCCCACTCGCAAAGCCAAAAGACCTTGTCCCCACAGAGCCCTTTAGGATAGGAGAGAAAGGGAAGGTAGGAAGGGAAAGACAAGGGAGAAGAGAGGGGGCTATCTGGAAATATCTAGAAATAAGAAGAGGTAATACGTAAATAAACATTGCAGACAAGAAATAAACCAATCAGAGTAGTGGAGAAGTGTCCTAGGTTCCGCGGACCTAAGGGCAATATGGAGCTAAAAGATAAAAAAAGTAAAAACAAGGGAGTTGCCGCCCTCACAAAAAGGAGATACTCCCGCCTAAACTAGTTGAAAAAATGACGGGTCCATACAGGCCCGTCAAGGGAAATTGTCACAGCAAGGAAAGCCTATAACACTGAATTAAACAGAAGGAAAAAATAAGGCACCAGCGGCTATTAATGGTGGCGTAGAGGTGCAGAATCGGTGAGAAATCAAGGTACTTGAAAAGTGAACAGTCAGTCAACTGAAATGTACTGCGGGCATCCTGCTTGTCCTTCTAGGAATTTCATTGGGTCGAAGAGATGAGGACACTCCTCAACCCCGACCTCCCCTCCTGGTGGCCCGTTTGAGCGGGCCCCTGGACCACACCGGGGCAGGAGCAGGGCCTGGTAGAATTATTTCCCAGTCTGGTAACTTGACAACGGGGATGTCCAGGGCCTCGCAAAAGGCTGGAGAGTCCGCCGGGTACGCAAATCTGCTGAACGGGCGTCATGACGGGCTATAAGCGGGACGGAATCTGCTGTTCAGCCAGGACCCTGGTGAGGGGGCGGAGGTGCCTGCGCTTCTGGAGTGTGATTCGGGACAGGTCTGGGAACAATTGGACCTCCACTCCGGCAAAAAGCGTAGATTTCATATTCTTGGCAGCCCCCATGATTCTTTTTTTCAACTCAAAATCATGCATGCAGCAGATTATGTCCCTAGGTTGGTTAGAGGAACTTTTGGGCTGCAGAACTCTGTGGGCTCTATCCATTTTAATCTGAGACGAGGGGGGTTACCCAGTATGGAGTTGAAAATGGATTGCAGAATCGTCTTAGGAGACTCCTGACCCTCTGCCTCAGGCACCCCAGGCACTCTAATGTTGCAATGGCGGCCCCAGTTGTCCAGGTCCTTGAGATGGGTTTGGATAGCCTCCAGGGATTGTTGTTGGGCAAGGACCAGCTTCTGTAGGTCTCCCAAGTGGTTCCTAATGGTGTTATGCTCGACCTCTAGGGAATCTATCCTCCCTGATAGATGGTGTATATCCTTCCGTACGCTGACAATTTCTGCCCTGCAGGTGTCTTTCACCTCATTGATTAAAGCCTCCTTGTAGGGTATATGGTCAAGCAGGTCCTGCCAGTTGTTAGGGATTACTGGGCTGAATCCCTGTAAGGCTCCAGTTATCCCAGGTGCCTCAGAGGGCGTCCTGCTCTTAGAATGGTGAGACTGGGTGGGAGCGTGTGGACCCCTGCCCCAAAAGGGCTCACTGAGTGGCGTAGTCTTGTTGCCCATCAAAAGTGTGCCCCCTGGCCCGCATGGTATCGTGGCACACTCTCCTGATGTGGATGCTTGGGAGGAGGTATCAGGGTTCCCATCCATGGGATCCCTGGCTGGGTGGCAGGCTGAGGTGGCAGGGATATGGAGGGGAAGGGGCCCGGTACCAGCGGGGCACTAGTGGTCTAGAGAGTGCCGCTCCTACCTCTGCCTCCATGAGCTCTGCGCTGTCTGAGGCCTCTGGATCCTCCTGCATGTGGACCTGGAAGATGGTGCTGGCTCACTCTGGGCTACCTGCTCCCGGGATCTGAAAGCATCCAGGACCGTCTTCTGATCCGGTGGCGGTACTGGGGGGATCTGTGCCGACTTGATTCTCCGGGGGCCCATTGTGAGGTGAGACCAGTGAAAATTGAAGCTGCTGGTGCTGTTAGTTTCTGTATGCTGGCGGGAGCACGGTCTCCGTGCGGCCACTCAGCATAGCATTGCGAACACGCCCACGTCTGTGTTTTTTTTAACTATTTACTTGCAGGATTGGTTAATGTGGGGGTCTCATAGAGGCCTGGATATCAGCAATCCAGGGTTTGATGACAGCTGTCAATTCAGTGTGTGTGATTTCAGAGACTGCAGTGATAGGACGCTTGTTCCATCGCTGCAGTCTCTGGATGCAGAGACCACGACCATGTGAATATCGCTGGATATCGTTGGGGATTACCATCGGAGGGTATGTTTGGGGTTAATAAATGGTTAAATTAGGGTTGTCTGTGTGTTTTATTTGAAATAAAGGATTTTTTTCTGCTTGTGTGCTTTTTAACTATTTACTCACAGGATTGATAATGGGCGGGTTTCATAGAAGCCTAAACATCAATCTGGGCTTAATGACAGCTGTCAATACTCAGCTGTCATTAACCCCTTCTATTACCCCAATTGCTACTGCACCTGGGCACTTGGGATGGGCTGGGTAAGTGCCAAGATTGGGCGAATCTATTGGATGCACTAAATTCTGGGTCAGACTGCTACTCTTAGCCTTGGAGGCCCAATAACTATGCACCTCCCCAAGGTGAGAAATCCAACCCCCAGCCATATGCTTTTGTGGCACCCCACTGGTCGGGACGCCATGTAGGGGTACTGTCTATAGGGGGTGAGACAATGCGCAAATAGGGTCTTATCTCCTTACAGATATCTCCAAGAACCTTACTGAAAGCTGCTCACCTAGAAAAGTTGTTACACACAACAAGTATGCGCGCCTGGATACAGCTGCTGCAGGACCCACATAGGGGTACTGCACCCATATAAGAGTGTGTAGTATTCATGTGACTAGGGAATTGGGATGTCGCATAAGGGACCCTTACAACACTCATTCACACACACACTAGAGTAGGGGACCGTGGGTGGATCCATTACAGGGAGGACCCAGTCCCATGGGAGCAGTAACAGGGTAGAAAAGTGTGTGGGTGGGAGGACAGTTAATTCAGTTCAGTCAGTGTAAAGTCTGAGTGGAAAGCTCCATTGGGGAGGGAGGAGTGCAGGACGGCGGAGAAGCCGTTGCGACAGAGGGAGATCCTAGGAGCACCAGGTGCGCCGAATCCGGACGCAGTACGAATACCGACCTGAGGGATTTGTCCCGGAACAGAGGACTGGCTCTGAACACGGGGCAGGCGTTTATCCCTGAGCCGTTAAACAGGAGGCCCAAGCTTCTAGCGGAACTCACGGCCAAACACTCGGTGCATCCTTAAAAAGCCACCGTATAGGGTCAGGGGGAACCAGAGAAGAGTCCTCCATTGAGGGCCTGGTGGAGCTGCTCAAGGCTCTGCACGTGGGAGTGCTTCAAGGGAGACAGGAGAGCGCTGTGAGGGACTGAGCAAGGGTCCTAAGTGAGTCATCCCGGTTCCCTGGTGACTACCCAGGTCAGAAAGACACGAAAGACTGTACCATCTGTAGCCTGTCTGTAGTACTGCTAGTAAAACCCATGCAGAGTTAAAGCCTGTATGACATACTTTATTTGCCTGTGCCTGATGAGCTGCACACTTGCTGCAGTGAAAAGGACAAGTGACGGTACTGTATGGTAAGCTGCCTCCCTATGTAAAAACCATAAACTATTACAACTGCCCCGGGGATCCCGCTCCACCTGGGGGAGCGTAAGCATCTTGCTGCGCCACCATCACCCCGGAGGACTGGCCCGCAGCATCGGTAACATTACCGGAACCGTAGGTGGCATGACGAAACACTTTTATTTTATTGTTTTTTGATTGTTTTCCCCCATTTTAAAGAAGACCTGTCACCAACCATCCATGGTGATCTAATTACAGCACTGAATGCAGCATGTCTGCTGCATTCAGGCAAGGGGTCCTGCATACCTTGACTTCCCCTGTACCCCGAGATAATACAGTTTGAAAACTTACATACTGGAGCCAAATAGGAGGTGGCTAGTGGCTGGGGCCACTTCTCTCAAAGGGCAGTTTCACGACCCCTGGATCTTTAATACGCTCGCCGCCGCCTCCCTCATGCCAATCATTCTCTCCCTCGCTTGCTGCATAACACAAACCTAGGGATGCGGTGCTGGCCGCATTGCCCCACCTCCTGCGTGATGTCACCGCTTATACCCGCCCTGTTCCATGGTTAACATATAGCCTGATCCTCTGCCCCCCACAGCTTCCCATCCTGATCCTCCGCTCCCCCCGCCTCTTCCCATCCCGATCCTAAGTTAGGACCGGGCAGTGAGCACAGCACCAGGGAGCGGGGAGCGAAGGACCAGGGCGGGGAAGCCGGAGGTGGTGAGAAGACTTCACCGCTGACTTTCCTGCTCTGTGCTGCACTCCCTGCTCCCTGATGCCCCCTCCCCGCTCCCTGGATCTGCTCCTCTCGCCCGGTCCTAACTTAGGATCAGGCGGGGAGGCGGCGGGGGGAGTGATGAGAGGGCATCAGTGAGCAGGTAGCGCAAAACAAAGCAGGAAAGCTGGCGGTGAAGTCGGCTTTCCCGACGGATATTTGAAATGATCAGCTGATGCAGATCAGCTGTTCATTTGAAGAAGCCGCGCGGTGCTGTCTGGGAAAGGTTCATGTGAGTTCATGCAGCATGAACTCACTTGAACTTTACCACGCCCGGGTGCTGCACAGCTCAGCTACATCTCTGGTAGAGTTTCTCTACCAGAGATGTAGCTGAGCTAAAGAAGAAAACCTGATTGGACTACGTCGGACAGAAGAGGAATTTTTTGTTTTTCCAGAAAATATTGTTTATTTAAGTTTAGCATAACAAGTATCAAACAATAAAGAAGGGTAAGACATAATAAAGTAAAAAGAAAATAAAAATAATACATGAGAATATCCTACAATAGTAGAGCCAGAATACATGAAGGCACACAATAGAGATGGCGAGCGACCCGCCCCTTTGAGGCTAAGGAAAGGGCAGACATCAGAGCATGCCGGGGCCAATGGTAGTGTAATCCCGTGAGCCTCCCAGTACTCCGACAGGCAGAGTAATCAGAATAATGCTAGATTGAGATGTAGAAAAGAGAAAGGACCAAGAGGGGCAGGAGGGAGTAGCAGGGGATCAAAGGAGGAGGAGGAGGAGGGATAAGCGGGGAAGCGGCATTCAAAATGTCCAGGTCATGTCTGCGCATTTCGCAGAAAAGACTCAAGTAGAGGGCCATCCCGGTAATACCACCAAGGAGACCAAAGCTGCTTGTGCTTTTCCCAGGTCTCATGGTCATGGGCCATAAGTCCCTCAATGCGGCATATCCTGTCCATTTCCTTTACCCATTCTCCAATGGAGGGGGCAACTGTTGATTTCCAATGTCGCGGTATCAAGACCCTGGCCGCCATCAGGCAGAAACGAAACGAATAAGGGACAGAAGCGCAATCTGTGGAGAAGGTGGATGACGTATTCCTGAGATAGACTCATAAATCGAGGAATATTGAAAGCCAATAGGCTTGGATGGGCCACATTGCCACCAAATGTGTAGCATAGTACCCGGCCCTTCGCCACACCTCCAGCACAGGTCGGACACTGAGGGAAACATTTTATGAAGGAGCGCTGGGCACCTATACCACCTAGTTAAGATCTTATAATTCGTCTCCTGAAAGCTGCAGGACACCGACAACTTATGCTCAGTGCAAAAATCTTAGCCCGGTCAGAGTCAGAGAACGTCACCCGCAGGTCAGATTGCCAGGCCCCTACAAATGAGGGGATGGCAGATGGGCCCACATCTGAGAGCACGCCATATAAAAGGGAGATGACGTGAGCAGGAGGCTCAGTTAAGAGAAACAATGCTTCTAAGCCTGAGAGTGACTTCCCCCGCAGAGATCGGAGAAACGCGTCCAACTGAGAGACCTCCAACCAGGACCCCTGCCCTCCCAACGACCCTCTCCCCCCTGCATCCCCCCTGCGCTGCTCCGCCACCCGAGCCAGACGGGGGTCGTCGCTAACACGCCAAGCCAAAAAGACCCGTCTCCCAGACGTCGGGGGAAAGTCAGGATTATTAAACAAGGGCCCAAGTAGGGATGGATGATCGCCATCACGTCCCCCCCCTCGCCACGAATCCCAATAGTCCAGCACCACACGTGTTAGTTGGGGAAACAACGAAACCAGGGACGGGAACTCCTCCGGATCCATGATAGCCACTGCAGCGGAAAGGGCGAAAGGAGGTTCTCGACCCTCACCCATTGCTTGTGACATTGATTATACTTCCAGTCTAAGATTCGGGATAAGAGAACGGAATGGTAATAGCGTTGAAAGTTAGGTAAGCCCGCCCCACCCCTCCGCTTCGAATCGGTCAGGGTCGAGAAGCGAACCCGGGGTCTCGAATTCCATATAAATTTGCGTAATGCAGAGTGCAGGCAGCGAAAGAAAGAGGGAGGGACGTCCGTAGGGACCGTCTGGAACAAATAGAGGAATTTAGGCAAAATGTCAATTTTTATGACATTAATACGGCCAAACCAGGATAACTGGGTACTGCGAAGTCTTTTGAGTTCAAGAAGTGTGGAGTGCAAGAGTGGGGTATAGTTAAGAGCAAATAAGTCCCTGGGGTCTCCAGGAATAGAGATACCTAAGTATTTCAAGCCCCTGTCTACCCATCGGAAAGAAAAGGAGGACTGAAGCTGGGCGACTAATGGGCCTGGAAGCGTTAGGTTCATCACTTCTGTCTTGGAATAATTAACTTTGAAATTAGAAACCTCACCAAACCTCGTAAATTCCCGCATGAGCACCGGGAATGCCACCAAGGGATTAGCAATATAGACCAAAAGGTCGTCTGCATAGAGGGCCAATTTGAAATGTTCCCCGTGTATCTGGACGCCTCTAATATCCGCGGATCCTCTTAATGCACACGCCAGGTGCTCCATCGCGATGGCATACAACAGGGGTGACAAAGGGCACCCCTGTCGCGTCCCGTTAGAGACCCCAAAGGCCGAGGAAAGGAGCCCATTGACCCTCAACCGAGCAGTGGGGCCGTGATAGAGTGCCTGTATCTTCCCCATGATAACCGGTCCTAAGCCCAATTGCCTCAAAGAAGCAAAAAGAAACTCCCAGCCCAGGCGGTCAAATGCCTTTTCGGCATCAACCGAGAGGAAGCATGCAGGAATCTTATTGTCATGAACGTAGTCTGAGATGAGTAACGTCTTAATGGTGTTATCTCTAGCCTCGCGGCGTAGGATAAACCCAGTCTGGTCATAATGGATAGAAGCCGGCAATAGTGGGCCAAGTCTGGAGGCAAGAATTTTGGCAAGGATCTTTACGTCAAGATTTAATAGGGAGATAGGGCGATAACTAGCGCAGGATAGGGGGTCCTTCTCTGGCTTTGGTATGACCGTTATCGTGGCCGCCAGTGTCTGGGGAGCGAAAGGGCATGAGTCAGAAATAGAATTATAAAGGGAGGTTAGTTGCGGGGCCAGTTCACGCGCGAATAATTTATAAAAGTTTGCTGAGAAGACACCTCCTGGTCCGTAAAGGGCAATTCTAAAGTCTCCGAGTCTCCCTCAATGATGGGTGGCAGCGGCGTGTCTGCAATATAGTCTGACACCCGGCGTCGGAAGTCATCGGTGGGCATGTCAGCTAAGGGACCTCTAAGATTGTATAAAGATTTATAGTAGTCCCCAAACGCCTCCACTATGTCGCGTGGCCCATGGAGAAGACCTCCCAGTCTCGACTTAATAGAAGGAATGAAAGTAGAGGGAAGTCGGGGGTGCAAGAATCTAGCCAACGCTCTCCCCGGCTTGTTTGAGAACTCATACAAATATTTACGGAAGCGGTCTTGTTGGCGACTAGACGTCGTGTCCATGATTGTACGTAGGTCCGATCGAGCTTTAGTGAGGTCCGCAAGAAGCTGTGGAGATTGTGACTGTTTATGTCTGGTCTCCAACTTGTGTATAGACGTCATCAGATCTGAGACCTCACGCGTTCGCTCGCGTTTCAATCTAGCCCCCTGCTGAATGAGAATCCCCCGAATGACACTCTTTAGAGCTTCCCACCGCAAGGGGAGGGCTGTAGGGTCTGCCTTGTGATCAGCTAAAAAGTTCGGACTGCCAACACGCAAGACAGTTGCCTCAGTAGTCCGGGATTGAGTGACCAAGTCCACTCCGTCGGCACCAAACCCGAAAGGCCAAGGGACAGAAAAATTGGAGCGTGATCCGACCAGATCATGGAACCAATGTCCACGACAGGGTCAGCTAGTAAAAGTTTGTGGCTGATCAGAAAAAGATCAAGTCGATTGTACATATCATGCACAGCCGAGTAGTAAGTGTAATCTCTGACCCCCGGGTTCAGAAGCCGCCAGACATCAACCATTCTAATCTCAAGGAGCCTAGTCTTCAAAGTTTCCAGGTGAGAAACAGGCACAGAGGATCTACGAGTAGAGGAGTCCAGGTCACGATCGAAAACAAAATTAAGGTCACCTCCCATTATCACCGAACCCTCTGCGAAGTCCGCTAGGGTACATAGGTAAGACAGAAGTCTACGGCCGGGTCCTGATTTGGGAGGTATAGGTTGGCGATTGTGAGGATGTCATTCGCAATCTGCAGCTTCAGGAGGACGAATCTACCCTGCGGGTCTATTCTGGAGTCAAGGACCCGTGCCTGTAAGGATCTATGGAGAGCCACACTGACCCCTTTGGACTTAGCATCCGGGTTTGAACTGTGTACCATCTGTTGTACTGTTTATGTTTTATCAAGGGGATTTTATCTGCTCTGAAATGCGTTTCTTGTAAAAGGAGAATATGTACATGTTTTTTGTGCATATGAGAGAGAACCTGGGAACGCTTTTCAGGGACGTTAAAGCCCCTAATGTTCAAAGAACACGTGTTTAGCCTGGACATGATGAAGCCTGGGGAGGGTGAAGAGGTGGGTTTCAAGAGAGGAAGGGAAGAAGAGAGGAGAGCTGACTAGCAGCAAAGCAGAAAGGGAGAAAAGGAAACGGAGTAAAAGAAGGTGAAAAAGAAAAGAGAGAAGAGAAACAGAACGAAATAGGTGAATCGGACCAGGAATCTGATTCCGGTCCCAGAGGTCTGAGAGTGAAGGACCGTCAGACCAAGAAAGTAAACAGAGTAAACTCTGTAAAGTGTGTCAGAGACACTCCCTATATGTGGGGGAACCAGAACGCGGCAAAGATCCTGCGCACCCGAGTCCCAACCACAGCCCTTACTAAATGCGGTGTCCCTAACAGGTAAAAGGCGGGTATAAGAACTCAGCAAGTAAACACAGCAATAATAAAACACAAAAAGCAAAATAACAATAATAAACAAGACGGCGAGTTAGTGCAGCCGAGTATCCCAAAATTGTAACTTATAAAACCTCAGGGAGAAGGGAGGGTTGGGGGGTCAAAAGGAGAGAAAAGGGAGAGGAAGGTGAGGTGAGGAGGGTAGGAGAAGGGTTGGCAGGGAGGGAGGGGAAGGGAAGGGAGGGCGGAGGTGGAGGGGAAAGGGGATAGGGAGGTACTGAGGGTATGAGGGGAGGGAGGTCAGATTTGGGAGGCACATATAAGGTGGGACGTCATCAACTGTCCTCTAAGCGGGACAGTCTGGTCAGCAAGGACCACCCACCAGGAACAACCGCGACCAAGGGGAAGGCCTCCGCCGGAGGACAATAGTCTTCAAGAACAAAATACCTCAGCAAAGAGGCAAGATCCACCAGGAGGCCCCCGACAGGACCCCATCTAGGAAGAAAAAAAAAGAGCAAGAAAGGTCCCAATGCAGAAGTTCAGGTGGTAGCTACAGGAGACGCCGATTGATGTTTAGGGCCTCTCTTCCTCTTTCGGGCCTCAGTGGAGGGCAACCGCAGTGCAGGTATAGGGCCCCCGCGGAGGAAGGTGGACAGTTGAGGCCAATTGAGGATGGGCACCAAGGGTAACCCACGCGCTGAGCAGAACTCAGGGGCGTCAGTTGGGGATCTGAGGACATGCATCCCAGAGTCCCTGCGAACTTGGAGCTGAAAGGGAAAGCCCCACGAATAAGGAATCGCCTGTTCCCGGAGAATGTCTAGCAGGGGGCGTAGGGCTCTGCGTTTGGCCAACGTGATGGGTGAGAGATCTGCCAAAAGCTGGATAGATTCACCATTAAAGTCAATGGATTCAGACTCTCTCGCTCTCCTCATGATATCATCTTTCAGTTGATAGAAGTGTATTCTGCAAATAATGTCCCTGGGGCGGGATGAGTCAGCTCGTTTAGGGCCCAAGGACCTATGAGCCCTGTCCATCTCAATATGGTCGTCTTGGGGTCTGTCTAGCAGGGAATTGAACACACGTAGCAAAACTGGGGTGATATCACGGGGTGCCACTGACTCAGGGATACCTCGGAGCCGTATATTGTTCCGTCTATTACGGTTTTCGGAATCTTCCAACATATCCAGCACCGTGTGGAAGTTTTGTTCATGCAGGTCAAGGCGTTGTTGTTGTTGTGTCTCACTAAGAAGGAGAGATCAGCAACTTCCCAGGGTTACTGTCTGGACCGAGCTCTGAAGCTTAGTAGTATCCTCTCTGAGTGACCCGATCTCTGACCTACAGACAGCTTCTAGTCTTCTTATGTACACCTCCATATCATCTTTAGTAGGCAGACACTGCATCCCAGATCTAATGTCATGTAGGTCATCTGCCTGGGAGGGAGGGGGGTCATTGAGCTGAGGCCCTGCAGGGGAGCCAGGGAAGGAAGCGTCTGCAGGCCGAGGGTCACAGAAGCTATGAGGAGAGGCTTGACCATATTCTGAGGCAGGGGCAGAGGGTCCATGTGAGGGGCTGGAGCCCGGGCTAGATGTATGAGCACTGGCACCAGATTGACCCGGGCATGTTGTTCCTGTGTTAAACGTTTGAGCTGCAGCAGCGTCTCTCCCCTCTGGGAGGAGGGAGGGGGAGTGAGACGCTCGTCCATCTTGCCCTCTGTCTCCAGTAATGGCGGCGTTCGCGCCTTTTCCTGCGCCCCCCTCTCCCCCGTTCGGTACCTTAAGTGCTGATGTGTGGAATCCAGACACACTCCTGGTGTTCCGCCGGGTGGACGGAGTTGATGTATGCTTTGAACTGGGTGTCGGATTCCCGGAGCGTCTAGCCCCTCCTGTAGTGCTGGAAGCCATTGCAGTGGGACTGGATGAGTGGTGGCAGGCACCCGGCGGATAAAAAACTGGGCTGTGTCTCGTTTACCGGGCATCTGACAAAATGCAGCTGTCCACCCCGGGTCCAGGAGACTGTAGCTGTACAAGGGTCCACCGAGCAGGCTTATAATTGCAAATGCAGGCTGTGTAAAAGGATCAGGCACGGGAGCTCTCCTCAAGTACAACTTGTCTCCACCATGTCCAGGTCAAGAGGAATTTTTTAATAAAGATGCAGTCTCTAAGTGTATTTTTTCTTTTATTCTAATAAAAAAAAAATTTCTGTGTGTTGTGTTTTTTTAGAATATTCACTAGAAATTAATGTCGGTCATGTCTAATATTGGCGTGACTCCATGAATTTCGTGCTTAGGGCCAGCTGATAATACAAAGCTGGCCCTAACCCCTTTATTACCCAGTGAGCCACGGCACCAGGGCCCTGGATGAGCTGGGTTCAGCGCCAGCAGATGGCGCTTCGCTGAATGGGCCATTTTCTGGGGTGGCTGCGGACTGCATTTCGCAGCGAGGGGTGCCCAAAAAGCTTGGGCCTCCCTGCGCTGCGGATTCCAGCGCCCAGCTGCCTAGTTGTACCTGGCTGGACATAGAAATAGTGCGAAGCCCCACACATTGTTTTTATTATTATTTCATGAAATTCATGAAATAATAAAAAAAGAAGGGCTTCCTTCTATTTCTGTTTCCAGGTAGGTACAAATAGGCACCAGGGGGTTGGAGGCAGCACATTCCTGCCTGCTGTACCTGGATGGGCACAAAAAAACGGCAAAGTCCACGTCAACATTTTTTGGAAAAATTCATAAAAAATAAACAAAATACATTTAGGGACTGCATCTTTATTAACCCCTCGAGGCCGAAGCACAGTGGCATTGTAAGGGGGGTTAACTCAGGTCACCCGAGGACAGCTCAGGTGGCATGACCTGACCTATCCTCGGGTGACCTGAGTTAACCCCCCTTACAATGCCGCATCGCTCCGGCCTTGAGGGGTTAATAAAGATGCAGTCCCTATATGTATTTCTTAAATGAATTTTTCCCAAAAAATTTAACGTGGGTTTCACCGTATTTTTGTGTCCATCCAGGTACAGCAGGCAGGAATGGGCTCCCTCCAACCCCCTGGTGCCTATTTGTACCTGCCTGGAAACAGAAGTAGAAGGAAGCCCTTTTTTTTTTTTTATTTCATGAATTACATGAAATAATAATAAAAAAAAAAAGCGTGTGGCTTCGCGCTATTTCAATGTCCAACCAGGTACAACTAGGCAGCTGGGGACTGGAATCCGCAGCGCAGGGAGGCCCAAGCTTTCTGGGCACCCCCGCTGCGAATTGCAGTCCGCAGCCAGAAAATGGTGCGTTCAGACAAGCTTTCCTGAACCCAGCTCATCCAGGGCCCTGGTGCCGTGGCTCACTGGGTAATAAAGGGGTTAGGGCCAGCTTTGTGCTATCAGCTGGCCCTAAGCCCGAAATCATGGGATCACGCCAATATTAGACATGTCCGACATGAATTTCTAGTGAAGTTTAAAAAAAAAAAAAAAACAACACACAGAAAAAAATATTTTATTAGAAATAAAGCAAAAAATACACTTAGAGACTCCATCTTCATTAAAAAATTCCTCTTCCGTCCGACATAGTCCAATCAGGTTTTCTTCTTTAGCTCAGCTACATCTCTGGTAGAGAATCTCTACCAGAGATGTACCTGAGCTGTGCAGCAATCTGGCGAGGGAAAGTTCATGTGAGTTTGTGGCGCCCGGCTCACGCGGGTAGCCACAGACTTCTCTATAAGGGTACCCGTCACACCTGCACATATCGCCGGCGATTTCACAGGCTACGCTAGGCGTGGCCTGTTGCCGGCGACATCGCCAATGCGTCGCCCAATGTAAATGGGCGACGGCGACCCATCCGAGTGGTCGCCTGGTTTCACATCAGAGCTCTGAAACCAGGCGACCATCTTGGGCGATGTGTGCTGATCGCCCTGTGTAACGTCTCATGAGCGATGTCAAGGGTGACAGCACACATCGCCTATACTATTCCGGTAGGCGTTTCAGGGTGTATTTACTAGCTCTGCCGGTCTGCGTGGATTGGTGGCAGCTCGAGCATTCCGATTGGTTGTCTTGTTCCTCAGCGCCATATTTGTTGATGTGTGCGTCCAAAGCTGTATTACCCCGGAGCGTACATACTGTACAATAGCGCATTGCTGTAGCCTCTATATTTACGGCTGTGTGTGTTCAAAGTGCAGCGATGTGCGACGGGCAATAATGTGTGTAAACATCCACGCAATTACATGACAACTAATGTGTGCATCAGAGCGCTGTAGTGGCAGCCTTCCTGTCTAAAGTATATGACGCACAAGCATACAGTGAATCCTGTGGCTTTTGCGGCGCCTCTGGGCCCCCGTCAACATGTGACATATCTCCCGTGCGTTCATTCGCCAGAACGTTGTCAATCTTTTGGCGCCGCCTTCCTGGTGCTTTCCCTTCCCCTGCAGAATAGGAAAATGGCGGCACCCAGGCGAGCTGCAGTGTGGGGGGAGCCTGAGCTCCTTATTCTCATTGATATATGTGACACCAGGGATTACTGGTGTCACCAGCCCCACACCCATCCACACCTCCACAAGCAGGCTGTCCTGATGAGGGTGAAGAGGCGGCTGGAGAGGAGGTTGGGGGTTGTGCGCACCCAAAACAGATCTGCAAGAAGATCGCAGATCTGAAATACAAAATGCCCGGACGCATCACCCAACTGCGTGCCAGGATTGCCCAGATGAGTGGTGAGTAGCCTGACAACATACACATACCCTTCTGTGTAAAGAAAGACATATGAAGGCCAGCACATGCCACTGTATACCCCAATATATATAGGTACAATGTATGTGAGAGCTTCTTCATGACTCTGCAGCTGCAGGATCATCTTCTGCTTCATCCACATACACCCTATATTCCCCTGTAACCTATATGTCTACTTTACCTAGCCACATATTGTCATATGTTTACCCTACCCACATATGACATAATGTTGGCCTATCCTGGCCTTCTTTCCATCGCACTCAACCTGACCTAATGATCTTCAAACAGCACTGTTTATTAATTCCCCACATATCTGGCCATGTTGTTATTGTGACAAAGTATGTTGTTGCCTCAACAGGTAGGGACAGAAGCCCTGAGCATCTCCCATCCCCTGCGGGAGGAGCACCACAGAGCCAACCAGGCTCGCCGGCCCAACCGCTAGCACAAACGCTACCACATCCCCAAGGGCCCACATCACCCCACAGTCCTTGGCCATCAAGCTCAGAAGGGACCCCAAGGCCTGCACCCACCCCACCCTTGGAAGGAGAGACGTCCAGTGGTGGTAGTGCTGCAGAGTGGTCCCCTGACGACCCTACAAACGGCCAAGAAGGTGGGTGTAATGTCAATATTACCCATATATACTGTGCACTATATCTGTCTTTCAGGTTTTTTAGCAATTAATTGGAATGTCGGGACCTTGGTTATGGGCCAATACAAATACACATATGCTCAGCGCCGGACTGGGGTGACTGGGGCCCACCAGGAAAATTGACTCCAGGGGCCCACCCACCCGGGCCCACCCATTCTTCAGCTATATGCAAATACCTGTTATGCGTTATACCTATTATAGTATTTAAAAGAGAGAGAACAGAGATGTTTTTGTGACCCAGATATATTTATACCTATTATAGTGTAGCGTGGACAGCGTGGACTGTAAAACACAGACGGCTCCTGCACACCACTGTGCGCTCACCATTACTGCGATGTATCATAATTGTAGTTTACATTAATTTGGATTTTTTGGTGACAACAAGTTATCAGCGATGCACAGGCAGGGGCTGGCTGGCAGATCTTGCCCTGGGGGTAGTTGACTTTTTCTAGCCGATGGCCAACTGAAGACCGGGGGGATGGGTGCTACCACTACAGAGGCCAACTGAAGAGCATGTGGGTGCTGGCGCTGCTTCACTAGCCTGCCAGCTGCCTGCTGCCGCGCCAATCCTAGGTCACAGTTAGCCTCCACGCTGACGCCCGCGTCCTGCCTGCTGCGTCCCGGGTCCCACGCGGCCGCTCTCACTGAGGGGGCGGCTCTAAACTAGGACTAAATCACCGGCCTGGGGGGCAAATGCCTCCCTGCAACCTGGGCCAGTCAGCCCCTGTGCACAGGTTAGGAATGTGATCACTTATTTATTGGTGGAGTCCGCACCATGAGAAGAATGTGGCACTTTGAGTATTTGGTGAGTTTTGTACCTCAGTATTTGTAAGGCCGACTTTACACCACGTTGTGATCAGGTCCGGGGCTGTCCGATGTGAATCAGACAGCCCCGGACCCAATTTTGACATAATGCAGCCCTATGGTGCTGGACAGGGCTGGATGGCAGCTATTTGCCATCCGGTTTTGTCCCTGTCCAGCAGCATCAGGCTGCAAACGATTTTTGCCCCGGACACAAAAACGGAGCTTGCATCATTTTTGTGTCGGGGCGAAAAATTTAAGCAAACCAGATCCTACCGGATTCTTCTGGTTCCAGCACGATCCGGCACCCCCTAACATGATTCGGCACCCCCTAACATGAGAGTCTATGGGGCGCCGGATCGTGCCAGACCTGACAGAGCATCTGTCAGGTTGCTGTACGCCAGCTGCTGCAGTTCAGCGTGAGCTCCTCTGAACGTCAGCACCAGGAGCTGCCCCCTGTGAAGATGTTCAGCACCATTTCAGTAGGGGACAGCTCCTGAAGCTGCGCTCTGCAGAATCTGGCTACAAACAGGACCGGAGAGCATATTAACCCTCCGCTTCTACCTGTCAGGCTGTGTCCGGTGCCTCCTGCAAAGCACTGGACACAGCCTGACAGGGGAAAAAACGTGGTGTGAAGCCGGCCTAAGACAAAACCAGGAGTAAAGCAAGCAGAGGTAATCCTGGATTTGTCTTATAAATACTGAAGTCACCAAATGCTCAACTTTCTTTCTTTGGCAAACCTCTGCATGATGGTGCTGAACCTCTTGACAGGGGACAGCTCCTGGTTCTGAAGTTCAGCGAAGCTCACGTTGAACTCCAGCAGCCGGCGTCCAGGAACCTGACAGACTCTCTGTCAGGTCCGGCGCGATCTGGCGCCCCATTGACTCTCATGTTAGGGGGTGCCGGATCGCACTTGATCTGGGAGAATCTGGCAGGATCCGGTTTGCTTAAATTTTTCACCCTGGACACAAAAATGCTGCATGCTCCGTTTTTGTGTCCAGGGCAAAAAATCGTTTGCAGCATGATGCTGCCAGACAGGGACAAAACCGGATGGCAAATAGCTGCCATCCAGCCCTGTCCGGCACCATAGGGCTGCATTGTGTGAAAATCGGGTCCGGGGCTGTCGGGTTCACACCGGACAGCCCCAGACCTGATCACACCGTGGTGTGAAGCTGGCCTAATACCATATACAAGGAACAAATCCCGCCAAGCCATGACCAGAGCACATAATGGCACCAGATAGTGACCGATAATGAAAATGTAAAAAGCTCTGTATAGAGTCAGTGTAAAGATAATGTAGAGATTACCAGTGACATTATACACAGGAGCTCTGTATATAGTGTCAGTGTACAGGTAATATAATGATCACCAAGGACATTATACACAGGAGCTCTGTGTATAGTGTCAATGTGTGTGTATAGGTAATAAACAAACTCACCAGTGATGTCTCTAGGTGAAGTTCTTTATCTGTTGCCGACCGATATCACATCTTCTATGTAGGACCTATCTCTGCAGAAAATAACATAGTTATCTACAACTAATCACTTCCAGAGCAAAATCCACACTTTTGCCACGATTTCTACACCACATGAAATGACAAAAAAAACGACATAGTGCCGCACTACACAGTAACATTGCTCCAGTGTCATTCTGTGCCTGCTCATCTCTGTCAGCAGACATATTTGTCTGATGGCAAAGATGTAGCAGAGCTTGAGGTCAGAAGACCTGTGGATTAAGTCAGAGCGAGGTATTTTTTTTAATTAAAGATGGAGTCCCTAAATGTGTTTTGTGTTTGATTTGTATTAAACATTTATTTTCTCTGTGTTGTGTTTTTTTTCCTGTTTACTAGAAATTCATGGTGACCATGTCTAATTTGGCGTGACGACATGAATTTCAGGCTTAGTACGAGCTGATAATACAAACCTGCTACTAACCCCATTATTACCCAGCGTGCCACCCCCCACCAGGGCCACTGGAAGAGCTGGAGAAAGCGTCTGGTCATGATGCTATGATGAAGGCACCATTTTCAGGGGTGGCTGCGGGCTGCGATTTTCAGCGTGGAGGGCCAAGAACGCTTGGGCCTTACCATGCTGAGAATCCCAGCCCCCAGCTGCCTTGCTTTATCTGGCTGGCGATCAACATATGGCGGGAGCATACGCATGTTTTTTCCAAAAAAAAGTGAAATAATTTTAAAACAAATATTAGGCTTCTCTGTCTTTTGATCGCCAGACAAGGTAAAGCCAGGCAGCTGGGGGTGGCAGCCCGTAGCTGTCTGCTTTATCTGCGCTGAGAATCAAAAAATCTGCGAGCGCTACGTCATGTTTTTTTTTGTATTTATTTTCACACTTCTATATGTGTGACTGGCCCAACAGCTAATCACAGACACTGACACAGAGAATGGGCATCTGTGATTGGCTGCTTGAGTAACCTGAATGCAGCCCATACATAGTACCGTACTATAATGTATGGGCTGGTTGTAGATTACTCGAACAGCCAATCACAGATGCCCATCCTCTTTGACCGCCTCTGTGATTGGCTGTTGTGGTCTGTCACATATAGAAGTGTGAAAATAAATAATTTTTAAAAACATGACATAGCGCTCTGCAGAATTTTTGATTCTCACCACAGATAAAGCGGACAGCTATGGCCTGCCACCCCCAGCTGCCTGGCTTTACCTTGGATGGTGATCAAAATTCAGGAATGCCCAATTTTTTTTTATAAATTATTAAAAAAAAAAATGAGTGGGCTCCCGCCATATTTTGATCGGCAGCTGGGGGCTGGGATTCTCAGCATGGTAAGGCCCAAGCATTCTGGGCCCCGGATGCTGAAAACGGCAGCCCACAGCCACCTCTGGAATTGGCGCAGTCATCATAGCGCCATTTCAGGCGCTTTATTTGGCTCTTCCAGTGGCCCTGGTGGGGGGTGGCACGCTGGGTAATAAAGGGGTTAATACCAGCTTTGTATTATCAGTTGGTACTAACCCTGAAATTCATGGCATCACGACAAACTAGACATGGCTACCATGAATTTCTAGTAAACAGAAAAAAAACACAACACAGAGAAAATAAATGTTTAATAAAACTCAAACACATTTAGGGATTCCATCTTTAATAAATAAAAAAAAAATCCATGCTCTGATGTAATCCACAGGTCTTCTGTCTTCACCTCTGCTACATCTTTGCAATCAGACAATATGCCTGGTGACAGAGATGAGCAGGCACAGAATAACAGTAGAACACACCTGTAAGTGATAGAAGCGCTCAGCTGGCCTCCAGCCGCCGACCGTGTTTCCTGTGCATTGCAAATAATGCATACTTTCAAACTCATGGCTATTTTTGCAAGCGTTAGAATGCATTTTTGCAATGCAAGTCTACGGTACATTGCTTTTGTGCTGATTTACAATGGATCTGTTGCAGCGCACAGCATAAACGCAATGTTAACAGCTGCGAAGAGGGGAGACAGAGCCCTGGATAACGCCTAGTCAGTCTACTGATGGTACTATCATGCGCATTGCCCAGTATGTCCTTCCAGCCTTTGTGGCACTATTATGCCCATTGCCCAGTATGTACTGCCTGCCTCTGTGGTACTATCATGCTAGTACTACCACCAGTGACTGTCAGGACATGCTGGGTGGGCATGATAGTACCACAGATGCTGGCAGGACATATTGGGCAATGGGCATGCATGATAGTACCACAAGAGGCTGGCATAATATGCTGGCCAATGGCCATAATAATCATGGCCATTGCCCAGTAGTATGTCCTGCCAGCCTCAGCTAAGGGACCCAGGCAGTTACCTTCTCATTCGTTCTGCTGCTGGCTGGGAGTCCTGTACAGTGCAGCATGTAGTGTGAATGCCACACTATGGAGATGCTGCTTCTACTACTGCCACATGGAGGCGAGGCTCAGGGCCACATAGAGATTACAGGGGCCGCATAAGGGCGGATATGGGTCCCAATCAGGGGCGTATATAGAGATCAATGGGCACTCTCAGGGGCGTGCATAAAGATCATGGGGGCAAATCATAGGCGTAAATATATAATATGGGGCACAGTCAGGGGCGTGTATACAAATTATGGGACCCACTCAGGGATCGCACAGAGATCATGGGGCCCACTCAGATGCGTACATAGAGATCATCATGGGGCCCACTCAGAGGTGTACATACAGATTACGGGGCCCACTCAGAGGCGCACATAGAGATCATGGGGCCCACTCAGATGCGTACATAGAGATCATCATGGGACCCACTAGAGGTGCACATAGAGATCATGGGGCCCACTCAGATGCGTACATAGAGATGATCATGGGGCCCACACATAAGAGCACATAGAAATCATGGGGCCCACTCAGATGCGTACAGAGATCATCATGGGGCCCAAACATAGGCGTACATACAGATTACGGGGCCCACTCAGAGGCGCACATAGAGATCATGGGGCCCACTCAGACGCACATAGAGATCATCATGGGGCCTACACAAAGGCATACATACAGATTACGGGGCCCACTCAGGGGCGCACATAGAGATCATGGGGCCCACTCAGATGCATACATAGAGATCATCATGGGGCCCACACAGAGGTGTACATACAGATTACGGGGCCCACATAGAGGTGCACATACAGATTACGGGGCCCACTCAGGGGCGCACATAGAGATCATGGGGCCCATTCAGATGCATACATAGAGATCATCATGGGGCCCACACAGAGGCATACATACAGATTACGGGGCCCACTCAGATGCATACATAGAGTTCATCATGGGGCCCACACAGAGGCGTACATACAGATTACGGGGCCCACACATAGGCGTACATACAGATTACGGGGCCCACTCAGGGGCGCACATAGAGATCATGGGGCCCACTCAGATGCATACATAGAGATCATCAAGGGGCCCACACAGAGGCATACATACAGATTACGGGGCCCACTCAGGGGCGTGCATAGAGATCATCATGGAGCCCACTCAGAGGCGTACATAGAGATTATGGGGCCTACAAAGAGGTGCACATAGAGATCATCATGGGGCCCACTCAGAGGCGCACATAGAGATAATGGGGCCCACACATAGGCGCACATAGAGATTATGGGGCCCACACATAGGCGCACATAGAGATTATGGGGCCCACACATAGGCGCACATAGAGATTATGGGGCCCACACATAGGGCACATAGAGATTATGGGGCCCACACATAGGCGCACATAGAGATTATGGGGCCCACACATAGGCGCACATAGAGATTATGGGGCCCACACATAGGCGCACATAGAGATTATGGGGCCCACACATAGGCGCACATAGAGATTATGGGGCCCACACATAGGCGCACATAGAGATTATGGGGCCCACACATAGGCGCACATAGAGATCATGGGGCTCCGTGAGGTTAGGCTCTCACCGCGCCCCAGTATGGTGCCATCAGAGAGCTCCCACAGTGTTTGCTTCATGCCTGTGATGCCCTGTGGGACCTCCCTGAGGGCACCATGCTGGGGGCAGTAGTAGAAGCAGCAGCAGCATCTGCTCACACTAAATGCTGCACAGCACTACAGGCCCCCAGCAGTTGAGACTGGATGGTGGAGGCTGCAGCACGGTCTGGGACCCCCAGACCCCAGGCTGATGGCTGAGGAGCCCATCTCTTATGGAAGAATGGGCTCCTCAGTCACTCAGTTACCAGGACAGGACGATCTAACACCCGCCCCCCCCTAACCCAAGCCTCCTTCCCATGGCCCCCCGCCTTTATAATCACCCTGGGCCTGTCTGCAGGGGCGACGGCGGGTCCCTCTCCTCAGCGATTCTGCCGGCACTTGCACAGTGAGTGTGCACACAGCCTGGATGGAGGCAGTCATCGTAGGCTGAGGCTGTCCCCATCTGTGCACGCGCCGGCAGTGTCGCGCTGCGCAGAGGAGGCTGGGCGGCACCGCAACAGCAGGCAAAGCACGGAGAGCTCTCTCCGTGCTTTGCTGCTGCAAGACAAGACCATAATCACTAATCATATCGGCAGTGCGCCGATATGATTAGTGATAGTACCGGAGGGGGGCCTCACACTGTCGCACATCTACCTGCAGGGCCCAGGGGGGTATGGGGGCGTGGCTAAGTGGGCGGGGCTAAAAGTGTCGGGGCCCCCCAGGGGATCTCCCGATCTCCCGCCGGGCCAGTCCGCCCCTGCATATGCTGATCTCATTACAGATGACGCAAGCCAAGCGGTGGACTAGGAAATAAGCCCCTCGCCATCCCAATCCCCCAAATGGTGGGTCCACAGCCCCCTGGTAAGTGCAATCACTTCTATAAGAAAATACACCTGCTATGTGTTCTAAACATGTTGCTGATGTTGATGTTTTGTATGCTCTGTAGGTGGCCTATCCCTGCAGGACCTGGAAGCGGCCCATGAGGAATTGGCATTGAAGTTGGCCCAATTGGCCCATCTCATTGACCAGTACAAGCGGGTGCATCCCACCTCTGCCCCTCAAGAAGGGCAGCCTCATACACACGTGTGATGTTCGATTTTAAAATTTTACCCATTTTTTTTTGGAGTTTTCAAAAGACTTTTTGAATTAAAGGACCCTGTTGGTTCAGTGTTTAAATAAACAATACTGTTTTTAAAACCATGGACCCTTGTTATGTTTTTTTTTTTTTAATGAATGTATATGTTTAATATTTGTTACCCCTGTAACTGGGTTTGACCCCATACCATTATTACGTAACAAAGGTTGACACGATAACACAAGTACATATTTGTGTCCTCAAATGTGTTTATTTGTCCCAGGAAAGAGATGCATGTCCCAGTATATGGTGTACCACAATCGTATGGTGACATAATGTCTGATTTATAGGGGTACATAAGCATTGGGGACATATGTACGGGACCCAGGGACAGGCTTTTGTGGTGACACTGTATGGTGCCTGTGTGTGTTTGCCTACATATACATGTATTTAATTACACATATTCTGCACACACATGGACAAGGGAATGTTAGGTCATCAATACATATGGGCCACATAACTGCAAACACACAAATATATGTGCACACACATACTTTCAAGGCTCCAATATTATCCTGACCAAGCACGCAAGAGTGATTTTATTAGCCAACGCAGTAGCACAACACACAACATAAAAGCGCTATACAAATTCACTGCACAATTATTCGTCACGCGAGTGCCGTGTTTTGCCTTGCTGCCTACGCCAATGCGTCTAGCAATAATCCGCAACACATCACACGAGAGTTGACTAAAACACCGAGTCAATACGCACATGCATGCTTATTTAACGATGTGGCGCGGCGAACAAGGACACATTTAATAATAATTGATGTTTGTTTGCAACCAATCACACGTCTTCAAGGCGTTACACAACATAATGTTAACGCCTATCTCCGAGACGCGGGACAAAACTACGCCCACATCGCTAATGTGGTGGCTCTGTGTGACGGCCAAACGGCCACCAGCGACATGATCGCCCTTGGGTGACGCTCAGGCAATTTCCGGTCAGGTCGTCGCCCGAGCGTCGCCTGAGTTGTCGCCACGTGTAAATAGGCGAGGGCGACCTTGGGCGATACGCAAAAACGTGTGCGCGCACGTGCGTCGCCTGTGGAATCGCAGGCGATATGTCCAGGTGTGACAGTACCCTAATGCAGAGCTGGGTTTCCACAGCAGGTACCTACTACATACAACACCTTCCAACCCTGCACAGTAGGGCGGAGCCCCACTTGTTTACCTTAGGCAAGATCCCCTATAAATACTGCTGCTGGGGAGGAGCTAGTGAAAGTGTGCAGACGCTAGGAGAGCTGCGAACACATCCTCGTGGTCAGTGCCGCCTTCAGGCCCGAGCCAGTGACACGGAGTGGCCCTTCTATGTCCCGCAAGCCTAAGTGGGGACAGAAGGCAAGGAGCAGCTAGCCGAAAGGGAGTGAGGAACTTGGAGAAGAGTTTCGCCCAAAGAAGTACCAGAATATTGGGGATCCACTCCTGTGGGATTCTCTAGGACCACAGAAAACCCTGTCACACTGTGGAGGCTTCAGCTACCCGGTTTATCCCCTGTGGGTCAAGAGAGGGAGCCAGACACAGCAGTACAGCACCGCAGTGTTCAGCGAGGGTAACCCGGAGACCACACAGAAGGAGAGACAGACACTACAGTCAGGAAGAGAGAGGAGGCAAGTCTGGCTGCAAGCAGGCTGTGCTTCAACCATTACACAGGAAGAGAGGAGGCCTTATACCCACTTGCTGTGGGGAACCACTATGCAACCTGGTCACCCGCCAGTGCCCTAGACATCTTTACCTGCTGAACATCAGTAAAAGGTAAGAGACTTTGCAGTGTGCATGTATCCTTCCTCTCCGCTTCTGGTGCCCCTCATAGACTGCTCTAGCACTCCTTATACCATTCCAGCTTCACTACAAGCTGCCCCTTCTCACAACGCTGCCCCGGAAGTCCAGTCCTACCTGCGGAGGACTTTACCACACTAGCCGCAATACATCTACCTCCGGCGGATTGTGGCGGTGCTGGTGGCAACTCACCAGATACTGCAGGTGGCGTCAGGACAAACTTTGTACATAGTCCCCTGTAAATATCACCCCCTTTTTTTGGAAGATAGACCCAGGACACGGCCGCCATTGCCGTGACAACTGGAACATTAACCCTTACCGCCTGACACCCGAGTACCCCATAGCCTGGGCACGACAAGTTCATGCTGCATGAACTCACATGAACCTTTCCCTGACAGCACCGCGCGGCTTCTTCAAATGAACAGCTGATCTGCATCAACTGATCATTTGAAATAACCGGCAGGAAAGCCAGTGGTGAGACTTCACGCCGACTTTCCTGCTCTGTTCTGTGCTTCCCGCTCCCTGATGCCCCCTCATCGCTCCCCCCGCCGCCTCCCCGCCTGATCCTAAGTTAGGACCGGGTGGGGGAGCATATCCAGGGAACGGGGAGGGGGCATCAGGGAGCGGGGAGCACAGTACAGAGCAGGAAAGGCGGCGGTGAAGTCCTCTTCTCACCGCCGGCTTCCGCGCCTGTGTCTTTCGCTCCCCGCTCCCGGTGCTGTGCTCCCCCCTTTATGTAGTTGCACCCCCCGCCAGTACTAACGTTAAAACATATTTTACATAAATTTTCAATGGTGTTTGAAGATGTTCGATGAACATTCGATGAATATTCGACGGACACACAGCAAATTTGATGAATCAAATCGAATTTGAACACCGGGTGGTGGCTCATCTCTACTTTTAACTGTGTGCTTTATCTGCACTGTGTACACAATATAGGGGAGACTCCACACACTTTTTTTCAATTATATATTTATTTTTGCCCACATATGACAGCAGGTTTATTGTCATACACTAATGTGCATGTCAACCAAGTACAGATTGTTTATGGTGGTATTCCCGAGGAAGGGGCTGGGACAGTCACGAAACACGTAGAAGAAATAAAGCACGTTCTTATATACCAAGATTGTGGTTCTTCCTCATACTCAGCAGCGCGGATCGTTGTACACCCTGGTCCTTTGGATTTAGGAACAGACTGTGGGGGCGCATTCTGACTGACACAACCAATGATGGATGCTATCACAGAGGGCATGGAGATGAAGTGAATAAACATAAGGCTTAATGAGTGTACCCGGAAGAAGTGTTACAAGCGCACGGTCCTCAGTAAGTATAACTCTCCAGCCTTAATCACCATTTTGCTTCTTTTTACATCCCCCTAGTCAAACCCAGACTTCTCAGAGACATTCGTGTATCCATAGGTCCGTGCATGAACACTAGGTGTTCGGTATGGTCCCCAGACTTTACAGTTTGGGTTCGTCCATCACTACCTGCTATCGAACATACAGCATTATTATCAGGTTACTGTTGTGTAAAACTATATTTTTAAAGAACTTGTGGTCTCCCTCAATGAACTAGATAACATCTTGTTATTCTTAGCCAAAGCTATCGGCATCATGCAGCCTGCAAAGGCATATTGCCTCCTTAAAAAGAACCCATACACCCTCATCTTCATGTAATGTGACGGGGCGCAGAAGATGCATGACTACCACCTTGTGCCAAGCTACACTTGCAATGAGTTATATTCTTCAATAGTGGCTTTAGAGCAGAATCTTATCAAAAGACATACTGCCGGTCATCAAGTCTCTTCAAGTTAGCATTTGTGACACTGTTTTCTGCTTGAATCATTGTGTGTGATTTTTTTACACTGAATGTTACAGTTCACATAATCCACTTATGGTGCATTATTTCAGTTTTGGGCTTTAACGTGCTTCTATAGAATATTTGATTAAACAAGAAAATTATTATTTTCAGTAACAAGGCCTCTAAACTTAGATTAGTGCTGTCTCATTTATAAAACTAAGTACGGTAAACGTCTGTCACCCTATAACACGCAGAGAAGAGTTTTAATGTTCTTCTCCTTCCTGGACATGCAGACTTGGTGAGAAATGAGTAGTGGTAGACATGAAATTTGAGCTGTGAAGCTTAATATCATTTGAAGTGCTGCACGGAGAGGCAGCACTATATGAGCTGCTGATGGAGAAAGCAGAGCAGAATTCACACCTACAGTCTGCAAGTATAATCCAGATCCTATTTAACATTAACTTATAAAAGCTTTAAAAACATAGGTTTGAAATAATTCATTGAGTTGTCCCTCTTGTGTATATACAGTCTCATTATATCCAGCAGGATAGCATCAAATGTACAAGGGGATCTCAATTGTCCCCTGACAGAAAGTGAGAAAAGATATGGTGTTTTTATCCATTCATCAAATGCATTTGTTCTGCAGGCAAATAAACTGCCAACAGATGAGTCGGCTGATCCATGCATTGATATATATGGGGGAAATGGGAGGGATGGCTGTTGGTTGAATGTATGGGCACATTTAAACCAGCACCTGAAAATTTCTTAAAAGGGGTTATCCCCAAAACAGTTAATTTTAATCAATAAATCTTGGAATAAGACTAATCTCCACAATTGGATGCGTTTAAAAATTTTTTCTGTTCTGAGATAATCTTATGTGAGTGTCTGACATACATCTCACATAAATCGACCAGCCCCTATGTGGCGCCCCTGCGACCAGGGTGGCCACATAGGGAACTGCAGCCAGGCAGGAAGGTAGACAGTTTTTGCACCAAACACCCTCACAGCACATACACACCCACTAGAGCACAACACCCAACCCGGAGCCCGGGTCTCTAGGCGGGAAAAGGGTGGTAGGGTTTAGAGGGAAGTGGGTGGGAAGGAAGGAAGGTCAGGAGGTAGACCAGTACAAATAGAGGGAAAGAGGAGGAAGGAGTCAGTAGGCCGGAGTAGGCTGAGCTGTAAAGACAAGAACAGACAGAAAGTGACACATCCCGGTGGGATTGGGCTCCCTGGAGACTCAGAATCCACAGAGACACAGATCCATGGAGAGAAAGCTCGTCCATAGTCGGCATCCCAGGGGATTGTGAGGACAGAGACCAGACCGGTATCACCGGGTCCGAGGAACACGGCCACACCGACCAACTACAGGCGGGGTAGATTCCTCTTGAAGTCACTGGGATCCACACGGGTTAGAAGGAGCCTGGTAATGCCTTGGAAGACAGGGTTACTGCAAGCTAGGCACACACCAGAGTGTTGGCTCTGAGGGGAACTGAGGTTGCACACCGGCTTCCCAGACAAACTGATGGGGAGCTTTAACTCCAGGTTAGAGTTCCCACTACATGGGTTGGAGGCACAGCAGCAACCATGAGGACCCGGCTTACCGCCCACACACACAGGGGAAAGCTACATACAAGGGGCCGAGCTGCCGCCATACAATCCACAGAGAGAGCAAAGAGAGGGAGAGAACAGCCTGAAAGGACATATAGCAGGAGTGAGGGTCTCAGAGCAACAGCCTGGCTGCAAAGGGTTGAGTGTTCCCGAAGTTAACTGAACTGTGAACTGTTCCGTGACTTGTGTGACTTTGAAGAGCTTGAAAGTAAACCCGGTGAACCCTGCTTCAGTTTCTGTGTCTGACTCCAGGTATTCTGAACTGTGCTTTATACCCTTTTACCTTGCCGGGAGCAGCCCGACCTGCGGCGGGCTCATCCATCCAGCTGCAGCCCATCCATCCCTCCATCCTCCTGGCAGAGCTGCACTGCAGCGGTGGTCCCATTTCTGACCACAACCTGTGGATGGCGTCATGACAAACATTATCCACTGTATATATCCCCTTTTACTTGTGAGAACCCGGGATACGGTCCGGACCAGGACCTCCGTGACACCCACAGCAGTACCCCAGTCCGGTACCGAGTACCCCGTCCCAGTGGGCTCCACACCCGCCTCTCTGAATGGGAGTGCGGAGCTGATTCTATGGAGCTCCACGCTCTCGTTCAGAGAGGAAGCGGCCGGGTCCCTTGACTCATGCAAGATGCATGTGAGACACTTGAATGCAGCTCACAGTGCGTCTCTGCCCTTATTAAGAATCTCTCTTTTTTTTTTTTTTGAGAAGTACAACAGCCAGGATCATGGCCACTGTTCACCACCGTTTTGTTTTCCTTGCCCACTTCACTGCATTTTTGCAGGACTAGGCTGCTTTCACATCAGCAATTTTGTACATTCACGGCAGATTCGGCAGATTTGCTGCATCTTCTACGTAATGGCTCACTTGCAGCAAGCCCAATTTATTCCTTATGGGACTTGTGGTCATGTGCGGCATTTGCGGTTTTGCTGGATCCGTTGGCGTAAGTGCTGGAGTTGCTTGATCCTGCAAAACCGAAAGTGCTGCACATGACTGCAAGTCCCATAGGGAATGAATTGGGCTTGCCGCAAGTGAGCGTTATATGGCAAATCTGCCGGATCTGCAGCGAATGGGCAAATCGCTAATGTGAAAGCAACATTATTTATACTCTTTTCATTGTATAAAAATTTGTAAACATAATTCATAGGTGTAAATATATTGTAAAAACCCTAGCCCGAAATCCTTAAATTATTTCCACAAAAATGAAAGCAAATCTCAGAAAAATCAGGTGTCTAGACTAGAAGAGCCCCTTAAACAGTCAGCTGAGAAAGTCTCATCTTCCCTATACTTTGGGGTCTTATTGGGACGTCACACGCATCAATATATTGTGCGATCGTACAAGCGATGTAATTTTATCATATCGTTCGAGCGATGGCCAATGATCGCAACGAAGCTGTCAGATGGGAAGACTTTCTTCTGAGCAACTGTCCGATCAGACGATGGAACAATCGCAAGTGCGATGCTGCGACCGATTCTTTCAGTCGTGTGTGCAGTGTCACACTGTATTTTTTGCAACAACCTGTTCAGTCAATATGGGTGTCAACAAGCAGAACCATGGAAAATAGGTGTTTCACAGTTGCTATGGGTGACACCTCCACGCGCTATGGTTGGTGTTCGTTAATGCGTTGCTATTGGCTCTCCTTGCCTCCTACAATAATCTATATCTTCCGCACTGTCACTCATTGCACTGAACTAATTTGTTGCACCATGTCCCTTGTGCGATAGAAAAGTGTCACACTGTAGCGTCTTTATTAGTGCGCATCTGTGCTCACTATTCTGTCGGACTGTGTGTATGTTGTAAAGAAGGCTGCAATGTGAAGCCACACACTATATGTATAAATGTGGAACTATATCATGCTACATGTCATTTTGTGTGTGTGTATATGTAACATCAACTCATGATATTTTTAGGCGTGGTGGAATTAAGTCACTGCCACTCTCTCCATATTTTTCCGATCACATACAAATATGTGTTGAAAAATTACAATGGACATGTGTTGTCACACTCTCAAGTCATGTTCATCCATCTTTGTTGCAAATTATTGTATACAGTTAGGGCCAGAAATATTTGGACAGTGACACAAGTTTTGTTATTTTAGCTGTTTACAAAAACATGTTCAGAAATACAATTATATATATAATATGGGCTGAAAGTGCACACTCCCAGCTGCAATATGAGAGTTTCCACATCCAAATCGGAGAAAGGGTTTAGGAATTATAGCTCTGTAATGCATAGCCTCCTCTTTTTCAAGGGACCAAAAGTAATTGGACAATGGACTCTAAGGGCTGCAATTAACTCTGAAGGCGTCTCCCTCGTTAACCTGTAATCAATGAAGTAGTTAAAAGGTCAGGGGTGGATTCCAGGTGTGTGGTTTTGCATTTGGAAGCTGTTGCCTGTGACCAGACAACATGCGGTCAAAGGAACTCTCAATTGAGGTGAAGCAGAACATCCTGAGGCTGAAAAAAAGAAAAAATCCATCAGAGATAGCAGACATGCTTGGAGTAGCAAAATCAACAGTTGGGTACATTCTGAGAAAAAAGGAATTGACTGGTGAGCTTGGGAACTCTAAAAGGCATGGGCGTCCACGGATGACAACAGTGGTGGATGATCGCCGCATACTTTATTTGGTGAAGAAGAACCCGTTCACAACATCAACTGAGGTCCAGAACACTCTCAGTGAAGTAGGTGTATCTGTCTCTAAGTCAACAGTAAAGAGAAGACTCCATGATAGTGAATACAAAGGGTTCACATCTAGATGCAAACCATTCATCAATTCCAAAAATACACAGGCCAGAGTTAAATTTGCTGAAAAACACCTCAAGAAGCCAGCTCAGTTCTGGAAAAGTATTCTATGGACAGATGAGACAAAGATCAACCTGTACCAGAATGATGGGAAGAAAAAAGTTTGGAGAAGAAAGGGAACGGCACATGATCCAAGGCACACCACATCCTCTGTAAAACATGGTGGAGGCAACGTGATGGCATGGGCATGCATGGCTTTCAATGGCACTGGGTCACTTGTGTTTGTTGATGACATAACAGCAGACAAGAGTAGCCGATGAATTCTGAAGTGTACCGGGATATACTTTCAGCCCAGATTCAGCCAAATGCTGCAATGTTGATTGGACGGCGCTTCTTAGTACAGATGGACAATGACCCCAAGCATACAGCCAAAGCTACCCAGGAGTTCATGAGTGCAAAAAAGTGGAACATTCTGCAATGGCCAAGTCAATCACCAGATCTTAACCCAATTCAGCATGCATTTCACTGGCTCAAATCCAGACTTAAGACGGAAAGACCCACAAACAAGCAAGACCTGAAGGCTGCGGCTGTAAAGGCCTGGGAAAGCATTAAGAAGGAGGAAACCCAGCGTTTGGTGATGTCCATGGGTTCCAGACTTAAGGCAGTGATTGCCTCCAAAGGATTCGCAACAAAATATTGAAAATAAAAATATTTTGTTTGGGTTATGTTTATTTGTCCAATTACTTTTGACCTCCTAAAATGTGGAGTGTTTGTAAAGAAATGTGTACAATTCCTACATTTTCTATCAGATATTTTTGTTCAACCCTTCAAATGAAACGTTACAATCTGCACTTGAATTCTGTTGTAGAGGTTTCATTTCAAATCCAATTGGTGGCATGCAGAGCCCAACTCGCGACAATTGTGTCACTGTCCAAATATTTCTGGCCCTAACTGTATGTAGGAGTATCATGCATATGTAAATATTGTCCTTACTTTCACTTTGTATGATGTGTGGCCATGTTACTGGCAGGTTTATGTATTTGTGCATAGTAAAGATGTTCAACACATGTTACTATAGTAATTGTTGTTTTTTACTTTAATTTGTGTAAACAATGGTCCTTTGGACCAAACACAAGGATGTGTTAACATCACACATAAGCAAAAGTTTAAATTAAATATGCTTTTTCACTTTACACAAAAAATCAAAAAGTCTAACATAAACCTAATCAGATCATGTCGCTCTGCCAGCTCACAGCCCCTGGACCATTAAAATAATCCTTATAGGTATCCCTATTGGCCATTGCTTCTTGGCGGCTGCGTGCTTGGCTTAACGCCTGTAGAATTGCAATGTTGGGATCTTCTGCCCGCCAACCGTCCATCACTACTTGGCCATTGCTTGTGTCCACTGTGTCCACAAAGCTGGGGGGAGTGTATGATGCTCGATCCCTTCGTCGGAGAAAGTTATGGAGGACACAGCAGGCTAGGACTACCATATCGATGGACTCCAACTTCATATTGATGGCGGTGTGAAAGATGCGAAATCTGCTCGCCATAATGCCAAAGGCATTTTCTACAATGCGACGGCCCCGGGAAAGTCGGTAATTATATATCCTTTGGGTTGTTGTCAAGTGCCTTTGTGGATAAGGCCTCAGGAGGTTCACATGAAGAGGGAAAGCCTCATCTGCCAAAATAACAAAGTTCATGTTCCCAATGGTGTGTTCATTGGTGGGGAGGTTGAGAAGGCCATTCTTCAGTTTCTGATCAAAGATTGAGCGGTCAAGAACACCTCTGTCAAATACCCGACCGTTCATACCCACGTCTACAAATAAAAAAATCATAATGTGCGTTCACCAGGGCCATAAGTATGACGCTAAACTAGCCATTATAATTAAAATATAAGGAGTCACTGTTGTGGGGTTGGGTGATGCGCACATGTTTCCCATCTAATGCGCCGCCACAGTTAGGGAAATTCCAGCGTACATTAAAGTCCCTTGCTATAGTCACCCATTCCTCTGGCGTTTGGGGAAATGGCATACATGTAGGGAAGAGGGACCGTATAATAGCCTCACATGTCTCCGGAATCAGGATACTAAGTAGTGGCCGTGAGATCGCAGAAGAGTATTGGAGGTCCTACATAGACCGTCCTGTAGCTAGAAATCGGAAGGTCACAGCAAGACGCTCCTCTACTGAAACTGCTGTGCGTATCACAGTGTCCTGTCTGGCAATTAACGGTCTCACACTTTCCACCAAGGACTTAAAGGACTCCTCCGACATGCCAAGTAATTGCGGAAGTCATCTGGGTTGTGTTCTTGCAGCTGTCTGAGAAGACTCATATGGGTGTTAGCTTGTCTCCTATGCAGCCACTCCCTCACCCAGTTATGGCATGGTCTCCTTCGCCTCCTCTGTAGCCTCGCCTCCTCCAGCCGAGTAGTTTCCATATAGAAAGCAGCCGCCACCACAGCACGCTCTTGGGCATTCATATTCCCAAACATGTCACAATATGATTACAGCAGTGTTATGTTTGTTTACAGATATTTGTTGGTTTCTACTTTGAATGTGTCTGCTATCCTGTACACAGTGTTAACAATGAAGTGGCAATGTTTGCAAACAGGATTCATTAACACAAACATACTCCATTATGTGTCTTTGTGACTGTAACATGTCAGTTTAGCAACATTTAACTCTAACAACATTTTTTTTTTAATATATGTTTTCAAATGTACAAGTAAAGTGTTAAATAATTCTTTGTTACTTAAGGCTCAGTCTCACATAACAACACATCAGTGATCCCGATCCCGATAACAATGTGCACTGGTAAGATGTCAAACGGGCATCTTACCAGCGATGTGCAAAACGACGCACAAGTGATCCAGAATTGGAAATGTGTTCAGTTTGCACCATATAAACATCATCATACATGGATGAGATCAAGGTAGCAATGTGCACATATTGATGATGTTTGTTATGTGTCCAAAATACACATCATCATCACACACAATCCTAAACAATTATTACATTACACCATTTCTTTCTGGGCCGGTGTGGATTAACAAAACATCATAGATGTGACGGCACTTTTAAGCATTTGTGCAAAGATATGCGATGCAAACACCCTGATCAGACATAGAACAGCAATAGGACTATGTAGATGATGGATGCATGTATGTGCGTTGTAGTGTCGACGCACAAGCGTTATTGCAAGACCACACATAATTAGCGTTGCAACATGTGTTTGAATTTTGATAGTACAAAGTACATTGATGCATTGTAAAGATATTTTTCACTAACAAACATGCTGCCTGCGCAGAGTTAAAGAGCACAACAAACGAAGGGCCAGGTTCTGACATTTCAACAAGTAATTTGACCAAATCTAGGCATTAGCATCACAGATTAGAATCAGCCTCATGTTCACAGGTATTTTTTTGTCGTAATTAAGCAGGTGTGTGAACGTTCATGCGTCACACTTTTATAGATTATTTGGCCTATCACATCGCCAGTAACATGTTTCTGTTGGTTCAGGTGTAGGATTTGGTCATAAATTCTATGCTGATTGGCTGTTGATAATTGTCTTTTTTTAAAAAAAACAAAAAACATTCAAACATCCTAATAATTAACACACGTCGTGCATTAGTGCTGATACGCTCGTCACAGTGGTCACTGGTCTTTTGAGAATATCCTGGCGTTGCGGAAACATCGCACAAGCGTTTAAACTTGAAGGTAAGTTATTGTGCAGAATAACTATTTTGGATTTTCATTATTAGTGTGCTGATTGTAGCCCTAAAAACTGCTTGGCTTGTATTGTTACAATATCACCCAACTGCTAAAGACCATGACAATAAAAGCCAACTATTTTTTTACATGTAGTCAGTACTCTGCGACATGTTTTTATATGTATGTACGTAAGTATGTGTAGTCTATAATTATCAGATCAAGAGCTAAAAACATGAGCACCTTTTGCCCATATACAATGCGTCTTAGGCTGGGGTCACACTTGCGTTTTTTTCATGCTTTTTTGGAGACCTGCGTTTTTAAAAAAACATGTAAAAATGCACCCATAGGCCCCCATGTTAAAAAACGCATGCCCTAATAGCAAAAATGCATGTCTTAATAGCAAAAATGCATGTCTGACAGTACCATGCGTTTTTGTCTGCGTTTTTGCAATTATGTGATTAGCTGACATCAAAAACACATGCAAAAACGCATGGTACATTAGTACCAGTTTTCCATAGGAGCCCTAAGATAAAAAAACGCATGCGTTTTCTAAAAAACGCATGCGTTTTTAAATTAGCACCAAAAAACTTTGCCTGCACTATTTTTTGGTGCTGATTTAAAAACGCATGCAAAAATGCAGGGTGCCATCAGACATCTTAAAAAATGCATGCTGAAATGAAAAAAAACCCCATGCTTTTTTTAAGGCACTAAAAAACTCATGCCAAGTGTGACCCCAGCCTTAAAGGGACAATGTCACCAGCTTTTTGCCATCTCAGCTGACTGCAGCATAGTGTAGAGACAGAGACCCTGTCACAGGCTCCCGCACTACAAAATGAGAGTGACTGGAGTTTATAGTCTTAGGGTGCTTTCAGACTACGATTTTTAGGGAGCCGATGCTGTCCGATATAAATCGGACATCATCGGCTCCCTTCTGATGCCTGGAATCGGGTGCCAAATAGGCATCCGATTCCGGCATAAAATCGTAGCCGGAGGCTGAAAAAAAGGAAAAAAAAAAAAGTTCATGCTCACCTGCCCCCGAGCCCCCGCCGTCTCCAGCCGTCTTCCTTAAGGCTCCCGGTGGCTCCCGCAGGCTGCCGGTGTCTGCAGAGGTCTTCTACTGCAGTACACAGGACCTGCGGTGATGTCACAGTCACGTGACCGCGGGTTCCGGTGAACCCGCGGTCACGTGACTGTGACATCACCGCAGGTCCTGAACTGCAGAAGACCTCTGCAGACACCGGCAGCCTGCGGGAGCCAGCGGGAGCCTTAAGGGAGATGGCGGGGGCTCGGGGGCAGGTTAGCATGAACTTTTTTTTTTTTTTTAACCCCTGCGCTCCTAGTTGAGCAGTTTTACTGTACTGAGGATGCACGCCTCGAAGCAGCCATTTTCAAAATGCAGTATTAAATAAGGGGGCAGGCTGAGGAACGTAGTAATGATGTTATTACGCATGCTGGATACGCACAGGCCGCTCTGCCGCAAGTGAAAAACAACGCTCAACCGACATTTACACTACACAATAGCGAGCTAAAAGCACAATTGCAGAGTAGTCTTTTCAGACTTTGAAGGGTGTTTCCATACAAACTATACAGCTCCTGTGTGTGTCTGAATTGATATTTCACTACACAATGCCATCTTCCACATGTGTCCATGATTTCACTGCAACCAGCAAGTTGGTCAGAAGTTGGACAGATAAGTTGGTGTGTGTAAAGTGGCCCTCAGAGTGAACTCTTATGGCCACTTTACACGTTCCAACGTCGGTCCGATATTGGATTCAACGACGTGGGAGCGCGCACTTTTTGGGCGGAATTCCAAGATCGCATAGGAGATGTTACACAGCGCGATATCGGCAGGCAACGCCACTACGATGTGTACGCCTCCTTGTACGGCCGACCCAGGAACGACCATTTAACATGGGAGAGAATAGGGGAAATTGTACTCCACATCGTTGTTGGGCTTTTACACAGCACAATCCGGCCACAACATCCAATCAATATCGCCCGTTGGAGAGCAGGCTCATTTGATCCCCGATATCGTTTTGGCATCGTTCTTGCATTGTATTGGACATTTACACCATACAACGCACGAACGATATCTGGGCCAACGCACGAACCACTTGACTTTTTATCGGAGTAGGACGCCGATATCGGACGTGTAAAGTGGCCATTAGGGCCGCTTTACACACACCAACTTCTGTGTCCAACATCTGAACAGATCTCTGGTTGCAGTGAAATCATGGACACATTGCTCCATTTTGTGGCTGTGTACAAAATGGAGCAATGTGTCCATGATTTCACTGCAACCAGAGATCTGTTCAGATGTTGGACACAGAAGTTGGTGTGTGTAAAGCGGCCCTTATGGTGGGTTTACACGGTCAGATATCTGAAACAATATCGTTTGGAATGTCACGTGACTGCGATCGTTTCGACATCGTTAGTGCGATGTGAAACGCAAGGATATCGTTAACGATGTGCAATTTGGCAACACTCCAGCGTCGTTCATTACAACTTTGTGAACGATTGGATGAAGTGGCAGGAATAGAAGAATTCAGAACAATATCGTTCATTTTGGTGTCACACTGAACAATGCTGCACTTTGCTACAGCGTTAATTGGACGACGAACATAAAAGTGAGGTCCTGAGTAGACTTTTGAGATGTCCGATACAACAATTTTCCCTTCAGATATCCTGCGTTTACACGCAATGATGCTAAAACGATATCATTCGAACAATGTCAAAAGCATGACGTTTAAAAAATATAGTTTCAGATATCTGAGCGTGTAAACCCACCATTAGGGTACCTTTGCAGTCGCAACATTGCATGCAATTTCACTTGCAATTTGCTGGTTGCAGTGAAATCATGGACACATTGTTCTATTTTGTTGCCATGAACAAATAGAACAATGTGTCCATGATTTCACTGCAACCAGCAAGTGAAATTGCATGCAATGTTGCGATGTGTAATGGCCGCTTTACACGTCTCGATATCGCAACGCAACATCGATAAAAAGTCACGTGGTGTTGCCGTTACAGTTGATATCGTTCGTGCGTTGTGTTGTGTAAATGGGCAATGTGACGCGAAAACAACCTAACTACGATATTGCAAGAGGATTGTGCAAGCCCTTCAACCATATGACATTATATAGGCGATGTGGCAGGATCGTGCTGTGTGACAGCGCAACTACGATTTGGAGCGCAACTTCCCCTATTCACTCCAATGTTAAATGGTCATTTCCTGGGTTGCTCATACTCAGTGTGGAAAAGGGGCGTACACCATCGAAGTTGCGTTGCCTGCCGATATCTCCCTGTGTGACATCTACTATGCGATCTTGAGGCAAAAACGTGCGGCCATGGGATCGTATGCAATATCGGAACGATATTGCGACGTGTACAGCAGCCCTAAAGGTACCCTCAAGGTACCATCACACACGGCAATATTGCTTGCAATTTCACTGGCAATTTGCTGGTTGCAGTGAAATCATGGACACATTATTCTATTTTGTTGTACAAATAGAACAATGTGTCCATGATTTCACTGCAACCAGCAAATTGCCAATGAAATTGCAAGCAAAATTGCTGCACGTCACGGTACCTTTAGGGTACCGTTACGCATCGTAATATCGTTCCGATATCGCATACAATTTTACGTGGGTGCGCACATTTTTGGCACTTGTCCAAGATCACATAGGAGATGTCGCACAGGTAAATATCAGCAGGCAACGCTACTAGGATGTTGTACGCAAGCATTTGCATTATAGTGAATAGGGGAAGTGCACACAAGATTGTAGTTGCGCCGTCACACAGCACGATCATGCCAGATCGCATATGAAATATTGTACGGTTGAAGTGCTTGCACAATCTTCTTTCAATATCGTACCTGCAATTTGTTCCGGTCGCATTGCTTTGTTAAGGTACCTTTACACACCGCAACTATCACCGGCGATTGGTGGCAACCGAACGTGCACGTTTTTGACGGTTGATACCGATCGCTGATGCCGCATTTAGACGCCGCAATTGCATCGTCTGTGAATAAGTATAAGACTGGCATCACCATAGACGTAGGTGCTGGCAGAAAATAATAATACTTACAGAAAAAGATATCTGCCGCGACACTACTATATTTATGAGAAATGTAGATCAATGAGTGGCACTAGAGAAAAGAGGATCAAATCGTATTGTGCATATGTGTAATGCAGAAACTGCCCTGTGCTAAATATGAAAATCGGAGATCTTAGTCTCGATAGTGGCCACTAAAGATTAAGCCTGGCATCCACTTACAAGGAGCCTCCACTGCCAGGTCCCGACACTATGCCCTAGTGAGATGGTGAAATGTGTATAGGCTTATATGTCCATGGATAATGGTAATAATCCATGGTAATTAAAAACAATGATCTGGTGTGTGTTAGGACCTCACAATGGTGTCCATGTGTGGCTACCAGACTAAGGAGGGGAGAAAAGGGAAAAATCATATATAATGGGAGCTCAGTCTAAACAAACAATATGAGAATAAGTATAAGACTGGCATCACCATAGACGTAGGTGCTGGCAGAAAATAATAATACTTACAGAAAAAGATATCTGCCGCGACACTACTATATTTATGAGAAATGTAGATCAATGAGTGGCACTAGAGAAAAGAGGATCAAACCGTATTGTGCATATGTGTAATGCAGAAACTGCCCTGTGCTAAATATGAAAATCGGAGATCTTAGTCTCGATAGTGGCCACTAAAGATTAAGCCTGGCATCCACTTACAAGTGTCGCGGCAATTGCATCGTCAACCTAAGGGAACGTGGCTCCCCGGAAGTTGAAACCGATCCTGCGGGAAACATCCGGTTGAATCCCGACACCGCTTCACACGCCGCAATCACTAAGGGAATGTGGGCGTACCTGTGCATAGTGCAAGAACTGTGCAAGAACATAGGCGTGACAGAGTTGTGTATTCTGCGCCCCAGACACGCTGATTAGACAATGCAATAGCGTCATGATTGGCCAGCCTGCGCAGGAAGGCTGGCTAATACATGACGCCATTGCAATTGTATAGTGTGAATGGACAGCTCTTCAAATATGGCGCCCTGTGAAGGGACAGCCAATGGAAACACAGTAGCCCCCACCAATCATCGCTGATGGGGCGCGGTATCCAGCACGCTGTGGCACGCCTCTGGGAAATCACTAGGTGACGCAGATTTCATCCATATCGCCCGTTCACACGCCAAAACTAGGGCAAATCACCTTCAGGGTTGTTTCTGGTTTTTGAACAATGCTCTGAAACCGCAACCGGGAGCAACTTCGAAAATCACTACCACTTTCCCCAATTACACGCCGCAATTTCAAGGCAACCGTGACGGAAATCCCTATTGCCTCTCAGTTGCTACACTGAAGTTGCGGCATGCAAAGGTACCTTTACAACACACAACGCACCAACGATATCAACTGCAACGACCACACCACATGACTTTTTGTCGATGTTATCACAACGTGTAACGGTACCCTTAGAAGCACAGAGCTATAATAATGACCTCAGCACCTGTATAGGTACCTTTACACCCCGCAACTATCACCGGCGATCGGAGGCAACCGAACGTGCGCGTGCACGTTTTTGATGGTTGCCTCCGAACGCCGATGCCGCATGTACACGCCGCAATTGCGCCCTCAACCCAAGGGAACGTGTTTCCCCGGAAGTTGAAACTGATCCTGCAGGAAACATCCGGTTGAATACCATCGCCGCTTCACACGCCGCAATCCACAAAGGAATATGGGCGTATCTGTGCAGCAGCTCGAACACATAGGTGTGCCAAACTCCGTTACGCCGCGCCCAAACTACAATCATTGGCCAACACAATAGCGTCCTGATTGGCCAGGGTGCGCAGGGAGGATGGCGAATACGTGACGCAAATGTGTTTGGCTTGTTACACGGAATAGACGCTTGTGTTGTGTACAAGTGTGCCTACATCCAATTAGGAGACGCTCACGTGTCACACAGGAGCGGTATGGAGGTACACAGTCAGTGCGTTACCATACTATGGGGTTTGCTATGTTTGCGTCTGTAGCTAAAGGTAGGAATATAGGCAAAACGTTGATAACATATGTGGCTACATATGTCCATGGCATTGAGCACCTGCTATGCCACCACTAGACTATGTGTGTGTGTGCACATGTGCAGCACAAACTGAGTCAACCTACATGGCCCACAATATCATGGGCTGGAACAATGTGTTGTGTCCAGGTGACCCTCTGCCCACACCACACCACAACATTCCACAATGGATATGTACACACCTTTGTCACATACACTGTTGGACAAATAGCTTAACCTGGCTCATGCCTATCAACACATAATGTGTCTCATGCCCTCCATCTACAAGTAATGAGTCTCGCACGTAGACATTTGGATCCAAAAAAATATATGTATTATTTTAGAAAAAAACAAAACCTTTCTACAGAAATTATAGACAATGTACATTAAAACATCATGTAACATTGTAAACAGACAACAAACACATTGACACACAAATACAGAATAAAATTTAAAAAAATGTTAAAGTGTACACCACCCACAAAACACAAATAAAACCTCAACTACCTAACTAACTAAAACATGTGCACACAATAACATGAAAAAAATCACAAAACATGGTGCACCCACCCTGCTGTGTACACCATGGCCACCATGTGCAGCCCTCACAGCACCAGCCACACTACAGCTGCTGGTGCTGCCAGCCCACTGCCCCAGGGCCATTAAAGTAGGAGCAGTATGCCTCTCTACTGTTCCTGGCCTCCTGCTGAGTCCGACCATGGGTCAGCGGCTGGAGTGGCGCCACACCATGCTCGTCATCACGCCAAGCCCCTGGACGGACCTCCCCTGTTGTGGAGTCCACAGAATCCACATAACTTTGCCGGCGTGTATGATGACCGATCCCTAAGACGCAGGAAGTTATGCAGCACACAGCAGGCCAGCACTACCTCGTCAATAGATTCCAGTTTCATATGCAAACGTGTATGAAAAACCCGGAATGTATTCGCCATGATCCCAAACTTATTTTCAACCATACGGCGGGCCCGGGATAGCCGGTAATTGAAAATGCGCTGCTCAGAAGTAAGCATCCTCTGGGCATATGGCCGCAGTAGGTGTGCCTGAAGTGGGAATACTTCATCCCCCACAAATGCAAAGTTGAGATGATGGCTTGTCTCTTCATTTGAGGGCAAGTTCAGCCCATCTGTCCTTAGTTCTTGTGCCAAGGAGCAGTGTGCGAACACACCCCATCTGAGATTCGACCGTTCATTCCAACGTTCCACGTAGAGGAACTCATAGTTCGCATCCACCAGGGCCATGAAGACTATACTAAAATACCCTTTGTAATTATAATACAAAGACCCCGAGATGGGGGGTTTAGTAATCCTCACGTGCTTTCCATCCAATGTGCCACCTCAGTTTGGGAAGTTCCACCGGCTTTCAAAGCCTTGGGCTATTCCATCCATTCAGCGGGTGTTTCTGGCAACTGCATATAGGATGGCAGCAGAGCACTTCAGATGGCCTCACACGTCTCAGGGATCAGGCGGCTCACAGGGACAGTGATACACGTGAAGTGTATTGCAGGTCGGTCTTGACCGTCCTGTAGCCAGGAACCGCAAAGTAATTGCCAAACGCTCCTCAGCTGATACAGATCGACGCATGACAGTGTCCTGATGGGCTATCAATGAGTCCTCGGAGGTAGTTCCTGAAATCATGCGGATTATGATCCTCCAGCTCACGCAACAGCTGCATGTGGCTCCGGGTGTCCCGGCGGCGAAGCCAATCCCGACTCCACACACGGCGTTGTCTGCGACTCCGCAACCTCTCATATCTATCCTCCAGCCACAATTGCTCTTCCACAAGGCTAGAGCCACGATAACATCTCCATCAGGGTCAAACATCATCTCAGGTATCAGCACCTGTATATGATAAACAGAAAATATAAGTACAATGTAAAATAGTTTCACATGTTTGCATATAAATTAAGCCTTACAATACTTCTGCTGCCCACTAGGCAGAATTTAAAATCCTAACCTTGACTTACAAAGCCATCCACAACCTGTTTCCCCCTTACATCTCCGACATGGTCTCCCAATACCAACCTGCACGCAACCTACACTCCTCACAAGAACTCCTCCTCTCCTCCCCCCTCATCTCATCCTCCCACAACCGCATACAAGACTTCTCCCACGCCTCCCCTAGACTCTGGAACTCTCTCCCCCAGCACGTCAGACACTCACCTACCCTCAAGAGCTTCAAAAAGAACCTGAACACTCATCTATTCCAACAAGCCTACAACCTATGATGAGACCCAGCGTTGCTCCACCAAACGCTTGGCGCTTCCCCCCCTATCGTGTCCCTCCCCCACCCTGTAGACTGTGAGCCCTCGTGGACAGGATCCTCTCTCGTCGTGTATCAGCAAGCATTGACTGCTCATATGTACTGTACCTGTCCTTGTTACCCCCGCTTCTTATGTAAAGCGCCATGGAACCAATGGCGCTATATAAATAAATAATAATAATAATAAATAGGCCAAAGCATATAGAAACAGTCGTGTGCGTAGAACACACAGAAATTTGCCCTTTGCAAGGCCATCAAGTACAGTGCCTCGAAAACAAAGGAAACATGCTCACTGATCAGCCCTGTCCATCCTTGGTCACTTTGTAGATGGAAAATTTTGTAAACTTCAGGCCATATCTGGGGCAAAAATGTACATGTGTCAGCACAAGGCAGGTCTATACATGTCAGTAAAATATTGTAGTATAGCATATTTTTACACATCTACACTTGTAAGTAAAGACGTACCACAGCCTTTGTGGGTGAATAATCTCAGACGCCACGAAGAAGAGTATGCATGACTCATCATGTAGTGGTCAAGGCCCAGATGTGTTGGCAAGGGTGGATGTCCACATCTATACATTAGGTGCTGTCACAATGCTCAATCCATGCCTGATACTAGCCATGTACGTTCCAGTGTGTGTTTGCCCCAAACAGTACTATATGTCCGCTAATTTGTTCATCACTGCTAACAAAGACACAACCATCCTGCAACCATGATCCTGTATGGCAAATGGAAACAACAACATTACTACAAAAACTACAATGTGCCTAATTATCCAGAAAACATGCATTTGGCACCACACAATAGAGTATGTCAACATCAGTGTTTAACATAACTGAGAGCACATGGGCGTCACGTACACTACACTATTGCGTTACCAAATGTTCTTTGTCTTACACTTAAAACACGCATCAACATCCATGTTTGCACAGAACTACTTACTTAATGACTCTGGGCAGCAAGCGTGTCGGACATCCGCCATGAGCACATTTTATCTGTGAATCAACCAATCACAACGCTTTGTCGTCACGTAATCAGCAGGTGCATGGGTGTTCACAGGTCTTGCAAAGTAATGTGCCTAATTGGTGTTTGATGATTGGTCAATGTCAGGATAAATAACCCCTGTTTGCGGCTAGCCCCTGTCCAGACTGGAATGTGCATTGAGCTAGTAGTGTCTTTTCAACATTTCTCTGTTGGACAGATGGTAAGTGTACTCACATGGGTATCTTATTGGCTTGGTAATGTTTTTTTGGGGAAGCTTTTGTTTTTTGTTCATGCTGCTTATACGCATTCTAAGTCAGTTCAGCGTCATGTAGAAGTGTATTTAGTGCTCTCAATTAGGCTTTCTCACAAACGTATTTCTGTACTACACATTGTAATGTAGTTATCTAGCCTTGTCAATGTTCAATACAGAACGTTGTTGGGTTGGGCAAATTTGGTGTGGGAGCTGTGTGTTTTGCAAATGTCATGGCCCATCATAACTATATTTTTTAAATTTAACCCTTCACATAGCCTCAACTAAATTAACATCACAGCATATTGTTGCCTCCTTCAACAAGGGTGGCCCACATGCCAACGTACATGATCCACACATGTTATTTTCGTGCCACCAGAGGGGATGTAGACACAGAGTCGTGTGCGATATATGCTGGCCATGTGTTTGACACCATGAATGTTCATATGTTTAAATTGTTCACAGATGGCTGGATATCCGGAGTTTGTCACCCAACTCCTCACCTTGTATCAGGAGCATGAATGCCTGTGGTGGACTGCGCTGCCTGAATATCACGACCTGGCAGCGCGGGGTGCGGCCTACAAACCTCTTATGGTGCTGGTGAATCGCCTCCAGCCCCACAAGAGGTGGAACTCAGTGATGGTTGCAGAGAAGATAAAAGCCCTGCGCACCGTGTTCCAGCGTGCCCACAAAAAATACACTGACGCAAGGTCCGGGGCTGGAGCTGAGGAGGTCCCAAGGCCAACTTTGTGTTACTATGACCTCCTCACATTCACCCTGGGCCAAGAGGGGCCGCGTGGAACACGGAGCAGCATGCAGCGTCCGCAGCCTTCACTAGGCCTACTCCAAGACCCATCCCCGCCGCAGGAGGTGGGTAATTGTTTGTGTGTGTTGCAACACAGGTGTGATTTGCTGCATGCATTTCCTAATCACCTTTGTCCATCTGTTTCACCTTTGTCTTTCATTGTTGTTTAAAAGGCAGTGAGGAGAGGCATGCCTCGTGGTTGGCGTTGGCCCAACTGAATTCCTTCCTGGAGAGTTTAGGTGTCCATAACAGACGTCTTGTCCCACCACGTCGTTTTGAAAAACATTTCATATCCAGTGATCCCCCCGGACATAGTGTTTCAGTTTTGTATGCACTGTTAAGCCAGAGAGGGGAGGGTGGCAAGCTTAATTTCATGACTAGATGGGAAGAAGACCTTGATGTGCTCTTTTCTGAGAAGGCATGGAGCAAGGCATGCATTATGACACACAAGATGTCTATGGTGAACTTTAAAGAACTTTAAAATCATGTCCAGGTGGTACCCATGTCCAACTTGTTTGCATGCAATTTTTCCTTTAGTGCTTGATAGGTGTTGGAGAAGCGATAGCGAAAAGAGCACAATGCTGCACATTTGGTGGAGTTGTAGGGTGATCCGACCCTTCTGGAATTTAGTATTTGATATGTATTTTAAAATATCAGGGAATCGAGTACCTGCCTCCCCATCAGCTGCTCTTCTGACAATTCTCCCTGGTTCACTTAGCTCTAAAAAAAAAAGATATATTAAGATTCTGCCTAATGCTTGTCTGTATGGTTATATCTAGGTTTTGGAAAACTAGTCAGAGCCCAAGACTGACCAATTGGTTACTTAAAATGAATAAAATATATCACATGGAGGATCTCACTGCTGAGGTCAAAGGTTCTAAGGAGAAATTCGTACGAATCTGGAGCCCATGGATTTTATTCATGGAATCCCCAGCCTTTACAACTTCATTGAGGGAAGACTCTCTGTAATCAGATTCCAATTTTACATCTGGGTAAAATTCGGAAGGTGGGTGAATCAGCAGGAGGTGTAAAATATGATATTTGTTTTTTCCTTTTTTCTCCCACCCCACCCTATGTTGTTTTACCATTCTAACTTGATATGCTCTTCTTTTTCTTCTCTTTACTTTCAAGCTCGATAATTTCCTTCTTACACTTAGCAAAATATGTATGGCCTTATTAGATGCCCTTACGCATGATTCTGGCACAGAGTAACTGAGGTTTAACTGAGGTTTACCGAGGGTACTTTCCCTCTTTCTCTTTTATATGTTCATAGTTACAAGTTCTGTGTGTCTTCCCCATTGATAGGGGGAAGAGGGATACCGTCTGTAGACGTACTATTCCAATAGGATAACATTTTGAGGTTCCAGTATTTTTTTTTTTTTGTGATGTGTTAAAGCGAACCTGTCACCCCCTCCAGACATCTAAAGATAACATAGCCACCTTCTGCAGCACTAAGGCTGCATTCTGACAAGGTGTCTATAGCATTTATGCTCCCTTGATTCACTGAAATAAAGACTTATATAAAATCTGTTTCAAACCAGATCCAAGACCGGGAGGCGGGTTTTCAAGTGTCTGTCTCCCTCCTCTGTGGTGTCAGTCATCCCTCTCTGCTCTCTGTGCACCTCCTCCAGGGCTACCTCCCTGCATTACAGAGCTTTGTCAGCTCTGCTACAACATAGAGCTGCTGTTATAGGAGACCCCACAGTAGTAAATCTAGCAGGAGGACCCTGAGCAGAGAAAGCACTGCCTGCTACATGGCAGCCTTGAGCTGAGCTGTCAGCAGTGCAGCAGAGTTGAGTTTGTGCTTTAGATCAAGGGCTGAGGACGGAGCAATTAAACTGAAAGTGAAAACTGCTCAGCTCAAGGGCTGCTACGTAGCAGGCAGTGCTTTGTCTGCTCGTCCTCCTGCTGGATTTACTACTGAGGGGTCTCTTATAACAGCAGCTTTATGTTGTAGCAGAGCTGACAAAGCTCTGTAATGCAGGGAGATGGCCCTGGAGGAGGTGCACAGAGAGCAGAGAGGGATGACTTACACCACAGAGGAAGGAGATAGACACTTGAAAACCCGCCTCCCGGTCTTGGATCAGGTTTGAAACAGATTTTATATAAGTCTTTATTTCAGTGAATCAAGGGAGCATAAATGCTATAGACACCTTGTCAGAATGCAGCCTTAGTGCTGCAGAAGGTGGCTATGGTATTTTTAGATGCCTGGAGGGGGTGACAGGTTCGCTTTAAGGTATTTGACTGTATTTGTTTAATTGTAGTAGTAACCACTACCTTGAATACCTTTTCGATTATTTGTATCCAAGTGCAATGTAATACCTGCAATGTTATATTCTGGATTTCTTATGTCATGGTTCAATAAACTCAGTTTACAAATAAAGTGTTTCGTACTAATTACACCGAGATACGTTTACTTACCATCAATCAACTATTCCAGTGTAAATGAATGAGTTGACCATCTGTTTTTTTTGCGTTTCTGTTCCAACACAATGAATTGGCTTGATTACTTCCAAAATCTTCTCAGTAAGATGTGGTTTATCAAGATGGAAGGTTGAGATCGCTCTCTACAAGCTTCTATAGCTTTTTTAATATTGGTAATCAAGCTAAATCATTTTGCAGATATATTCTCCAAACAAATTACTTAAAAAATATGAAACAAATATAGATTTTTTTGATCTGCAAGACAAGAAGACCCCCATAATTGAATATATTGTCCCCTGTTATCAGCTATTTTATCCTGGGGGGAGACAAACTGTGCAATACTTAAAAGAAATGACTGTCAGGAGGTCCAGAACAACATCTGCATAGATAAATCATAAATAAATATATATATATATATATATATATATATATGCAAATAGTGCGCCTTTAATTTTAATTTTAATTTCTATTCCGCAGACTTGAGAAAGGCAGAGCAATCTGCTGAAATGTCGCCATGGATCAGTAAAATGCACCTTATCATTTTGATTTAATAGACTGATGCCTGTTTTTTTTTACTTTGTATCAATGAAGGTTAGGACACCATCTTATCAGGTTTTTTGCACCTGTATATTTTATTTGGTAGTGCTGCCCATATTTTTTGTATATCAATATGAATATATCTATATATATATATATATATATATATATATATATATCTCCTTTAATTTTAATTTTAATTTCTATTCCATGGTGGCTCTGTCATACTTTATTACGCATTTATTGCACACTGTGTGTTTGACACTTTAATTATGTCTAGATGTAGTAGTATAACCTGATAAAGAAGAAAGGAACTAATTTTATGAAGAATGTAACAGAAAAACCATAGGTCCTGTTCCTCAGTGACAGAGGACACTTCTGATAGTACCATTGTTATGCGCATTTAGAATAATTTCTTATCCCGTTTGTGTTAAGTTCTTTGTAGTTTTACCGGTACAGTTACATTTTATCGATTAATAAAAATGGCTGTAAGTTAAATAGTATAGTTATCTACATTGTCTAAATGACAGTGATATTTGCAATGATAAAATGTTTCTAGCACCATAGACAAATGAATATTATGATTGGCTGGGGATCTATAATTTGTACTTATCAGATCTTCTTTTGTGGCAAATGCCTGTTCTTGTGTTACAAAAATAAATCTGCGCAACGTTTTATTTAATAGATGGAATTAAAAGCAAAATTATAATTTATGAAATGCTAAAGTCATAGATATATGTCCAGCAGGCTGAGAATATCAATAAGACTAGTTTCAAATTTGGATTAAGGTGTGATTAGGCTGAAAACATATGGTGGAATAAAAAACATCTATTTGAATTCACCGGCTGTGTGGAACGCTGTAGTAGTTTGGAATTTAGATACATACTCCAGGATGACTGCGTTGGAGGGACTTGAGTTGCTTTGAGGGTGAGACCATATGCTCTGACTCCATGTGGGGTGCGGTGCTGCAAATTATATATATTATCATTAGCCTGAAAACATGTTCAACAGCATCTGGGTTTGTATATGCAACCGCAGTGGTATTACTCCTGATCCGAGTGTCAGATCAGGCAAAGGTCGCTGCGGCTGCACATGGTTGCATCCATTTTGTTTTTGGCCTAAGCTGTTGGAAAGTTGAAAATTTACATAGGGCACGCCTAATGGGAGGGTGCAGGAAGGGGCTCTGGGCATGCTCAGTGGGAAAGCTGGATGCAACTTGGCTGAATCCGGCCCCATTGAAGTCCATTTTATTTTTGGCTGCAGTACACCACATCTGGTGACATCAGGCTTTTTAATGATCCACAAAATTGCAGCATTGTGCATCCGGGGAGGAGGTCAAAAAGGATGCATTTGTAAGGATCCAATAGAAACCTTATGCCACTGCATGTGCCTGTAAAACGCCTGTGGGCCAGGAGGTACTCAGTAGCCGGGTCGGTCGACTTTCTTGGGGAGGTCACGGTGGCTGTGACCCGGCTCTGTGGCACTGGCTGTGCAGTGAAGGGGTATTTACAAGGCATGAACGCAACACCACCTGTGGTGTTCAGCCAGGGGTAACCGACGCTGCAGATTAGGACCGCTGGGGTAGATGGTAGTGCACCCAGGATGGTATCGCTCCCCACAGGTTGAGTGGGGCCCCAGGGCAGATGGAACAGTCAATAGCAGGAACGGGGCTCTAGCGATGTGGAAGGTAACGTGCAACTGAAAGAGCAGACAGACACAGTTCATGGAGTTCCTTACCTAATTACTTGCTGATCGGGCAAGGCTACCCAGCGGGTGCTGTGCTTCTCTAGAATGCGGCCAGGTCAGCTCCCAGGAGGTCAGGATCACTCTGCCGAGACACCTTTCTTGGTTTTTCCTAGGTTACTCTCTCCCTGCACTGGATTACTCACCTCGTCTGCCCTGTGCCTTCGTAAACGGGGTCCCAAGCTTCTGGCTGCAGGCCTTGTCGAGTGATGGGCAGTACGTCCCCTGACCCTAGTTCTCGTCACCATCCTGCGGATTGTCCACAGATTGTAGCACTGCTCCTGCAGATGCAGTGGCCTCCGTTTTGCTGGTGGAACCTTGAAGCCTCCACACCAAATTGGGGCTGGTCCCCTCTGGCAACCAGTCCCTCCGCACGACTTGGGTCAGTCTAGATTCGGGCCCATGGGTGAATCCTCCACTCCCATGTCCCCTGGAACTCCTTCTTCCCACGTCCTCTCCGGACGCCTTCCTCCTCCTTCGCTCTCCTACGACCTTCTTTTTTGTTTCCTTTACACTCACCCTACCCCCTCTACGTAACCACTCCTCCAACCTGAAGATGGGGCTCTCCCTGCTTCAGGTCCGTCCATATCTCATGGCCTGGAGTTGGAGTGGTGTTGGATGCAGGTTTTTGTGTCTTGGGTTTGCGACCCCTCTTCACCTGAGAGCAGTGACACCACACCTGTGGAGTAGGTGCAGTATCACTGTGGCGACCAGTTCACAGGGGCGCTACACCTGTGTCTCTATTCTAAGTCTATGGAGACAGGCCTGATCAGGTAGCATCTGTTTCAGATGGATTAGGATGCTGGCCAAACAGAATACAAGTGTGAACCCACGTTTAGGCTATTCTTATTATGAGGACTTAAACTGTGTGAAAGCTGAACGACTTAAATACCTCCCTTTTCTCTAGGAACCGTCCACGACAGCATAGGAGATTGACTCTCCACGCCCTAATTGGGACATGAAGCACAAGAGAGGTTAAAAGGCCCCTCCCACCTCCCACTACCAGTGTCTTTCCTGTCCCTTTGGGGCATGGAGAGGGTTTTTTTCTCTCCTATGCTGTGGTGGCGGCAGGCTGCAGTGTACCTGGAGTTTTTCCTGGGCAGCGTTGGTCGGACCCCTGCTCCTCCTCCGGCCATCTCTCGGTCCCCCTCGGTGGTCCTCTGCTGGGGGGGGCACGGGACCAGACCTGGCCGACCCTCCGGGTATCGTGCGCTCCGTCGCCCTTCGCTGGCCCCAGTGCCTGCTAGCACACTGCTGCAGACCGGAAGTGACCCGACGGAACTTCCGGTCACCGCTGCTTCGGCGGGGAGCGCAGCGCTTTTGGGTCTCGGCAGCCGGGACCTGGATCGGTGGCATGCGGGCTCGTCGCCATGATTGGGGCCTGCCTGGACCTTGGACAGGGAGCAGGGGATGACCTTTTTTTGCACTGGGGAAGTTCTTTGGAGATAAAAGGCTGCCCTGAAGACTTCTGATGCCAGGTAAGCTGCTTTCCGTCCTGGGTCATGTCTTCCTCTGGTCTGCAGAGCCCAGTGCTCCCGCGACCACGATGAGTTAAAGTGCAGGGGGGGTCCTTTGTGCTGCCCAGAGGGGGGGGGGCCGTACTGATTGCAGCTTCTCTGTGCTTTCTTGTAGGGTGACAAGGAAACCCCCAAAAAGGCTGCTGGGAAGACTGCTAAATGCCCTGTCTGTTCTAGGAAGTTTCCCCCTGGGTGGGATAAGAAGCTTTGCCAAGGCTGTACCGACAAGATAGTGTGGGCTGAACATCCTAGTCTTGTGGATGATTTACGTGCCATGGTGCAGCTGGAAATACGGGCTTCCCTTGCCTCCCTGGGCCCGTCCCTGGTCCTTCCCCTCCAAAGAAGCGGAGACTATCCCTTCAGACTCTGAAGCTGACAAAGACTCGGATTCTGAAGTCCCCGATGAAGTCTCGGCCCCAAGGTATTTGGACCTTTGGTGTTTCTTGTTCCCCTCAGAGGATATGGGGGACTTGATTGAGATTGTTAGAAGCACCATGGATTTGGAAGAGGAACCGGTCCATCCTTAGTGCAGGATGAAATGTTTGCTGGCCTTCAGTCGGCCAAGTGTATTGGATTCCCGGTGCATTCAACCCTCAGTGCTCAGGAATGGGAGTTCCCCGACCACAGATCTCGAGGTGATCCGGGTCGCGGTTTCCCCTGGACGATAGTGAGATCCACTGGGTGGTCCCGAAGGTTGATGTCCTTGTACTAGGGTCCTTACTCCCTCCTGGGACCTTAATGTGGTCCTCACTGGACTTGCTCGGCCTCCTTATGAACCTCTTTCGTCCTATGACCTCCAGCGGTTGTCTCGCAAGACGGCGTTCTTGGTGGCGATTACTTCTGCCAGACGTGTTGGGGAGCTACAGGCTTTGTCCATCCGGGACCCATACCTCACCATCTGGGATGACTGCATTATTCCTCAACTGGATTCTTCGTTCCTTCCCAAAGTGGTCTCGGACTTCCATCGCTCTCAATCGATTGTTCTTCCGTCATTTTGTCAACATCCGCGGACCCCTAAGGAGGAAGAGTTCCATGCTTTGGATGTCCGGCGTATGGTTTTCCATTATCTTGACGTCTCGCCGCTCTGGCGCGCGATCATAATCTCTTTGTTCAGCCCTTTGGTCCTGTAAGGGCATGAAGGTGTCCAAGAGCACTATTGCAAATTGGATCAAGAAGACCATTGCAGATTCCTACCGTTCCCAGCAGCTGCAAGCTCCTTCTGGGTTTACTGCCCATTTCCACCCTGTCTACCTCTGTCTCCTGGGCTGAACGGGCAGGGTGTTCTCCTGAGCAGATCTGCATGGTTTGCTACCTGGTCGTCCTTGCATACCTTCATGAAACACTACCGTCTGGACCTGGGTTCCAGTAGGGATTTTGCTTTTGGCAAGAAGGTCCTGCAGGCTGTAGTCCCGCCCTACGTATTTATTCATTGGTATACCTCCTATGCTGTCGTGGAAGGTTCATAGAGAAAATAGAATTATTCTTACCATTAATTCGGTTTCTAGGATACCTTCCATGACAGCACTTAATTCCCTCCCTGTTATTTCTCGTGTTATTCCTGGAATGTTTACTATTTCCTGTTGTTTACTCTCATGCTATAGTTCTTTGTAAGACACTGGCTAGTGGGAGGTGGGAGGGACCTTTTAACCTCTGTTGTGCTTCCTATCCCAATTAGAGCGTGGAGAGGCAACCTCCTATGCTGTCGTGGAAGGTATCTAGAAACTGAATTAACGGTAAGAATAATTCTATTTTCCTGTTAATTCTGGTTATAATAGGTAGAAGGATTTCCAGTAACTCTGGGTTCACACCGATCATTTTTGTAAAGGCTTTATTTAGTGCTTAAAACTACATCGGCTAAATGATACATGATGGTGAAAAGGAAAAAACAAGAGCCATTCAAATAACAGATTTTAATGCAACATGTTCTTTTTTTATAGGGTATGTGCTCACGATCCGGAGGTGCTGCGTCTTGGTTACAGTACTCCCAGATCTGCAGGAACCAAATGGTGCACGCAGGGAGACCGCAGCCGCCCTGTACTCACTGCCTAAATTGGGTGCAGGGCGGCTTCTCCCTGCGTGTTATCAATGGTGACCGCTTCTGACTCCGCTGCATGAAATTAACATGCTGCAGAGATGCGGAAGTCTGGAAGCTTGCACCACAGCTTAAAACATGCTGTGGTCAGGTGAAGCATAATGGCCATCGGATTTCTATAAATCTTATCCATTTTGCTGCTAGTGAACAACACAGCTTTGTGGATGCAGCGGCAATACTCTGCATCCAAAATGTTACTTTTACTGATCGTTAGCCCACAACTTCAGAATGGCATTAAGATGCTTCTTGCAGTTTTGAAATTATAGTCAATAGTGAAAAAAATAAATGTTAAAGATTTTGATTACAGACATGAAATTAACAGTTTTCTTTAGAAACAGTTGCTAAAAATATTTGCTTAAATACAGTACATTTAATACAGCAATATCTACAACTATTCCATTTATTTAAATGGAAATACAGGAAAGCATGTGCTTGCTGCCAAAATATTAAAAGAGTTGATATATGTAATCCCAAAAAAGGTATGAAAAGGTGGCAATGACCAATGTATAAAAGTCCTTTTATTTCTTCCAAAACATTAAAAAATGTTGTTAGGTTGAGAATCACCTTACTCCATATTATCGGCTTTGGAGTCCCTTGCCCATTTATTTGACATATTCAGTTGAATAAATGATGCCAGACTTTTCTTCAACAAAATCTACAGCATGTGAATCCACCCCCAGACTACAATCCCATGATAAGCTCTTGGTGAGTTTTTGATCATCTAATGCAAGTCTATGGGGAAAATCCACACATAAAGCTTAGTGCAAAAGAAGTTGACATGTTGCAGATCTGAAACATGCACCAGTCAGTTTACACAGTGTAAAAAAGTAGAACAATGAGCAGGAGATTTCTATAAAATTCCATTCACTAAATGGCATGGGACCTTTGGACTGGATGCTATGAGAACAATTTATCTTGGAACTCTGCAGCACTCCTCTGAGACAGATTTTTCGTGAGCAAGTTAAGAGTGCATCGTACTTCAAGCTTTCAGTAATCTTGGTCCGCAGTAATGAAGAGAAAGAGAGAAAGAGATTGACAGCTCAGTCGCCCAATTAGAACACCGACAGCCCAAATATGATAACTAAACTGTCAATCACCCAGCCCAGCACAGAATCCGAATGCAGAGCGGAGGAATCGTGACAGGTGGCAGAACAATAATCCATTGAAGCGAGACACAGGAAATTGAGTTTGGAGCTCGCTTCGGGCTATCCAACACCTACCAGTGGCTGCAGCACTAAGTATATTGTCCATGAGTGGAGTTTACGGTTGAGGAGATCTGCTGACAGTGTTGAATGTGTGACCTCACCAAAACCCCAGAGCAGAGGGTACCTGTACAAACCATACAGTCTAAGGAACCACAAGAAGTGTTAATGATAGGCTAAAAGAATCCACCAGTGGGCCACCGTACTGCCTGTTCAAGATTAACCACTTCTCCAAGTTCACAATGGTCACCCCAACCAGGGAGCAGACAGCCACATATGCAGTCTGCCAAGATTTCATCATGGTGTATGGTTGTCCGAAGAGGATCCACTCAGACCAAGGAGCGTGCTTCCAGGGCAAAGTAATGGAGGAACTGTACCGGCTGTACAGCATGGAAAGTTCCAGAATTAACCCATACCATCCCCAAAGGAATGGGGCCTGCAAGCACTTTCATTGAAGTCTGCTTCAAATGTTGAGGACACTAGAGGAAGACAAGAAGGCACATTAGACTTACTCCTTGTCCAAATTAGTCTGGACTTATAATAATTAGGTCAACACTGTCATGGATTATACATGCTACATGCCGAGGACCACTACCTTTAAGTGGGGAGATATGTAGGGGGTCAGTCACTGCCAAGGTCTGGATCGCACTGCAGTTGAAAAGACCATGCCCCCCATTGATCTGTGGGCACTTGGATTGGTCCAACCCCCCTACAGTGTGTTGGTACAGGCAAGGGTTGTTTTGGTGCTGTGTGGAGCAGTAAGTGAGAGAGAGCCCGTGGAAAAGAGTACTCTGGCCTGTGGGGAATAGGACAAATCTATAGGGGTGTCTGAGAGTGTGAGACTCTCCTATCTGCGGCCTAGTTCCAGGATGGAATGCCTGGCTATCACAGGATTTTTCAGTAGGTACTGTGTGACGGAGAGATGATTTTGTAGCAGAGCCAAACCAGTTTCCTTCTAGCATCTGGAACCCAAACCGAGAAAGAAAGGCAGTGCGAAGGAGGCAGCGACCACTCGGCAACGGAAGTGAGACTGCACTTGTCCCAGCGCCGGGAAAAGGATGGTAGTTCTAGCTCAGTCCGATCGGGACTAAGAAGAAGTTGCCAGATCATCCCCACATTGCTGCAGCACAGTGAGTGACCGGTGTTCTACTACATTAGGGTTTAGAGCAGGCTCCGTTAGTTTGTGCGCTGTAGAAGCACAACCTGGTTAGCAGAAGTCAGGTAGGAATTTAGAAGAGAGTAGCTGTAGAAACTGTTTATATTGGTGGTACTGAACATATGTTTTAATATCTGGAGTGCAGCTCGTGTGAAATGATCCATCTATTCATCCTTATACCTGTACTGCTGTTGCCATTATAAAAATCTGTTAATTGCATTTTCCGGCATGTAATCCGCTGTTTTCTAATAAATCCTATATATTGTTTCTGCCTCCTCGTCATTTGAGGTCTGCTCGTTAGTGTTTTTCTGGCACCGCTACGTGTAGCTTTATACTTTTCCAATTGATTGTTTCACTCCTTGTCTTGGCTTACAAATACTAAGGAAAAAAATCATCAAATACTCAACGTGTGCATATAGCCTTGGGGATATTTGTTGATGACCTGAACAGTTGAGCTTCAGCTTTTACTCATATTCAAAGAGAAAATATGAAATGTAACATTTATTCTGAGAAATGCTTATTCAATTAAAATGCCTTCAATGTAATGTATGGTTTATGGGTTTGATTAATGTGACTGTGCCTTTCCATCTTGTCTCAGTGTGTCTCCCTATCATGGTGATGGAACAGGCCTAGTTCTGATTAGATTAGCATGTGCTGTATAATTCCTGGGGGCCTCACAAGTTAAAATAGCAAATAGTACAATTTTTCTCCCATTACGCTAACAAGGATGGAACGCTGATTTTTCTCCTTGTCAAGGTGGTATAAGGAAAAAGTCTTTCTCACAAACAAAGAATACATTTGGGGTCCAAAATGATTATTATTTTATAATTATCGTGAAATGGAAAGCTAATTACTAATAATTTGTCCTGACTGAGCAGCAGCCCTTTCATGTTTATATTTCTAATTGTCTCTTTCATAACTGGTGGACAGTAAGAAATTGTAACATATTAATGTCATTGTTTTCATGAAAGATTTCTCTCTGCCTTTGTGCCATTTGAAAAATGATAGGGTTTGCTTGTGGCCCAAGGCTTGTTTAGGATGGCAATGTATCAAGTGTGACCTGCTGGAAAACCAAACTAATTCATATGCCTCGTAGGAGGATGAACGCAATGAGGAACAATTCCATAGCAATATTATGGAACCCCAGCTAGGAGCATAATAAGCCTGGCACGTTACAAAGAATGCATCCTTACACACAAGAGCAGAAGATTTCATATTCCTCAGTCTGATTATAATTTAGTGGTGCTGTATCCATCAGAGCTCAGCATGTACTGTTGTGTGTTTCGGGAGAATGTTCTACATTTCAATATCTTGCAGTCCCTCATAATGGCATTGGGTTTAAGTATCATTTGTAGGATTCAAAAATAGGGTAATTAGAGTAATTTCACCTACTGAATCATAGCGATGATGTCATATGTTACATGATATAAACATACATATATACATTGTATATACATTGTATTTTCATTATGTTCATGCCTCTTCACAAACTCATTTCAGACGTATGAAACAGTACCCGAAATGTCTTTAAAAAAATCTGCTGTGTGAACAAACCAAATATGTTTTAACATTTTCATTAATCACTGTAAAGTCTCCTTTACCCACACATATTTGTTTTAAATGCTTGTAAAATATGCCACAATTTTCAAATATTTTTCATAGCATTTTTTTACAAGCATTTTTGACAGTGTTTTGTTTTTTTTCTTGTTACATTTGTAACATGAATTATTTCTTTCTGAGCTTCAGGTCCAATAGAGAAGCTAAAAAAGGTCATACCCAGAGCATGAATGTAGATTGTAAGCTCAGAAGGGCAGGGTTCTCTCTCCTTTACCAGGCTGTCACTGTTAGGCACCATTCCCATTATGAGTTTTTGGTGAGTTTTTTGATGATTCAGAATTTTTGCACATAGTAGGTAAATTAGATTACTTGAATTTTTTTCGTTTGCATTTTTCAGTGTTTTTTTTTACATTCATTTTATCACGTTCTTGACTCTGCGGTATTTGTACCTTGTTGGTATGACATGCTTTTGTTTCTGATACTTCCTGGTATTTGGCTTTGACAAAACGTCATGGATACAATCATGTACAGATTATATCATTTTTGTTGATTTCCCCAGTGGAAATGCACTAAAGACACCTATGTGATTTTTACATGTGGATTTTACATATGTAATGCAATTTTTATGGAAAATCTGCCCATAAAACTCAATGTACCTGCAAGAGAAATTGACCTATTGTGGATTCGAAATTCATGGACACTTTACACGTCCCAACGTCGGTCCGATATTGGATACAACGCCGCGGGAGCGGGCTTTTTCTGGGCATAATTCCAAGATCGCATAGGAGATGTTACACAGCGCCATATCGGCAGGCAACGCTCCAACGATGTGTACGCCCCCTTGTACGGCCGACCCAGGAACGACGATTTAACATGGGAGAGAATAGGGGACTTTGTACTTTATATGGTTGTTGGGCTTTTACACAGCCCGATCCGGCCACAACATCCAACCAATATCGGGCCGTTGGAGAGCAGGCTCATTTGATCCCCGATATCGTTTTGGCATCGTTCGTGCATCGTATTGGACATTTAAACAATACAACGCGCGAATGATATCGGGGCCAAAGCACGAACCACGCGGCCATAACAGTTTACACTGAGTTAAAAAGAAGCACAATGGGCAGCAGATTTCTATAAATCCCATCCACTTTGAGGCTATGTTCCCGCGATGATCTTATGGAGAGTTTTTTTTGTTGTACATTTTCGCTGCATCAAAAATGCAGCATTTTACAGTTCCAGCAATGTGGATGGGATTTATAGCAATCTCCTACCCACTGTGCTTCTTATTTACTCCGCGTAAACTGAACTGTGGTGCATGTTTTAAATCCTCATTCTGTCAATTTCTTTAGATTTTTCCCATAGACTTGAATTACATGCAGAAAATCCACAGGTATAAAATGCACATGCATATTTAGTGCATTTTCAAAGTGGAAACAGATAAAAAAAACCTAATGTAATCTGCACCTGAGTATATCAATAAACCTTTGCCAGAGCCAAATACCAGAAGGTATTAAAAACAAAGCAGCTTTATCTAAAACATGGCATATCAAGAAGAGACAAAAATGTCAGGGTCAAAAAGCTGCAAAATCAAATGTTAAAAAAATGCACACAAAAAAGCCATGAAAATAATAACACTGGTCAACAACATTTTTGGTGCCAAAGATATTTCATTGAATTTAGGGTAACTTTGGGGTGCTGATTCTGAATATGTCATCAGTTTTGCCAGATTGGCTCAAGTTTTTGAGATTTTTCGTAAAATGTGTAAAAAAAAAGACGTTTTTTGCTACACGCGCATTAACTTTATTGATATTGTCATGAATACAATAAATTTAACAAAGTAAATGTTGATTTTAGTTTATTTTAACTAGTTTTAGAAAGTAATCTTCAAAAATGAACAAGACATGAAAGATAGACATTTAATCGCTGGAAAAGCGCTTTTTATATGATTTCCTTCTATGTGAGCTATTGGGGCAGTCACGCTGTAGATTCCAGCAGTAATCAGCCATCATATGTCTGTCCCATCTGCCTTGGTACCTTTCCTCCATCACCATAATATCCTGATGAAATCTCTCCCCTTGTTCTTCGCTAAAATCTCCAAGGTTTTCTGGAAATCTGTCCAAGTGACTGTGAAGATAATGCAATTTAATGCTCATGTGTACACCCAGATTTCTAAATCTCAATAGCATGTTTTGTACCAGTTCTTCATAATTGTCTGCCTTTTGATTTCCCAAGAAGTTCTTCACTACCAACACAAAACTACACCATGCAGCAGCTTCAATGTCATTCATTTCCTTAGGAAAATTTGAATCTTTAATGAGTTTCCGAATTTGAGGACCATCAAAGATTCCTGCCTTCAGTTTTTCGCTACTAAGACCAGGGAAAGATCTGCAGATGTACATGAAGCAATTACCATCTTTGTCTAATGCCTTGACGAACTGCTTCATTAATCCTAACTTTATGTGAAGTGGTGGTAGAATGATTTTTTCCCTGTCCACCAAAGGTTCGTTCACTATGTTTGATGCTCCTACTGTCAAGGTGTCCCTTGGAGGCCAATTCAGTTTCTCCCAGTGCTGATGTTTTGCTCTACTATCCCACATGCAGATGAAGCAAGGATACTTTGTGTATCCACTTTGCTGTCCAAGTAAAAAGTTGACCATTTTTAAATCAACGCATATCAGCCACGAATGTTCATGGTAGCACAGTTTCTCCAAGACCATTTTGACATTTTGGTATTGTTCTGCAAGTTTAGTTGAGTGAGCTACTGGAAGAGATGCACACTGATTGCCATTGTTCAACAAAACACATTTCAAACTCCTTTTAGAACTATCTATGAAAAGCCTCCAGTCTACAGGACGATATACTTGTAAACCCATTTGCAGCATCAGGCCAGGAATATCCTTACAATATACAAGTAGGTCATCTTCACAGAAAAATGGAAGAAGTGCTTCTTCTCTGGTCCTGTAAGATGTAATTTTAGTTCCAGGCGTCAGACAATTTTTTTCACTTAGCCTTGAAGCTAAAAGTTTGGATGCACTTTTTGAGAGGTTGAGGTCTCTTATTAGATCGTTGAGCTCTCCTTGGGTAAATTGCGTAGGTGTTCTGAAACTTCCTTCATATTCTAGTTCACTTCCAGAACTAATGCTTAGCTCCATACCCTGCATTTCATCATCATCATCAGGTGGGGGAAGGTCAGGTAACATGGTAAACACAGGTACAGGCACATCTTCACAATGAGGGACAGGCCTTCTTGCAGATTCCATGTTAGGATACTCCCATTTTCGTTTCTTATGCTTATTGAATCCTTCTACTTGCACAGAAATAACAGTCATCATGATGATTTTTTTGCTCTCTCCACACCATTGGAACACCAAATTTGAAGCTTGTTCTTTGTCCTTTGCTCCATTTTCGTAATAATTCGATACATGCTTTGCACACTATGTGTGGTGCCCAAAACTTGTCTTGGTCCCCAAGCATAACCCCAAAATAGGCAAAATACACTTTTTTAACAAAGTCTGTTATGTTTCTTCTATGTTTTGTCAGTGTATATTCACCACAAATGTAACAGAATGAGTCTGGATCGTTAAGACAACTTCTTCTTGATGAGTTCATGCTTTTCACTGGAAAACAGACAACAACATAAAGTTAGTGCAAAAATCAAGCTATGAACAAACTTTTAGAACACTAATTAACACAAAACTATATTGAGAACTGCTCAGTTCAAGTACTAATCCAAAGAAATTAATGAGATGATGCGTCGCATTTACCAACAAGTGCTATAAATAAGATACCAAAAATCTCAAAAACTTGAGCCAATCTGGCAAAACTGATAGCATATTCAGAATCAGCACCCCAAAAATACCCCAAATTCATTAAAATATTTTGGGCACCAGAAAAAAAAAATTTTTTTTGTTGACCTGTGTAATAATACAAATGTGGAACCAAACCAAAATGCATTGTATGTATTACTTGCATGTCATGTTGTGTTACACAAGTCAAAGTGACACCAAGCTGTTAAGCTTTACAATAGTGCTTCAAACCCTCCTGGAAAATACCTGCAAAAGATGACACTAACTAGCAAAGCCCCCCAGTAAAACATGTCCATTCTATAAACACATTTCTATATACAATACTGCATGTACAATGCTTGTTTTTTTCATTAATTAATCACATTGTAGGTTTTCCCAAATTAAGTAAATGTACAAAAATCTGTCAAAAACATCATTGAAATACTTTGCACCTAATATTATACCCTAAAATGCAGTGTAAAGAAATGCCTCAAAAGCTAAATGTGGCTGAAAACTCTTCTTTTTCCAATTTGTATGAAGATTTTTCAAAGGTTTCACACACTAAAAATGCTCATAATTGTGTAATTGTGATATGTAGTTGTTGTGTAATGACACAAAGAACACACTGAGGCCATCAGCACATGACTAAATGTGAAGAAGAAAGAACTTTGGAAATAGAATTTCCGAATTTCTATGGGTGATAATATGTCTTCTATTAGCACCATCACCATATACAATGTGTTCACAATAAAAACTATTATATACCTTCTTCTCAGCAAAACCGTTGCGTTCTAAGGACTAATAAAATATGAATTCAGATTTTTCTGTTTATGAGTATCAGCTGGATTTAAGTATCTTAACAATGCACATACTGACTTTCACAATAAGAACTAGTTATGTTTTTCAGCCAAAACACCATATGTCGTCAAATGAGAAATTATTAATTTGTTACTGCTATTAACTGTGAATATGGTGACCAATTATCAAAAGTGAAAAATGTTATTTCTAAAGATACATAGGTAATTTCACACAAATGGGTGAATTCCCTTATACTGTATATAACTTGTTTTTGAACAATTCTTTGTTGTGTGAGCCAGACACAAGTGAACTACATTTCCTATTGCTACCATACACCGACATGGCCAAAAGTGTTGGCACTCTTAAATTGAAGGATTTCTTACAGAAAATTAATTACACATTTTGTCATGCACATGTTTATTTCCTTTGTGTGTATTGGAGCAAGACAAAAAGGAAAGGAGCTCAGTAGGAGGCTCCGAAACGCGTTGGAAAATAAAGGCTTTTGCTGATCCAGACTTCCCTGTGTCTCGGTTCTTTTGATCCTGCAGCAGCAGCGCGGACATGAAGGCACATCGTCCAAAGAACTTTTGCATCACAACCACGGTTTCCTGTGGGAGTGGGGTCCCTGCAGCAGCTGCCCTAACGCTTTTCTACCAGTTGTGGGTGATCACAACTGACAAAGGTGAGCAATTCCACATCGCAAAGCGAAAGTGTTTAATTGAGATAAGACCCTATATGCGCATTCTTTTTTCGCAGAAACAATTGTTGGCATCCTCACCTTAATATTTGGTTGTACACTCTTTGTAATAGATAACTGCAATCAATCCCTTCCTATAACCATCAACAAGCTTCATATACCTCTCAACTGGAATTTTCAACCACTTTTCTTTTGCATTCTGCTCCATATCTCTCAGATTTGAAAGGTGCATTCTACAAACAACAATTTTGAAGGGTTGTGGTCTCTACCACAGCTAGTAGTTGTTTGTCACCTTGGGTGTTTGTACTGTCATTTAATTCCTTGTAGAATTGTATCTATTTCTTGCTTTTTTTAAATAAATTTACATATAAATCAACAAATTACTGGATTTTTACTCACTATATCTACCACCTGATATTAAGGGGGGTGATTTATGTGGGAATTTTAGGTTTAAAGTATTGATAAATCCAGTCTGGACGCAAAGTCCACTTTTTTAGGGTATAACAATTTTGAAGGGAACCTGCCATGTCATTTTTTGATTTTGTGCCACCCCAATGTTATTTAGATCATGCACTGTGCATGACTAACCTGATTTTAAAAAATATATACGGTAATCCATATATTTAGATGCTTATATATTTGCATTAGATACTTGCACAGAAAGTCATCATGGTGAATACTTCAGCTGGAAACAGTCACGTCAATCCACTGCAGTCATACAATTTTTTAAATGTAGTCATGCCCCCGAAACTTAATATATTAACATCAATTAAGATCTTCCAAAAATTAGAAATTAACTTATGTTGTACAAGGAACCTGTGGTGATGTCACCACCATGTGACCATAATTGGCGGCTCTAAACCTACATTTCCATCATGGCAGACCTGCTTAGCTCTTGCCATTAAGGTCACATGGTCATGACATCACCATAGGTACTTCTACAGCATATGTGAAATTCTGAAGGTCCTTACGTGAAGTTAATATATTACAATTTTTGGGGTGGGACTACATTTAAAAAACTGCATGACTGCAGTGGATTGACGTGACTGATGCCAGCTGAAGTATTCACCCCCATGACGGTTTGTGCAGGTACCTAATGCAAACATCTAAGCATCTAAAGTGCTTTTTTATGATAAATATATGATTTTTTTTGTTAAAAAGCCAGGTTAGTGATTGACAGTGTATGATCCAAATAACGTTGAGGGTGGTTTGAAAACAAAAAATGATATGACAGGTTCCCTTTAAGATCTCTCCACAGGAGTTCAATGGGATTTAAGACCACGTTACACACACAGATATCTGTGACCAACATCTGAACAGATCTCTGGTTGCAGTGAAATCATGGACACATTGTTCCATTTTGTGGCTGTGTACAAAAGGGAGCAATGTGTCCCTGATTTCACTGCAACCAGAGATCTGTTCAGATGTTGGTCACAGATATCTGTGTGTGTAACGTGGTCTTTAGAACTGGACTCTTTGCTGCTACTTCAGAATTCTCCAGCGCTTTGTTTCCATCCATTTCTGGGGCCTTCTTAAAATATGTTTGGGGTCATTGTCCTGCTGGAAGACCCATGACCTAGGATGTAAATCAGCTTTCTGACACTGGGCATTACATTGCGACCCAAAATCCTTTGGTAATCTCCAGATTTCATGATGCCTTGCACATAGTCAAGGCATCCAGCGCCAGAGGCAGCAAAACAACCCCAAAACATCTTTGCACCTCCACCATATTTGCCTATAGATATAGTGTTCTTTTCTTTGTAGGCCCTATTCTGTTTTTGGTAAACAGTAGAATGATGGACTTTACCAAAAGTTCTGTCTTGGTCTCATCTGTCCACAAGATGTTTTCCCAGAAGGATTTTACTCACGTACATTTTTGCAAACTACAGTCTAGGTTTTTTATATCTCTGTGTCAGCAGTGGCGTCTTCCTGGGTATCTTGCCATAGTGTTTAATTTCATTCAACTGTTGACGGATGGTTTACGCTGCCACTGATGCACCCTGTGCCCAATTTTGGTTCTCAAGTCCTCAGATCATTCTCTTCTTATCTTTCTTTTCTCCATGCTTAGTGTGGTACACATAAACCCATCCAAATTAGCAATAGGTGACTATAAAGCTTAAATTTTAATAAAAAGTGAGTAAATAAACACCAACACAAAGTTAATAAACCTCTGGTTAAACACATATAACAAAATTGTCTGACATTGGTTAGTCCTATTAGGTGACAATCTCACAGTCGCAGTGATGAGTCTCAGACATGACACTAATATTCACAAGTATTTAGGATTTCAGGCAACATTAAAATAATAAATTAACCATCATTAGGCTTGATAAATCAGACTGGTCTTACCCATTTAGTGGATTTTGTGGAATTATCTTTACCTGTCTGTGATGCTTTGATTTCTTCACGTTACAGTGTTGAAAAGGGAATTTCTCTAAATAGACCTATAGTTATCAGGCCTTGGTATCCTCATCAGGTCCCACCTTGTATTTTTTATCTGGGTGTATATTGTGAAGGGGTTGGCTCCTTGAGGAAAGAGCAAGGTGTAGCTCCGAAACGCGTTGGTATAAAGCCAGGATTTTGACCATCATCTCTGACGAATTGTGTTCCTTCCACTGTATGAGCAGTGCGGATCCAGAAAAACACTGTCCCTTCCAGGTCCATCGCTTGTATCCACTGCATGACAGTGGAGTGTTGATCCAGCAGCAGCCATACCACGCTTATACACTGGTTGTGGGTCACACAACCATACCAGGTGAGCAGCTTCTTTTTTGTCCTATTGGATTTGCCTCAAGGATAAGATCGTATTATGCTCTCCTTCCTTCCCCACAGTTTCTGCATACTTAACTTTTGTCATTTCTTCCCACATCACCATCTTGTGTCCGTTACCTTTCACTGGTCGGAAATCAGAAGTTACATTACAAGCACTCAATGTAAGTGTATGAGAGCCAGAGTGAGGCTCTCAGATACTATATTTTTGGACTATAAGATGCACTGTTACCCCTTTTCACCGGAGGCTGTAGCAGGCTGTAGCAGTGCCTGCTGGTGATCACGTGTGCCCACTGTGTAAGAAACATTAATATGGAATGCTACCCTCTGTCCACCACCTTTCAGCATTGAAGTCAGCACCAAGAGTTGGGCAGGATAATGTGCAGGAGGAGCAGCGCAAATTAAATTCTCTTAAACAGCGGGTCAACATGTTCACTGGCAGATGCTACTGCAGCTGTGGGCGATCATGTGTGCATGCTATTTAAGAAAGTGCATATGGCATACATCATGCTATGTTTGATCCCCTATCACAGTGCACACAAAAAAATAAACAGTTGTACTTGCCACCCATTGCTCCCGCGCAGAGCGGTGTCCTGTTCTCATGCCAGCAGTTGACCAGCATGTAAGCAGCACAACTCATGACATCACGCTGGTCAGCTGCTGACATGAGAAGAGGGCCTCACGGTGCCAGGGGAACAATTGACAGTGACTATAATTGTTTATTTTTCTTTGTGCGCTCCATGGTGGGGAATCATGTATATATCAGGATGGGAGATGATATATACCAGGATAAGGGATCATATATACCAAGATTGGGACTATATATCCGGATGGGACGTCATATATATACCAGGATGGGAGATCGTATATACCAGGATGGGGGATCATATATAGGGTCATTCTATGACAAGTGAACCAATGAATTTTAACTCTATAGATTTAATTCTTTGGAGAATTTGTCTTTGGTAATGCTGTGTTAGAGAATGCAAAATGTGAAGAAAAATTATTTTAAGTTTTATATCTATCTATCTATCTATCTATCTATCTATCTATCTATCTATCTATCTATCTATGTATACACACATTTTTTATCCTCTGCCCTACTGTACCTATATTATTTGATTGTCGTCATTTAATGTTCTTGTCCTCGTCTGCCCTTGCATATGTAAAGCGCCCTGGAATCTAATGACGCTATATAAATAAATATAATATATTATAATAAATAAAACAATAAATACTAATATTCATTTTCAAAGTTTTGAAAAAATGTGAATTTATGTGTTGTATGGTTATGTGTTTCTCTTCTTAACTCAGGGAAATAAACAAGATAGAGAAATGGGAAAAACACCATTCTACAATACATGCTTTCAACAGATATGTCACAAGAATATCTTTGTCAATATTTTACACATGCGGAAACAAATGCAAAATTTCTAAATGCATTTCCTAAAATTGAATTTGATAATAAATTTGCAAAAAATTCACTCCTACCCACATCTGTACCAAAATTCAAGTTGGGATCTCAATCGGATCATACTTAAAAAACAAAAAACAAACCATAAAAAACTCTATATGAACAGTCTTAATTTGAAAATCTTGAATTCAAAACTGTATGAGATAAATGTATTGTGCATAGAGTGAAAAATGTTTACAATGGTGATGAAGTGAACTGAATTATGCCTGGAAGGAAAAATTGTGTGTCTTTATAAGTGAACGGTAAGAAAACTCATGTCCAAAATAGACTGGCTTTTGCCAATTTGAAAGAGACCAATAATTAAAAAAACAAAACAAAACAAAAAAAAAACTAATTCAACTTTGCGAAAATAGAATTTTTTAAATTTGCTGATCTGTGACCTAAGAATTGTGTCCTGGATGGTAGTAGCGGTACACACTCAGTATGCGTATTTACAGCACGCCAGAACACTAACCCTTTGACATTCAGTTTGGTGAGTCCATCCTTGGTGATTACAGAATGTGTCTGTCTCAAATAATGTGTCCAGAAAAGAGTTCAAACTGTTATCTAAATATCTGCAAAAAATCCTGCACTATTGGCTCTAAAAGAAAAAATATTAAATCATTTTAAAGAGGTTATAGTAGATAATATAATTTTTAAACCGTGGATATCCGTTCACAGATTTACTTTTGACACGGTTTTTAAACGTACAGAAAACTTTGTTGAAAGTTTGTGTGAGCAGCTTATAGTCCTTAAAGGAGTTGTGCCACAAACAATTGAACATTTTAATAAACAGATTTTATAATAAAAATAAGTCCCACAATTGGATGTGTTAAAAAAAAATGTTCTTGTCCTGAGATATTCTAATATATGTGCCCCTGTGTAATGGATATGTCTAACCATGCAGGAACATGGTTGGATATACCACAGCTCCTGGGCAGAGGATGAAGTAAAAGGGAGTATACAAGCATTCAGCCGGGGATCACAGAATATAAGAGTATGCAGACGTTATATTCAGGGATCACAGCTGATCCTTTCTGTGATGTAAAACAAGTTTTTAAATCGGCAATAAAATATTTTTCATTACAGAAAGAATCGACTGCGATCCCTGGATGTAATTTCTGTATACTCCCTTTTACTTCCTCCCATGCCCAGGAGCAGTGGTATATCCAACCATGTTCCTGCATGGTGGGACACATCCATTACACAGGGGACATTTACAAGAATATCCCGGGACAGGAACATTTTTCTTTAACACATCTAATTGTGTTAATTTTTTTATTCTAAGATCTATTAATTAAAATGTACAATCTAATTTTATGTCTAAGAGGGTTATAGCGCTACTGTTAAGGCACTTTCTATTATATCACACTCCACCTTCTTGTACACTACAATGATTTTATTTCACACTTCGCACTTTATAAATTACATTAAAAAAACAACTACCGTATATACTCGTGTATAAGCCGACTTTTTCAGCCAAAAATTGGGCTGAAAAGTCCCCCTCGGCTTATACACGAGTATATACATGTGTGTGCTGAGTGTGACGGGGACGGGGGCTCTGACTGGGGGCAGGAGGAGGCAGGAGGGGGCTGCAGTGACACCGCGCGGTCACGTGGGCCCGCCTCATTGATATGCACGCATCCCCCTGTCCATCCCCGGCAAGGGATGCAGTGCATATTGCCGGACACAGCCCCTGGCGGCCCCGGCAGTGGTATACAGCCCCCCGCCTAGTACCGGGCCCCCATGCTGCGGCACAGCATACAGTAGTTCATACACTACCATCTCTCCTGCAGCGCGCGGCTCCTCCATGTCCCAGCCGCATCTTCCTGTAGTGTCATGTGACTGGCGCGTCACATGACACTACAGCAACAAGCCGGGCGGGAGATGGAGGAAGCGCGCGCTGCAGGAGATGGTAACGTATGAACTACTGTATGCTGTGCCGCAGCATGGGGGCCCGGTACTAGGCGGGGGGGCTGTATACCACTGCCGGGGGCCCTGTATATCACACTGCTGGGGCTGCAGTATACACCTGTGCTGGGGGCTGCTGTATAAACCCCCGGGGGCCTGCTGTATAAACCCCCGGGGGCCTGCTGATACCCCGGGGGCCTGCTGATACCCCCGGGGCCTGCTGATACTCCCGGGGGCCTGCTGACACCCCTGGGGGCCTGCTGATACCCCTGGGGCCTGCTGAATACCCCTGGGGGCCTGCTGTATACCCCTGGGGGCCTGCTGATACCCCTGGGGGCCTGCTGATACCCATGGGGCCTGCTGTATACCCATGGGGGCCTGCTGTATACCCCTGGGGGCCTGTTGATACCCCTGGGGCCTGCTGAATACCCCTGGGGGCCTGCTGAATACCCCTGGGGGCCTGCTGAATACCCCTGGGGCCTGCTTATACCCCTGGGGGCCTGCTTATACGCTGGGGGCCTGCTGTATACCACTGGGGGCTGCTGTATACCATACTACTGGGGCCTGTATACCACACTGCTGGGGGCTGTATACCTCACTGCTGGGGGTTGTATACCTGTGCTGGAGTCCACCCTCGGCTTATAGGCGAGTCAATAAGTTTTCCCAGTTTTTGGGGGCAAAAGTAGGGGGGTCGGCTTATACACGAGTATATACGGTAATTCATATATAAAACTTGAAAAACTCATAGGATAGTGCCTTCCACACTGCTCTGCTCTTTTCTCTTTGTTTCTGATAATGGATGCTTGCTTCTTTCCATAACTAAAATTAAAAATTAAAAAACATTGTGTCACAACCGCTTTAAGAAATGCTCATGTATAATTTGTCGACAGTCAAACTACTATGATCACCTCAAAAAACCTCAAACCGAATGAGGCAGTAATAAGCTTAGACTTTTCAGAGATATATTCTTTTGTTGTTCAGGATGAAACACAGTCATTTCCTTGCAACAATGAACAAGCAACAGTTCACCCATTTGTGGTCTATTACAACAAGAATGGAGAAATAAAATACAAAAGTGTAGTTATGATTTCTAAGTGCTTACTTCATGATTCAACAACTGTTTATTGTTCGCCACAAATTGATAACACTGACAAAAAATTTCATCCTAGGTCTACTACTTCTCGGATAAATCTTCGGCACAATATAAAAACAAGAACAACTTTAAAAATGTCTGCCATCACAAGAAAGATTTTGGAGTGGAAGCTGAATGGCACCTTTTTTGCCACAGCTCATGGCAAATGCGTGATGGTTTAGAGTGCACCGTGAAACATCTTGAAGCTCGAGCTACAGTAGTCTCCAGAGACTATATTCAGACTAAGCGGTAGGGTGGGTCAGTGGTTAGCACTGCAGCCTTGCAGCGCTGAGGTCCTGAGGTTTATCCCACCAAGGACAACATCTGCAAGGAGTTTGTATGTTCTCCTCGTGCTTGCGTGGGTTTCCTCCGGGCACTCCTGTTTCCTCCCAAAGACATACTGATAGGATGTTTAGATTGTGAGCCTCAATGGGGACAGCATTACTGATGTATGTAAAGTGCTATGGAATTAATAGCGCTATATAAATGAATAAATATTATATTATTATTATAAACCTTAACACCCATGCCACTTTTCAACTGAAGCGAGAAAAATATTCCTAACATCCAGTTTATGTGCTGTACAAATGAGGGCTACGAAGAAGAGGAGTATTTGTTAAAACATTACAGAAAGCAGAACCCATCACAGGGACTCAGCATGCAATACCACACTTTCATTCCATGTAGTCAAACAGAAGTAAAAACAAGCATATTTTAATTCAACGATATTGAAGTCTATGATGTACTTGAAGGTGACACAAGATCGACAATGGATGATGTGCGTTATGTATGTTCCCAGGAACAACAAATCTAGTGGGCCCGGCTTTGTATAATACAAGTGTATGGAGCAAATTTAACTACTGTACTCTGTTACAAACTTGAAAAAGGACATATCTAGTGTTCAAAAAGATTGATACACATGTACTTAAATATGTATTAAAAATATTGCTTCTTTTGTCATTGCTACAAGTAGATGGACTTGATTTTCTGTTGTAACCAAGTTTCTCTTATAAAGAAATGTTTGGCACACAAAATAATTGCTTGTTGAATTGAATTTCTTAGAAAGTCAATATACAAGAAAAATTGTTTGTGACATTTCAGCCCTTAAACTAGGCCTTCATCAGACACTACCATAAAACACAGGAAACAAGAAAATATGTGTTAAATTATGTGATTAATAATCACCACTTAATAAACAATAGCACTTTGTTACTAAATCGCAACAAAACATAAATTATAGCGTTGATATAATATATCAATCAAAATACATGAATACATCCATATTTAAATAATTATGCAAATAACTATGAATATCAATTACCAACCAAAATAACTTCTTGTTTGAGAAAAACTGCCTATAGTAAGAGAACTCACCAAAGAACCTGAAGAAGAGAAGATGTATATTGAAAAGGCTAAGATAAGGTGATAGAGATGAGGGATGAGATGTAGGGTGCTGCAGAACTGTGGATAACTTTGAGAGTGAGAGATAACTTTGCCACCTACTCAGATTAGTGTAAGGTAGAGACCCTAATTCCAGCAATATCGCTTACTGGACTGTTTGTTGTAGCTTTGATATAATTGCTGTTTTATCAGCAGGAGATTTTCAGTAGAGGACTAGTAAACCTACTGTCAGGTAGTCCTCCATATTCATGCCACCAACACTAATTGGCATCTTTCTGTGTACATGGTACATAGGCAGAAAGCTGTTAGTCAGTGTTGTGGGGCAGGGATATACTGAGATAAGCATTCATAGAATTATAGAATCTTTGAAAGGTGGAGTTGGAAGGCACCCTATAGCTCATCGTGTCCAACCTCTGCTTACAGCAGGATTAACTAAATCATCCCAGACAGATGTTTGTCCAGCCTCTGTTTGAAAATTTTCATTGAAGAACTCACCACCTCTCGTGGCTGCCTGTTCCATTCGTTGATCACCCTGTCAAAAAGTTTTTTCTAATATTTAATTTTTATCTCCTCCCATTCCATTGCATCCCATTACTTCTAGTCTATCCTTGTGCAAATGAGAATAAAGCTGATCCCTCTGCAGCAGGGATGGGCAATGCCACGTCCAAGTCCACATCCCCAGGAGCCATCAACATTGCATGTTTCATGTTTTCAGGATCTCCTTAGCATTGTATCCTTGCTACTTTAATTTTCTGAGATAATGACCTTTGGGTTTTCATTGGCTGTAAGCCATAATCATCAACATTTACAGAAATAAACACTTGAAATAGATCACTCTATTTGTAATGACTATATGCATTTCACGTTTTGTGCTGAATTACTGAAATAAATTAACTTTTTAATAATATTCCAACTCATTGAGATGGATCTGTATCACTAGAAATGCAGGGAATACTCCTGGTAGCAAAATAAGTGATAAGGATTTACCATCCATATCTGATAATTGCTGCACTTAAAGAACAATTACACTGATTAAACTTTATGTATATACACATGTTTATGTATAATGTGAGAGTATATCTGGTATCTTGCTGTAGTTATGCTCGGAGAAAGACCAGTAAAAAATCAGTATGAATTACACTCTAACTTTACGCTGATATGATATAATTTTTATGACTCTTGTTCATGTCATGCGTTGCTAAATAATATTCTGTTTGCCAAATTCTTACTTGATCTCTGATGTTACATGATTTACATAAATAAGAGCAGCTATATAAAGCTAGGCTTTTTAAAATACCATTGTATCTTTGGAAATCAATTTACAGAAAAGGCATGCTTGGCAACCAATCACTCTGGATTTTTTCTTTTGCAGAAATAAGGCAACAACTTAAGGCATTCGTTGTCAATCCATTAGGTTTAGTCGACATGAAAAAACTATGTTTTTATTAAAAAACTAAAAAACATTGTGTCCACTTTTATGGAACAAAACATAATATAGGGAACCATTAATATTTACATATTCATCATATATAGGAAAAGCATGTTGGGACTTGTAGTTATGTGGCAGGTGTTGAATTTAGAAATAACGTCTGTATAGCAGAGGTTTACATCGTGAGACATGAATGGAGGAGATGTTGCTTGTGCTCAGCATTTTCTTAAAGGAACATGGAAGTGTTGATCTGTCAACAATGAAGATTCTGCAGAAGCAGATGCTAAGCTGCTCACAATGCTTCCTTCCACAGCAAACAATAGCTTCACACTTGTCCTGATCTGGGCTACCAATTGCCATTAACGTCAGCCGCCTATAGTCAGAATAGATTTCCCTGCACGCCCAAGGACTTGCTTTTTGTGCTGATGCACAGATCGTATAGCATAAAAAAGGATTTGAGGGGTTAAATAAAGACACCAACATGGAGGCTCCGCGTTTTATCAACGACTCTTATTCCATATTTAATACACATCATGTAACATTAAGTAAATTACCAGGCCTGATTGATAATGACATTCAAATATCATGCAAATGCTCTTAATGGTATTTCACCTTTCCTGAACCATCCAATTATTTTATATTTTTCAACCATTTACCATTTCCCATTACATTTTACATCATCTTTGTTTTGTGTTGGATCTATTAATGCATGTTCATGTAAGGAGGTGTAATGTGTCATTATGTAGCAAGGAGGAGTCATTTGTGAATGGATTTCTTGGTTGGCTTTTAACCGGCTTTGTATCCTGCATTTCAGCGCCAGTAGTCTCAATTAAATATGTTTACATCCTTCTTCACCCACACTTTTGAATGCATTTTTGGTAGTTTTCTTTTACTTTGCTGCATTCTGTCCTTTTTCATATACTAGACTAGATGGTAGACTAGAATATAGGGGAAAAAACTGAAAATGTTTACCCAGGGAATGCTGCATATTAAAAAAGATGCCCGTGACCCCAAAAAGCTCCGAAATTGGCACAAAGCAAAATAAAGGACCAAACTCATCATCTGATGATTTTTAAGTCACTATTCTTTATTTGCTGTTTGTATTTGTGCCAAATGCTTCAAAATATTGCACAAAATCAAAAATAGTCTTTACTTTTTGGTCTTTTACCTTTTTCTGCCTTTTTTTAAGCACAAAAAGGTCAGTTGTTCCACTAATATGTTGTACAAATTGCTCAAAAAATTAAAGTTAAAAATGAAATTAACACTGCTTCTGGGCATGCTCAGTACATAACCACAGAGCCCACATCGGATCTGATGTAGACATGGATCCGATGTCCATAGGCTCTCATTGTATCTTCCTACGGAACATCATGGATCCGTGGTGTCCGATTTTAGTCACAGACACCAAAATCGCAGCAGGCTGCGATTTTGGCTCTGTGACTAACTCGGAAAGCTACGGATTGTGCTTAAATCGGATGGCAATAGAGACACATCCGAGCACATCCGAGCCCCATAGGGATACATAGGTGGCACAATCGCATCCCAGTGTATCCGATTTGACACGGATACACTCGGATGCACAAAAATCGTGATGTGAAGGCAGCCTAAGAAGCGGTCTCAAGTAGGACCTGACCATGCCACTTGTTACAAGCATTAAGCTTCCGGATAACCCAGCATCACCCCATATATGTTTTATATTATATATTTTTATATTTCATAACATTTTTAATCTTGAGCTTACAATTGCAGTAAGGAGCTATTAAACAAAAAACTACTGTGATTGAAACATTCCTTTTTTTTTTTTAGAAAAATGCTTTAAACATTTTTTAAGAAGCTTGTAAGTTTTTGTTTAGATTTGTTATAGGAAATAACACCAACCTCTCATGAACTGGGTGGTAATTGTGTAAAGCAACTATTTAGTTCTAAAGGCCGCTTTACACGTCGCAATATCGTTCCGATATTGCATACGATTTCACGGGAGCGCGCATGTTTTTGGCACCTGTCCAAAATTGCATAGGAGATGTTATGGCCACTTTACACGTCCCAATATCGTCGTCCAACTTCGTTCAAAAGCCACGTGGTTCGTGCGTTGGCCCCAATATCGTTCGTGCGTTGTATGGTGTAAATGACCAATTCGATGCAAGAACGATGCCAAAACGATATCGAGGAAGAATTGTGCAGGCTCTCCAACTGCTCGATATTGGATGGACGATCTGGCAGGATCGTGCTGTGTGACAGCCCAACAACGATTTGGAGAACAACTTCCCCTATACCCTCCCATGTTTAATGGTCGTTTCCTAGTTCGCAAATACAAGGGGGCGTGTACATCGCAGTTGTGTTGCCTGCTGATATCTCCCTGTGTGACAGCTCCTATGCGATCTTGGATTTCTGCCAAAAAAGTGCGCGCTCCTGTGCAGTTGTATACAATATCGAAACGATGTTGGGACGTGTAAAGTGGCCATTACACAGGGAGATATCGGCAGGCAATGCAACTACGATGTTGTACGCCCCTTTTTCACACTGTGTCTGAGCAACTCAGGGAACGACCAATTAACATTGGAGTGAATAGGGGAAGTTGCGCTCCAAATCGTAGTTGCGCTGTCACACAGCACGATCATGCCAGATCGTCAAGCCAATATTGCACGGTTGATGAGCATGCACAATTCATAAACAATATCGTAGTTGCATCGTTTTTGAGTTTCATTGCCCATTTACATGACACAACGTATGAACGATATCAACTGCAACGCCCCTACCACGTGACTTTTTATCGTAGTTGCGTTGCGATATCATGACGTGTAAAGTGGCCTTTAGAAACATCCCAAATAAGGGTTAACTCAAATGTAACATCTGTTTGCACAAAAACACTGTGGTATAAATGCAATAAAAGTCTCAGTTTTTCTAGAAAACAAACAAAACAAAAACTTTGTGCAACACCACCCCAAGGCTTCTTTTAGTCAATGTACTTTTTTTTTTTGTAAAATGGCACATTGTAGGGTGTTTTAACAGGGTATCTTGGGGTGTTTTAATGCTAAAACAAATATAAATACACTATAAGCAATGCTTATTATGGCATTTTTAGGTCAGTGGTGTATTTTTTTTCCCAACATGCTCTGGGTATGATATTTTCTAAGCACATTTTTCAAGACTCCTCTGCATAGCACTTACAAAACGTAAAAAAACAACATATTACAAAAACTTGCAAATGCCTGCAAAAGATGCTCTGAAAAATACAGGAAATTCATAGCTTTATTTTTAAACCAAATCTGCAAGGGAAAAAAAAGGAACATGCACACAACTTTAGAATTCTCATTGCCTTTGCTGGCATAAGGATTTCCATGCACTTTTGAGACAAAATTATACTGAAAAATGCATAAAAACATGCTAAAAGTGTACTGAGTGCACAAGGCCTTAGGGTCCTCAAATAAGCCTGTGTACTGTATAACTAGCTTTCCTCTTTTTAATATCAGAATGCTCATTGGTTATGTGTTACTTAATAAGTATTTAACTTAGAATAGTTTGTCGCTTCTATATAACTTTCATTATTTACACTTTTCTCTGCAGAGAAAAATGCCCAACGTCTCTGAGGGTCTAGGTGGTAAACTTTCTCCTTGTGGAAGGCACTACGTCGGCGTAGAAAGAACTTTGTAGACTGATTGAACTAAGTTAGTTCAGCTGGAAACTATTGTTTGTTATTAACAAGACAGAATTATCAGCATGAATGCTTTTCAGTCATATCAGCTTAAATTGATTATGCAGAAGGGAGTTAGAGGTAATAAAATGTAAAAGACTAAATAGTTAAAATAAGTGTATTTCAGTAGTAAACCAACAAGCAACTTATAGCCTCCAGCAAGATTACATGAGTTGTTGATTTAAGGCTCCTTTCCTTTGCCGACATGGGGAAGTGGAAGACTCAAGCAATCCCCATAGACCCTAATGGTAGTTAAACTAGATGAGGAATAATAATAAAAAAATTTCCCCTGATACAGAAACCACTTGTGTGAATGCATGCTATCACTGAGGAAAACCCACAGGGGAAAATTTTTGTTGATTTTTTGCTCCCTTTTCTTAGGCCTGCTTCATACTTGTAGACGCCTCCGCAGCGTCTTGCTAGCCGAGTCCGCAAGCCGAATGCAGACACCGCACATCCCTATATTTAACATGGAGACGCACGGTGATGCGCTCGGCTGCGGATTGCCGTGCGCACCCATTCACTTGCGCATGTGATTTGTACGCATGCTCAAGTGTAAGCTGACCCAAATATAAGCCGAGGCCCCTAATTTTAGCACACAAACCTGGGAATACTTACTGATTCGAGTATAAGCCGAGGTTGTGAAATGCAGCAGCCCTCTAGTGTAGCCCTGGTATATAGCCCCCATCCTGGTATATCATCTCTCAGCCTGACATATCATCCCCCAGCCTGCTACAAAGCCACCCGCCTGCTATATCATCACCCAGCTTGGAATATCATCCCTCAGCCTGGTATATCATCCTCCAACCTTGGTATATCATCCCCCATCCTGGTACATTATCTCCATCCTGGTACATGGCGCCCATCATGGTATATGGCCCCCCATCATGGTATATGGCCCCCCATCCTTGTGCGCACACAAAAAAACTGCATCCTCCTGTCTTGTCTGATCATGAGAGTGACGCGTCCTGTGCTGCTCACATGATCAGCTGCTGGCACAAGACAGGAGGACACCACGATGCTGCAGTACCCACTCCACCACCGCAAAAAGGAAGTCTCATGACCCTCACTCGTGTATAATCTCAAGGGGACTTTTTCAGCATAAAAAATGTGCTGAAAAAGTTGGCTTATACATGTATACATACGGTTACTTACAGCTGCCAAATTGCAACTATTAAAAGTTGGGAAGACAGCCTGGCAGTCTCTGGATATTGGCACCAAAATCAATGTTGGTTGAGAATATCTTATACATATTGGCAGTTTTAGAGAGAACGCTGATGTATGTGTAATTTTTTTTTCCAGTTTACAAAGCTATGGCTGATTGGTGGTGGTGCTCAGTGCCGGGTCCCCACTGATCTGATCTGATATTTATGACATATCCTAAGGAAATGCCATCAAAATTGTAGACCTGGACAATCTTCTTAAATAGCTATTGTTCATAAAGCGATTTGCACACGAACAGAGTTAATTTAAAAGTTAATTTTAATTTATAGATCTTAGAATAATAATAATTTCCACAATTGAATGTATTTAAAAAAATGTTCCTGTGCTGAGATATTCTTATATATGCATCCCTGCTATGTACTGTGCAATGGCTAGGGCCAGCATCACCACCCGGCGCACCCGGGCAAGTGCTGAGGCCCTGGACAACTGGGGTGGCATACTCGCTACTAGGAACACTGTCTGCTCCACTTGCCAGACAGTGTCCCCTACACTTCATGGCATATGTGGCCATACTTTTACATAGCTACAGCTATGACTGGGGCCCAGGCCCCAGTCATAGCAGCAAGCTATGTGGTGAAAGCATGGCGGCAGTAGTAGGGGCTCCATTTGAACCTTCTGTCTTCAGCATTGGAGCCACCCCCTGTTGGTGAGTATGATTTCTGTGTGTCTGTCTTCAGGCTCCTGTTTCAGGCCCTTGCACAGCACCACCACACTCTATATACAGGTCCACCCAATATCCTGTATTACAGTATGTCTGTGTATAATACATGTATATAGTGTGGATTTGTACAGTATAGTGTTGTGTACACACTATATGCAGCCTGTATCCACTATATTAAATGTATATATAGTCATTGCCTGCAGCCTCTATATTCTATATATACAGTCAGAGCCAGCAGCCCCTGTATTTGTAATAACTATAGTGGGAAACTCAGGAATCTTTTGGCGTGAGACAATGACTCAACTGAACAAATATTAATATTTGAAAAGTCTTGTATTAACACACAGGGTTAATAACAAACTAAGTTGCAGAAGAAAATTAAAGTTCATAAACACACGATTATAATAATAAGTTCAAGAGTGGACAGTCTCTGAAATAACAACAGATTGTTGCAGAGAAGCATAACAGTCTAAGCGCTCTGTACACACTCTTGGAAATGCTGTTAGCAGAAAAGTCTTTAGGCAAATTCACTCTGAGGAATAATGAGCAACAGTCTATGAACTCTGTTCACACCCAGGAGGCCTGGGAACGGTAGTCGCTGAGAAACAAACCTAACCCAGATGCAGTACAGTTAACCCTAAAGTCCCACAAATTCCAGAACACTACTACTGCATCAATAAACAAAAGAAAGAGGCTACAGAGAGCTTGTATAGCAACACGCTTACGTGGAACTTGGCTGGCAGGCAGGGACTGCAGCAGAGTCAGCTTGGAAAACTGAAAAAGGAGCTGGCAGCAGGTGTGGAAGGCAGAAGCCCTGAATAATAGTCACTGGAAATCCGAACTAAATTTGCTGGTGAAGGAGGAGCAACTTGAGAAGCACCAGGGGCTGGAATCCAGGAAGCAATACTTAAGCATAGAACTGGAGGCTGGACTAGTGTTTATAAAGGCAGGGAGACAAAAAACACATGGACAGGAATGAATCAGAGGACGCCACCTTGGAAGAGGGCGAGAATGTCCAAACGGTAATCTGAATATCTGGAGTCCTGACAATATTATATATACACACAACCAGCCCAGCAGCCTCTACATTATAAATACACAACCAGCCCAGCAGCCTCTATATTATATATACAGCCAGAAGCCTTTATATCATATATATATACATCCCACCCAGAAGCATCTATAGTATATGTGTACAGCCATCCCTGAAGCCTCTATATTATATATACACCACCAACCCAGCAGCCTCTATATTATATATACAGCCAACCTAGCAGCACCTATAGTACATATATATGCACAGCCCACAAGCTCTATATTATACTTGCATAAACACAGCACACAGCCTCTATATTATATACATAGCTTCTATATCATAGATACACAGCGCACAGCCATTTTATTTGATATATATATATATATATATATATATATATATATATATATATACAGTATATATATATATACTAGCTGTGAGCCCGATGCAAATGCATCGGGTGTCTAGAATATTTTAAATTTTTTTTTTTAGATTTTCAAATAATAATTCAATTATTCCAATGACATCTTTACACCAACTACATATATTAGTATGGTTGATATCATTTAAGGAAAATTGAACTATTATGTTGTAAGGGTCTTAGAACACAAAGTAGCAATACTTCTTAATATGTCAATTTTTTGAATTGATGAATTAACAGTACTAATATATGTATCAGCCACTTTGTGTCAGCCCACCAATCGCGTCAAGATGCCCTTACGCCTGGTGGGACCTACTCTAACTAAATCCGAATTGATATAATTTAGATATTTTTAATAGCTGGATTTTTCTTAGATTTTTGGAGGATTGTGATGTAAATAATAAAATTTTGTAAATTGATACAGAAGGAGTTACCAACTACAGACTTGCAGCAATATCCGTGCAATAACAAAAAAACTTGTAGTTAACCTACGGTAAATGGAGTTAACATAGCTTCAGCAGGTGCATAAGATGCATCCACTAAGTAACCACAGGTGAATGCAATTGATGTGGATGACACTGCCGCAACTATGTTGTCTGCACAAACCGCAAGTTAAGTACAAATTACATATATGCAATTATGAAAATTACAGCAAGTATGTTCTTGGTGAGTCCTTCATGAACAATTATTATCATTTAGTATATTCCCCAACAAAGTGAAAAAATCTAAGAAAAATTTCGTGGTAGAATCTAATTAATAATTTATGTTTGTCCCTATCTATCTAAACATGTGGAACACACCTTGCTAATGAGATGTGTGTGAACAGCCATCCCACCCGTCTCTTAGCTGTTCACAAAAACCTCTCCCTTTAAAGAATAATAATCAAATCTCTCAGCACGTAAAGCACTGGAGCTTTAAATAGTGGTTTCTATCACCCTGTGAGAAAATCAGAATGATACACATCTCCAATGAAATCTGAAATGTGTTTTTCCACAAACATTGTATAAACTATGCACATAAAAAACTGAAATTGAAAAGACTAAACTAATTTTTTTTTTATTTTTATTTTTTTTAAATAGAAAAGGTAAAAATATGAAATATGCAAAAGTTCATCCCAAAATATTCCGATAGACAATATTTTTGGTGAAGACTTTCTCACAGTTATGCACCAATTTGCCTTGAATGCATGAATCCACCACTTTCACCTTCACATTGCATCGTCTCTTCACACGTGAGAAAGCCACATATAATTGTCCATGACCAAAAACAGGTTCTGGCAAATAAATCCCCACTTTCTCCAAAGTTTGTCCTTGGGATTTATTTATGGTCATGGCAAAGGCAGGCTTCACGGGAAATTGCCGACGTCTTAGTTTGAAAGGCAATCCAGTCTCTGATGGACAGAGATCAATTCTTGGAATGAAGACTACATTTCCTTCATCCGAGCCAGAAATTACTTTTGCTTGTATCAAGTTGTCAAACAAAGCAATAATAATCATCCGAGTCCCGTTGCAAAGTCCTTTTCTGCTGTTAAAATTACGCAAAAGCATTATAATTGTACCAACTTTTAATTTCAGGAGATGAGAAGGCATTCCTGTTGGTGTTAGAGAATTTAGAAATTCCACGGGATATTGTTCGGGATTTTCCGTCTCATCTGGATCAATGGAATCATGGCTCATATATTCCATGTATTCTCCAGGAATACAATCCATCACTTTTGAATTGATCAAATCCACAGCGTCATTTTTGGGACAAAGAATGGCATGTGATGCAGCATTCTGAATACTTTCGTCATTATTCACATCAATGAGAATGTTTTCACCAAATATGTCCAAGATTAAAGAGCCAGTGCAGATCATGTCTTGCGGGATCTCAATGACATCATCACCAAGGTTGTAATCATTGGACAATTCTCCATTTCCCAATTGAATTAACCAATTGCTATATTCAGAATCAATGGAGCGCATGTTGTTAATGAGCGGCAATTGATTAAAAAGCTGCCATTGTCGTGAATATTTAATGCAGCTCTCTACGATGTCTGTCCTTGTTCCATGAGAGATGATAGGAAGACACTGCCGAAAGTCTCCTCCCAGAACAATGACTTTCCCTCCAAAGGGTAATTTATTTTTCTTGGAGACATCAGTTGTCATGACATCCCGTAATAATTGATCAATTACATGCAAAGCGTATTTTGACAACATAGTAGACTCATCGATGATGAAGAGTTTGGTAGTCTTCAAATGTTGGGCCGCATCAGTATCATTTTTGATTCTTGAAACGGATGTCTCATTAATTGGTATTGGTATGCCATACAGTGAATGGATAGTTCTTCCTCCTTGCAATAGATTAGCAGCAATCCCTGTACTGGCTGCAGGTGAGACAACTTCTCCTTCTCCTCTCAGTTCATGAATCAATAGATGATAGAGATAGGTTTTCCCACTTCCACCGGGACCATCAAGGAAAAAGCACTTTGCCTTATCACTTGTATCCTCTAAAGCTTTATGGATTGCAGTATAGGCCAAACGTTGTTGATCATTTAAGGTGAGTTTCATTTCATGTGCTCTTACTAACTCTTCTTCTTTGTTGTATTGAGGACGAATGTGTGGTTTTCTTTTTGGGTGTGGCAGATTAAATTCATTAAAATGTTTAGCATGAAATTTTAAAACATGTTCAACATCAGTCATGGCGTATCCTTCACAATGCTCACAATCATCAGTGTCGGGGTGGTAGGCATGACAGTAATCTTGAACGAAGTGTTGTTTAAATTCTTGCCACAACTCCAGGGGATGATTAGGAGGACCAAACACACATATATATGCAAACATGTCACGGAGCTGTGCAGGCATATTGAGAACACAGGCATCCAATAGAGTTTTTCTCCAAACAGTGTCATCAAAGAGCAATCCATGGGCTAATGCCGCCTCTTTAAAAGTGGAGTATGTGACTTCCTTAACAGTCTTAAGGTTGTCAAAACTTGTAGCTCCTTTAACATGGAGTAACAACAGCCTTAAAAAATAACGTTCTTGTTCTTGAATACTAACAGTGTAGAGTCTACCAATGACTGAAGCACCTCCTCTCCTTCTAACTTCCCATGCACCTTCTTTCCAAACATAATGCTCCGGAATTTGACGATATAAGTACTCCCGAGCATTGGGATCATTCTCATTGAGGGTAAAGTAGGCCATGAGTGTTGATTGTCTGTCCATTGAATAACTGATGTTGTCCGCAGAATCACCCTCGTGAAAAAAAAGTGATTGTGAATGAGGCAGATGTACTGCAAGACGAATAATGCTGTGAGATTGTCTATGCATTTGGAAAGCAAAGATTCGCCAAGCTGCCTCTGGTGCACTGACATATCTGGAATCCATGAATTTATGAGTTTCATCGTGTCTGATGTTGGTTTCACAAATTTCCACATTGGCTTTGTCATGACCTTTATACACATATTTGAAGAGGTATTTTACGCTCTGAATGGAAGCACATACTTCCACATTGATATGGCACTTATATTTTAATAGAAGGAAAGGGTTATATGGAACCACCCAAGAATTATCAATCATCTTGGAATGGTGTGAAAAAGAAGGTCCTTCGTTTCTTTGATAACTTGGATATGCATCCTCAGGTATAACAGTTTTTGTTTGAAACTTTTTGGGAAAAGCTTTTTTACACTTTCCATTCTCCATACATGGAGAATTGGGATTGTGTTGTCCACAGGGGCCATGGATCATGTGTTGCATGACAATTTGATGGAGCACAGGGTAATGTGATGGATCAGGAATTTCAGCCCAAACAGTATTGTCCACTTCCACCTCAGTTCTTAGTTTTGAGTTGGGATCCAGAATAATTAGAATGTGAGCATGTGGTAGGCCTCGCTTTTGAAATTCTATCACATGAACCATAGCACAAACCTTACCAAATAATCCAGAATTAATATCTTTCAAAAGGGCTTCAAGTTTAATCCTGAATACACGGGCCACTAAATCCGGGCGATGTTCAGCACGCTGCCATGGGTGTAAATTGTTTGCAATTTCACTCCATTTCGGATTACAGGTCATCGTTATAAAAAGATCTGGTCTTCCAAATTTAGTTACAATCGCCATGGCATCTTGATACCTCTGCTGCATGTTTCGGGGACTTCCCTCAAATGAAGATGGTAAAATTACTGTCTTGCCAATGGGGATTCCTTTTTCTACGGATTTTCTCAGCAAATGTTCTTGAAGGAGACAATAATCTTCCACCTTCAAATTCTTCTGGTGTTGTCGTATAAAATTTAAACGATTGGCCTCGATCTTAACATAGGCATCCACCAAGTACTGCTGTGTCAGTTTACCTCCATTAAGGACAGGATTGAATTCTGTCCGTACTGACAGCAAATAACAGTAATACTGCAGCTGTGTCACCCTGCGAACATTTTGGCCTTGCTGCATGAGTGATTCATGCCACCCTTGCTCTCCATGAGGGAAAAACAATGGATACAGTAATGCATCCAAATTACTGTGTAAAATACCGTATTTTTCGCTTTATAAGACGCACCTGATTATAAGACGCACCCCCAAATTTGGTGAAGGAAAAGAGAAAAAAATAAATGTTTAATGTTAAATGGAGTCCGTCTTATAATACCAGTGTCCACCTTATAATCAGTACATATGACCCCCATCCTCGTACACGAACCCCCCCATGCTGGTATATATGTCCCCCATACTGGCGTACTGTCCTCCCCATGCGGATGGACAGTTCCCCACCCTGGCACACAGGGCCCCAATGCTGGCATACAGAGCCCCCACCCTGGCACATTCTCACCCATGCTGGCACATAGAGCCCCCACCCTGGCACACTGCCCGCCATGCTTGCACACTGCCCCCAATGCTGGCGCACTGCCTCCCATGCTGGCACACAGGGCCCCCATGCTGGCACAAAGGACCTCCATGCTGGCATATAGAGCACCCACCCTGGCACACTGCCCCCCATGCTGGCACAGACAGCCCCCACCCTAGCACACTGTCCCCCCATGATGGCACATACAGCCTTCACCCTGGCACACTGTCCCCCCATGATGGCACAGACAGCCCCTACCCTGAAACACTGTCCCCCCCAAGTTGGCAGACAGCCCCCCCCCCCCGCACACTGTCCCCCCCCTTGGCAGACAGCCCCCACCCTAGCAAACTGTCCCCCCCATGGCACTGACAGCCCACACCCTGGCACACTGTCCCTCCTTGGCATAGACAACCCCCACCCTGGCACACTGTTCCCCCCATGGAACAAACAGCCCCCACCCTGGCACACTGCTTCCCTGTGGCCAGGGAGGGGGCAGAGGTGCCTGGGATGTATTGCAGGCCCTGGGGTCGGTCGGGAGCCGGGCACTGTAGAATGTTCAGGGCAGGCTAGTGGTGGTGAACGGGGGAGCAGCAGAGGGGGTGGAGGGGCAGATGCCCGACACTCACCGCGGGGGGCCGATGGTCTCTTGCTGCACCTCGAGGTCCTCGCCCGCCGGTGTAGGCAGCGGTGCGGGCCGGTCTCCGGTGGTGGGCGGGGCCTCGCTTCTGAACTCAGGCCGCGGCTTCAGCCTGAGAGATGGGTCCCTGCACACACGCTCTAGGGGCAGGGCCAGCGCCCGGAGCGGCTCAGCGGGGATAGTGCCGCTACTCCTCCTGCACTCAGACAGGAGGAGCGGAGGAGATCCGAGGGTGCGGGAGGCCCGCAGGCTCGGGCAGCGGGGGACAGCTAGCCGGATGGGTCTCACCTCACAAAGGTGGGGATGGAGCGCTCCGGCCGGTCGGTGAAGGGCTGGCTTCAGGGCTGGGCTGCGGACCGCTCCTGTCATATGCGCTGCTCCCGCTGTGATTGACAGCGGGATGCAGTGCATATTAGAGGAGATAATGAGCGGCCCCACGTGATCAGGGACCGCCGCTGCCGCCTCCTCCAGCCTCTCCACAGCCCCCGGACACCGCTCCACAGCCCCCCCCCCCAATCCCACTACTCCACTAGGTCCTAGGTTCGCTTTATAAGACGCACCCCCACTTTCCCCCAAAATTTGGGGAACAAAAGTGCGTCTTATAAAGCGAAAAATACGGTACTTATTTGCTGTGTTTTGGGGGCCAACGGATTATTTATGTCTGGTTTTAGATGTATTAAAATGTCTCTATTAAATGGTGGCTCTCCATCAGCATTTTCAAAGATGACTGCAACTTCATGGACAGTAGGGTTGTTATACCGTCTTGGGTCTTGCTCTCTGTCTTGTTTAATTGCCATGATGATATTAGGCATTTTTGTGCCATGTTCCAATGCTTTCTGTTCTTCCTCTTCCTCCACTTGCCGTAACATTTTGTAAGCTGAAACAAAGGGATTAATACCTTCCAATTGCTCAGCAAGAATTCTCATCAAGGCTGGATTACACTTGAGATTTTCTGGAGACTGTAGGCGTTGTTCAGTAGCAGTAGCACTATCCAAAATATAGAGCTGTGCATATGCTGGAACTTGACCTTCAGCGGGGTGGAGAGTTCCAGTTCTATGGTAAATTTGGCCGTGAATCCGGAAACAATAAGGACCGTGTCCAGGTGGTTGAGAAACACTTGCACCCATCGAAGCAAATGCAAAGGAACTATTAATGCTCCTGATATTGTCCATGAGATTTTTACTATATGGGCTGTCTCCTTTCAGTAAAGTAGTGAAGAGCTCAGGGTACTGAGGTAATGGTACCTTAACTTTGCCCTTGTGACAACAAAGGGAGAACTGTCCATCAGATGGCCTTTCAGCCTCAAAATGTTGTGCTTGACAATGTTCACATAACATATTCATGAGCCCACAGGTATGTTCTAAAATACCGGTATCGTCATCAGTAAAGCCAATAGGGATTGATGACGTAGGTGAAGTGAGCAACAGATGACCTTTTTTGTAGATGCCTACATAAATAAGACGTTGCTGTGTAGAACTGTCAAGACATCCAACAAAAGAAGTAGTGACTGGAGACTTCTTACGGAGGTTTTTTTTTTGGCGTAGTTGACGCTGTAAGGCAGCCAAATGGGCCAAACGGCGTTGTTTTGAGGTAGGTGACATAATTTGTAAACGTTTGACTTTAGCCAATTGATGTCTTGTCATGGCAGAAGCAATCTTGTCTGTTCTTGTTTTAGAAGAACATTTGCCCTTCACTTTACCTGTGCCAGATGTTGTAGGCAGTTGAGTTTCAGAAAGTGTTGGAGACACAGATATAGGCGCCATATCAGAGGTAGATGGTTTTCGTTGCACCTTCACCTTTTGTTGTTTGCGGCCAGATGTTGTAGACAGTTGAGTTTCAGAAAGTGTTGGAGACACAGATATGGACGCCATGTCAGACGTAGATGGTTCTCCTTGCACCTTCACCTTTTGTTGTTTACGGCCAGATGATGTAGGCAGTTGAATTTCAGAAAGTGTTGGAGACCCAGATATGGACGCCATATCAGAGGTAGATGGTTCTCCTTGCACCTTCACCTGTTGTTGTTTGCGTCTTTTGCGTTCCGCATCAGCTTTTTTTGCCAACCGACTGCTTCTTTCTTCAGCAGACTCCTTTGCAATTCTTTTATTTAAATCCTCCTGGAGCTTAAGCAAACGGAGACGTGTTGTTTCCGGATCTTCCTGCGCACGCTTCTTGCGCTGGCATGCAGCATTCTTAGCTCTAACAGAGCTTTTTTGTTTGTCAGAGCTCATATTGAGCACAGTACTGAAAAATGTATGCAATAATAGCTACAGTATATTATTTAAGGAAGCAATCAATATACATTCTGCATAGTAATATAGTCAAAGTAGTAATATTTATATTGTTAATTGTAATTATATACAATATATTTTTATATATAAATTATATCATAAAAATATATATAAAAAAAATATATTATATATATTATTAACTTAAATAAATTATGTATATTATATATTACAAATTAATTACAATGTGTATATATATATATATATATATATATATATATATATATATAAATTATATATATAGATTAATATACAATATATATATATACTAATCATATACATATAGATTAATATATATATATATAGATATATATGTAATATTATATATATCTATATATCTATATATATATAGATATATATATATATCTATATATATATAATTATGAATATATCAATAAATAATCGATTATATTGGCCCAAAAAGATATCTTTAGCTGATATTGTAGGGCTGAGGTTCCAGCACTGATTTTCTGACGTCCTTCCACAGTATCACCAAGGCAGAAATGATTTGTAAGGAAAAGTTAAAGGAAACACTATAAAATGTTGGATTAAACATATTATTAATCACTAAAATGGCGGCGGGGGGGGGTATAGTGATTGGTAGTCAAAAAGCTACGTTTTGTTTCGCGGCCGCACTTGCCGCAAGTGCAAAACCGCACTTGGTGCACCTGCCGCAAGTCCCTCCAAAGTTACTATGGCGATTAACGCAACTGCGCCGCAACCGCGCCGCAAGTGTAACAGTTATATTACTAACTTAAATAAATTATGTATATTATATATTACAATTTATTACAATGTGTTATAGATATATTTATATATATTATATATATATATATATATATATAGATTAATATACAATATATATATATATGTACTAATCATATACATATATATATAATATGACATGTATATATTATATATATATAGAGAGAGATTAATATACAATCTATTATATAATCACGAATGGTTTTTTTCTGAGTCCACACTCGCTGCGAGTCAGTGTCGACATGTGGATACACAGTTCTAAGGCGACTCGCTATGCCCAGGCAGCGGCATGGCGAGTCGCCTTAGCAGCGCGAAGCATTGGCCGCGAAGCGGCCATTGCGAGTCAGAGCGAGTCGCTTGCCTCAGCGGGAAATTGCTAGCTTTGTGGCCGAGCCTCTGGTTCTATTTTCGGCCAGCGACTCGCAATGGCCGCTTCCATAAGGATTACCGCAACCGCGCCGCATTGCGACTCGCTGGCTGACTGCGAGCACTTGCGGCGCGGTTGCGGTAATCCCCATAAGGATTACCGCAACCGCGCCGCATTGCGAATCGCTGGCTGAGTGCGAGCACTTGCGGCGCGGTTGCGGTAATCCCCATAAGGATTACCGCAACCGCGCCGCAAGTGCAAGTTGCGGTGCGGTTGCGGTAATCCCCATAGAAAGTATAGGGGGACTTGCGGTAAGTGCGGTTTTGCCGCACCTTCCGCAAGTCCCCCTATACTTTGTATGGGAATTACCGCAACCGCGCCGCAGATGCGGTTTTGTAATAAAATTAAATAATCTTCATACAAATAAATTCACGTAAAATAACAAACAATAAATCAATTTAATAATAATAAAAATATAAAAAAAATAATAATAATAATAATAAAAAAAAAATAATAATAATATATATCTATATATATATATATATAGAGAGAGAGAGAGATTAATATACAATATATATATATATATATACTAATCATATACATATATATAATATGACATGTATATATATATATAGATATATATAAATCTATATCTATATATCTATATCTATATATCTATATATATATATATCTATAGCAATTATATAGTACATTATGAATATATCAATAAATAATCAATGATATTGGCCCAAAAAGATATCTTAGCTGATATATATAGATTACTATACAATATATATATATACTAATCATATACATATATATAAAATGACATCTATTATATATATATATATATATATATATATATATATATATATATATATTAATCTATATAATATATATATATATATATATATATAATATATATATCTATACCAATATCTATATATATAATAATGAATATATCAATAAATAATCGATTATATTGGGCCAAAAAGATATCTTAGCTGATATATATAGATTAATATACAATATATATATATAGTAATCATATACATATATATAATATAACATCTATATATATCTATATATCTATATATATTAATCTATATAATGTGTAGATATATATATATATATATATATCATATATATATCTATATCAATATATATATATATAATAATGAATATATCAATATAACAATAATATTAATAATGGATTACTAATAATAATTAATCTTAACACTAATAATAATAATATAAATAAATAATGATAATCAATAATCAATTATATTGGGCCAAAAAGATATATAATTATGAATATATCAATATATAATAATAATATTAATAATATATTAATAATAATAATTAATATAAACACTAATAACAATAATATTAATAAATAATCATAATGAATAATCAATTATATTGAGTCAAAAAGATATCTTAGCTGATCTTGAAGGGATGAGGTTCCAGCACTGGTCTTCCAACGTCCGTCCCACAGGATCACCAAGGCATAATCGATTAATAATGATAATTAATATTAACACTAATAATAATATTAATAATTAATAATAATTACTAATCGATTATATTGGCCCAAAAAGATGTCTTGTAGGGATGAGGTTCCAGCACTGGTTTGCCGACGTCCGTCCCACAGGATCACCAAGGCAGGAATAATTTGTGAGGAAAACTTAAAGTAAACACTATAAAATTGCGGCAGGTGATTGGTAGACAAAGGGGAGTATGGTGATTGGTAGGCAAAATGGGTTGCTACCCAGCAACAGCACAGTCAGCCACGGGATTTTCGCGGGCAAACTCGCCCTATACTTTCTATGGGGATTACCGCAACCGCGCCGCAAGTGTAGCGACTCGCAATGGCCTCGCGGCCATTGCTCGCGCTACACAGCGAGTCGCAATAGATCCCCATTGAAAGTATAGGGGGAGTTACGGCAGTTGCGGCGGCTGAGGTAGCGACTCGCAATGGCCTCGCGGCCATTGCTCGCGCTACCTCAGCGGTAAATCGCTAACTGTGTAGCCGGGCCTCTGGTTCTATTTTCGGCCAGCGAATCGCAATGGCCGCTTCGCGGCCATTGCTCGCGCGTGGTGACGTCACATAGTGACATAGCCACGGCGTTTTCGGGGGCCGACACGAAAATGCCTACGGCAATTATAGAGTAGATATATAGATATATATATATATATATATACATATATATACGGTATATATATATATATATATATATATATATATGTATATATATATAGTTAGTTGAAATTGTAAAAACGCATATGAATGTTTTTCTGAATATCTGACATTAAATCAAAATATCATTTCCCATTTTAAGTCAAATAGGGTTACCATAATTATTTATACTTACCAAATGCCAGAATAATGAGAGAGAGAATATTTTTAAAGACCTTTTAATTACTTTCTGCAAAGTCAACAGTTTAGATATATTTCATTACTATTTGGTACCATTGCCCTTAAGCTGTATGACTTGGATCAAACATTTTGGATATCCTTCCACAAGCTTCTCACAATAGTTGGTAGGAATTTGGGCCCATTCCTCCTAACAGAACTGTCATAACTGAGCCATGTTTTTAGGTCACCTTGCTCGCATCTTTCTTTTTAGCTTTGCCCATAAATTTTAAATAGATTGAGATTAGGCCTTTGTGATGGCCACTCCAAAACATTGACTTTGTTATCCTTAAGCCACATTGTAACCAGTTTGGCAGTATACATCGAGTCATTTTCCATTTGGGAGATCCATTTCCGCCCAAGCTTTAATTTCCTGGCTGATGTCTTGAGATGATGCTTCAGTTTTGCCATATAATCTTCTTTCCTTATGATGCCATCTATTTTGTGAAGTTCACCAGTCCCTCCTTCAGCAAAACAAGCCCTCAACATGATGCTGCCACCACCGTGTTTCACAGTTGGGATGGTGTTCTTAGGCTTCCAAGCTTCTCCCTTTTTCCTCCTAACATAATCATGGTAATTATGGCCAAACAGTTCAATTTTAGTTTCGCCAGACCACAGGATATGTCTCCAAAAATTTAGTTTTTTGTTCCTATGTGCATTTACAAACATTAATCTGGCTTTTTTCTTTTTCTTTTGGAGTTATGGCTTCTTCCTGGCAGAGTGGCCTTTCAGCCCATGTTAATACACTACTCGTTTCACTGTGGATAATGACACAATCTTACCAGCTTCTGCCATCATCTTCCCAAGGGCTTTTGCTTTTGTTTTTGGGTTGATATGCACTTGTCGGACCAAAGCACGTTCATCTCTGAGGCACAGAAACTGTTTCCTTCCTGTGCGGTATGATGGCTAAATGTTCCCATCTTGTTTGTACTTGCAACTGGAAATTGCACCCAATCATGAACCAGACATGTGCAAGTCCACAATTCTCTTCCTGATATCTTGGCTGATTTCTTTAGGCTTTCCCATGATGAAACACAAAGAAGCAGTGTGTTTCAAATGTGCATTAAAATACATCCACAGGTGTGTCTCTAATTAACTCAAATGTAGCCATTAAACCTATCAGAAGCTTCCAAACATATGATATAATCATATGAGCTTTTCCAAATTGTAAAAAGGCATAGTAATCTTAGTGTATGTAAACTTTTGAATTTGCAGAAGGTAATAAAATTTGCCTTAAAACCTTCTCTCTCTCTCTCATTATTCTGGTATTTGGCAAATACCGTGTTTCCCCGAAAGTAAGACCCTGTCTTACATTCTTTTGGGGGCCAAAAGTGGCCCCCGGTCTTACTTTCGGGGGGGTCTTATATTGTGTGCCCCAGCAGTGTGGCCTACAGGCCCCCTCCTGCTGGGACACTGCGGGAGCGGGTCGCACGTCACGTGCGCCCGCTCATTACATATGCACTGCATCCCCCTGTCAATCAGCGACAGGGGGAGCAGTGCATTATACGGTATATATGGGCCCCCTCCTGCTGGCACACTACCCCCTTGTTCTGAGGCCCCCACCGCTGCTGCTGCTGCAGACATCTTACCCTCCAGGGTCTTCTTGCAGCAGCCAGCGCGTCCGTCCTCTGTCCTCGGCTGTCTCCCGGATCATGTGACCCGTCGCAGCGCATGACGTCATCGCGACTGCGACCGGCCGGTCACATGATCCGGGAGACAGCCGAGGACAGAGGACGGACGCGCTGGCTGCTGCAAGAAGACCCTGGAGGGGGCCCATATATACCGTATAATGCACTGCTCCCCCTGTCGCTGATTGACAGGGGGATGCAGTGCATATGTAACGTGACGTGCGACCCGCTCCCGCTCCCCCCCCCCCTCCGCTAGGGGCCTTACAATGGCCCCCCCGGTTGTAAGGCCTTATAATCGGGGGAGGCCTTACATTAGCAGGCCCCCCCTTTACCCCTAGGCGGCCTTACAATCGGGGGGGCCTTACTTTCGGGGAAACACGGTATATATAATTATGGTAATCCTAATCGACCTAAAATGAGAAAAGTTTATTCTGATTTCATGACAGATAGTGAGAAAAAACATGCATATATGTCTTCATATAGTGTATGTAAACTTTTGGTTTCAACTGTATATATACAGCCTGCAACCTTTATGTTATAATCATGAATCATATGTTATAGGGATTCCACTGAGACTGTTTCACCCAGGGCCAACAAAAACCAGGAGCCAGGCCTACTAATGGCTGTGCCTGACCGAACAGGGACATAATCTGATCATACCACATCTCCTGATGCAAATAATAAACAGACATTACAGCACGGGATCAGTTTCTGATTCCAAACTGTAATGTCTGTATACTCTTTTTCTTCCTCCTCGGCCCAGGAGATGTGGTATGATCAAACCATGTCCCTTTACAGTCAGACACATTCATTAGACAGTACATTGCAAGGACACATATATAAAATTATCTCAGCACAGGAGATGTGGTATGCTCAGACACATCCATTACACAGTACATAGCAGGGACACATATATAAGTTTATCTCAGCAGAGGAGATGTGGTATCATCAGACCATGTCCCTGTATGGTCAGACACATCCTTTATCCAGTACATAGCAGGGACACATGCATAAGATTATCTCGGCACAGGAGATGCGGTATGATCAGACCATGTCCCTGTACGGTCAGACAAGGCCATTAAACAGTACATAGCAGGGACACATATATAAGATTATTTTAGTATGGGAAATGTGGTATTATCAGACCATGTCCCTGTACGGTCAGACACAGCCATTACACAGTTCATAGCAGGGACACATATATAAGATTATCTCAGCACAGGGACATTTTTTAATCACATCCAATTGTGGAAAATATTATTATTCCATAATCTACTGATTAAAAAACAACTTCGATCATGGGAAAACCCCTTTAAGAGCTCTACTAATATTACTGCCACTATTACTGTTGCTACTGAAAGCAAATGGTGAGGTTATATTGACTAACAGTAGAGACTCCTTGGTGAATGATGTGTATGACATTCATTGTTGTACACTTTTATATATAAAGAATTCTTATTAATGATATACATGGATATGTTGACTATTGTAGGTACTATTTTTCTCATTTTTTTATACACATCCCACTTTTCCTTAGCAATTTATATAATGATCAAAATAGAATAAAAAATGATCTGTGGAATGCAGCCAAATGTTTTAGAGATGTGAATAATCTTAATGAGATTTAATTATCTTGCGGGATTGTTTTATAAAACGTTATTGCAAAAACAAAATGAAATGAAGCCAAGATTGTTGCGAGCTCACAAGGCTTACTGAACTATGGTATCTAATTTAAACAATAGTAGCAGGCCTCCCATCATAGTCAGGTTGTTCAATGTAATTTACATGGATGTGAATGATGTAAATGATGTAAGAGGTCATTCTTGTATGTCAGTCAGAAAGTGTATTGTGCACACAGAATCGTCCAAAAGATCTATGGCTGAAGCATATTGCTGATGTCTGATGATAAAGTAGATGATCTTGTACAAACAGAAGCAGAATGTAGCCACAAAGTGGTAAATGAAGGAGTGGAAAGTGTTGGGACAATAGGCAGAGGGGGGTAAGAGGTTAAAACAGCAGTGCCATCAAGAGGGATTTAATTTAACATATGACCTATGGTTCTAGCAAATCTAGCGGTGTCTAAACAAGACTATGAAGAGCTTGGTCATACTTTGCATTGTGATATATTTTGCCTATGTACAGGAGTCACATTTTTAAGCAAAAAATAGTCTGGCCCTGTATTTTTTCTATTTAGTGAAAAAATAAAAAAGAAAAGAAAGTAAGGCCCCTTTCACACTGGCGTTTTTGAAAAAATGCGGCAGAATTACCGCATCTGCTGCATCTTTCGCCTAATGGCAGCACTTGCGGCACACTTGCGGCAAGCCCCATGCATTGTCTATGGGGCTTGCAGCAAGTGCGGTTTTGCCGGTTGCGGCAGATGCGGCTGCAAAAAAACCACTGCTGACCTCGGTTTTTTCGCAGCCGCAACTGCCGCATCTGCCGCCACCGGCAAAACCGCACTTGCTGCAAGCCCCATAGACAATGCATGGGGCTTGCTGGATCGGTGAAGCAAGTGCCGCCGTCAGGCGGAAGATGCGGCAGACGCGGTAATTCTGCCGCATCTGCTGCATTTTTTCAACAACACCAGTGTGAAAGGGGCCTAAAATGTGTTTTTCTACAGTGCACTAAAATGATAAACAGGTGCAAAAACAGTATATGAATCACACAAAAGGCGCTCTGCTGTAAAAATATAAATAAATAGCAAGTGCTGTAACAAAAACAGGGCCTTTTGGTTTATACGTTTCTGCAAGAAAACGTACAATAAGCTGTCTCACCCACTCCACGGTAGGCCCTGATAGAGACAGTCCTAACTCTGTCCCTAGTGCTACGGTAAAAACCTGCCAGTGTGTACATACCTCAGCTGGACAGGGTGAGGGAGAGCACAGGACTATCTCACCTTGTAGGGCTGTGTGGGTGGCAGCTCTGTGTGCAGACTTCATATGGGAGGGGCAGGTGCCTCCAATCTGCTGTTACCAGCAGTGGTGAATACAAGGGCAAAAGAATATGAGTCTGCACACATTGGAAGCAGCAGTGTGAACTGCAACCAATCCCCACCAAAAACATGATAAACAGGTGCAAAAACAGTAATATGAATCACACAAAAGGCGCTCTGCTGTAAAAATATAAATAAATAGCAAGTGCTGTAACAAAAACAGGGCCTTTTGGTTTATACGTTTCTGCAAGAAAACGTACAATAAGCTGTCTCACCCACTCCACGGTAGGCCCTGATAGAGACAGTCCTAACTCTGTCCCTAGTGCTACGGTAAAAACCTGCCAGTGTGTACATACCTCAGCTGGACAGGGTGAGGGAGAGCACAGGACTATCTCACCTTGTAGGGCTGTGTGGGTGGCAGCTCTGTGTGCAGACTTCATATGGGAGGGGCAGGTGCCTCCAATCTGCTGTTACCAGCAGTGGTGAATACAAGGGCAAAAGAATATGAGTCTGCACACATTGGAAGCAGCAGTGTGAACTGCAACCAATCCCCACCAAAAACATGATAAACAGGTGCAAAAACAGTATATGAATCACACAAAAGGCGCTCTGCTGTAAAAATATAAATAAATAGCAAGTGCTGTAACAAAAACAGGGCCTTTTGGTTTATACGTTTCTGCAAGCCTAGAGGACCCGAAAAGTCCCTTTGGCCTATATAAAAAGAATAATGCTATTTAAGATTTGGAGTAATTGGGGACCCTATTGGAGCTTTTTGCATTGGTGCTCCAGAGCTTTAAGTTACACCCGCGCCGCTCTGTTATGCCTCCAGCACGCATGCGCAGTGCGGGGCTTGAAGCTAACAGAGCGGCGCGGGTGTACATACGTCACCCGAAGCCGGAAATGACGCGATTCCCGTCTTACAGCCTCACTACCAGCCCCGCCGACACAGAGGAGAGCGGGGAGGCGCGCATTTGAATCAGCGTTGAAGATCACGCCTATTAAGGCGTGATATTATGAAGAGGGAGAGCCTGCCTGGGTGACTATGAATACAGTAACCACTCATTAACATCGCTAATGAGTGAGTTTAATAACGTTTATCTACATTTTCACTAGATGCATTTAGGAGCAAAAAGGAGTGTAGGATAAGTGATAATATGCTCTAGGGACATCTTTTAATAGCTTATGAGGCGTTTTGGGGGTGACAGGATCCCTTCAAGGCCACTTCACATGCTAGGATCTCGTTAACGATATCGTTGAAACGTAACAGACTTGTGATCGATCAAATAATATCATTAGTGTGTCGTTGCGTTTAAACAAACGATGTTGGAAGAAAAAATTGTTGGATCGTTCAGCAAAAATTTGAGATCCTGACCTCAAATCTATCGTTCATTGTCCAATTAACGTTCTGGGAAGCAGCAACATCGTTCAGTGTGACACCTTTTTGAACGATGTCGTTCACAACTCTCCTATTCCTGCCGCTTTATAACATCGTTCAATCGTTCTTCTCCAAGTAGCTGGAGCGTTGCCAAATTTAAGATCGTTAACGATATCCTTGCGTGTGACAACGCACTAACTCTGTCGAAACAATCGCGGTCACGTGACATGGCTAACAATATCCTTCACCTATATCCTAGTGTGTGACGGTACCTTTAGGCGATACTGTCATACTCGGATTATGATCATTTTTAGTGCAGCGCACTTAAAACGCATATTCGTATTTTACCTGCAGAGTTACAGCATCTAATGCAATTTTATGAGAAAAATTCATCAAACTCAATGTACCCGCTTCAGAAGTTGACATGTTGTGGATTTGAAACACCTGTGCCTCAGGTCAGTTTATGTAGAGTATAAAAAAGAAGCACACTGGGCATGAGGTTTCTTTAAATCTCGTTCACTTTGTTGTAACTGTAATGGCCACTTTACACGTCCCAACATCGTTTCGATATTGTAAACAACGGCACGGGAGCTGTCACACAGGGAGATATCGGCAGGCAACACAACTGCGATGTCTACGCCCCCTTGTATGCGCGAACCAGGGAACGACCATTTAACATGGGAGTGAATAGGGGAAGTTGCTCTCCAAGTCGGTCTTGGGCTGTCACATAGCACGATCCTGCCAGATCGTCCATCCAATATCGGGCAGTTGGAGAGCCTGAACAATTCTTCCCCGATATCGTTTTGGCATAGTTTTTGCATCGAATTGCACATTCACACCACACAACGCACGAACGATATCGGCGCCAACGCACGAACCACGTGACATTTTATCGAAGTTGGACGATGATATCGGGACGTGTAAAGTGGCCATCAGACACTCCATTTATTGCTCAGCGAAAATGTGCACTGTCAAAATCTCAACCAAAGCTCATCATTGGAACTTAATCTAACTACTTTGGCTACAAACATTTTTGTCTTCTCGTTGCGAAATTCAGAAGGCCATGACTTTTTTTATTTATTTGTCAACACAGCTATGTTGGAGCTTGTTTTGTGTGAGATATATTTTTTGTTACCACCATTTTATATACCGTATAATGTATTTAAAACAGATTATTGACCTTTTTTTGGGAAGGGCAGAGGCACAGGATTTTTAAAAAAAAAAAGCATTTTAATAATACTTTTTTTTTTACAGTGTTCACCATATAGTATAAATAACATGTTACCTTTATTCTCCAAATTCCTACTATTATGGCAATACAGATTTTTTTTATGTTTCACAATTATTGTCCAATTGAAAATGCTAAAAAATGTCATTTGCTTTTGTCTCATCTTATTCAGTAAGGCCGGTTTCACACCACAGCAAGATCAGGTCCGGGGCTGTCTGGTGTGAACCTGACAGCATCGGACCCGATTTTGCACTAATGCAGCCCTATGGTGCTGGACATGGCCGGATGGCAGCTATTTGCCATCAGGTTTTGTCCCTGTCTGGCAGCATCAGGCTGCATTTGATTTTTGCCCCGGACACAAAAACGGAGCTTGCATCATTTTTTGTGTCCGGGGCAAAAATCGGACAAAATCGGATCCTCATCCGGGATCCGGCGCGATCCGGCGCCCCCCAAATACAGGAGTCTATGGTGCTGGATCGCACCGGATCCGACAAAAAATCGGGTCCGGGAGCCGGACGCCGGCTGCTGGAGTTTAGCAGCGAGCGCTGCTGATCTTCAGCACCTGGAGCTGTCCCCTGCTGTAATTTCAGGACCGTGGCCAGCTCCCCGCTAGCCGCAATCCTGACATTTCAGCAGGGACAGCTCCTGCTGCTGTGCATTGCTGAATCCGGCTGCAAACCGGACCGGAGGGCATATTTGGCCTCCGATTCTGTTTCTAAGTCGGGTTCGGGGCTGTCAGGTTCACACCGGACAGGCCCGGACCTGAACTTGCCGTGGTGTGAAACCGGCCTTAGCATTTGTCGAGCCCCAGGTCCTGGGGTACTCGGGTATCAGGCTCGGTCGTTGTTTAGGGATGTCACGGGTGGCAGCGCCTGATCCCATGGCATGGGTGACACTTCAAAAAGGGTGCATTTACAGGGATTAGAATTTTTAAATAGTTCATGTGACGCCACCTGTAGTGTCTGGTGATGGGTCACCAGCGCCGCCACAGTCCGCCGGAGGTAGATGATATTGCGGCTGAGTTGGCAAAGCCCTCTACAGGTAGGGCGATCCCTCCGGGGCAGCGTTCCTGCAAGGGAACAGGTTGATGGAGAAAACCACACACAGGCAAAATCACTTTCTCCCGGGTACTTTACTGTCAACTTGTAGCAGCATCAGATACAGTTCACAGTTCAGCAATATGTTACAAATAACAGGTAGCTTTATGGGTGGCTGCAAGTAGATCACAGGTGGTATGGTGGAACCCTTGGTGTACCTTCGTTGACTAACCTGTGTCTGTTCTTCGCCGCCTAGGATGGGCCTATACCTAGTAGCTCTGTGTAGGTAGTACCGGGTGTCCTCTCCCTCGTGGTGAGGAAGCAGGCAGACCGCTCCATTGGCAGGGTGCTGCGGCTGATAAACAAGTCACAGCAGCTGGTTGCCGACTGCAAAGCTGGACTTTGCCTGGATCCTCGGGCCCGGCGTTCCCATGGTGGGCTGGAGTATCCCCTGGAGTATGGTCGCTCCACTCTGAGGACCTTTCTTTTCTCTTAGGGCCCGGACTTCACGTATCGGGCGCCCTCTTTCAGGACCTCCTCAAGGTCCCTTCTCCTTCCCTCCAGTTCGGCTTGAAACCGACCCGGTTTGACCTTCTGCCTCGTTCCACACTCTTTCTCTTCTCCTTCTCAGACTAGCTTTATCTGACTCAGACTCACTGTCTGACTGACCTTATTAGACTGACTGTCCCCTAACTACCTCTACTCTCCCTAGAGGAGAATATCTCCCCCTCCCGAGTAACCTCCCACCGCTCAACTAATGTGGGAGTGCTGGGAATGGGTCCCACCCACCATCCTAGGGTCCATCAGCAGCTGGGGTATTTACACCTCTTTTACGGGTGCAATACCCCTCTGTGACACCAGACCATGAGGGGCGCCACACATTTGTAAAGCAAGGTGTGATTTTAATTGGTTCCATATTTAGTGTATATATTCTGATCACTATCATTTTTTTTTTGAGGTAGGATGAACAAACAGCAATATTATTTATAGTTTTGGTATTTGTTGTGTAAATATTCTGATCATTTTGTAGTTAAGGATATTACAGATGTGACAATATCATAGTTATTTTTTTTTTACTTTGCATAATAAAGCAAAAAAGGTGAGTTTTTGCATTCATAATGTTTGTTTTCTTTTATTAATTTACACATTTTGCAAACATTTTAAAGGGAACCTGTCACCTGATTCTAAGTCCCTACACTATCTCTAGCTGTCCATACACCTTCCTAGCAGCTCCCTATCTATCCCTTTCTTATCTAAAGTGTCCCTATTAAACATGTGTAAATGAAGTTATAAACTTACAGCAGTCCCCGTGGTTGGGGGACTGGGTAGGCATGGCCACGCTTCCTTCATCACACCTCTGTGGTGTAATGCACGCCTCGCTGGGCGGCATTATTCTGTGTCCTCTCTGCCCCCAGTATTTGGAATCTCCCGCCCTCTGTGTAGTTCTATGCACCGGTCGGACGTCACATCCAGCGCGGTGACAACCGCGAAAAAAGACATCACAATATTATCTGCTGTGGCTATGTAAAATTTACAAAACTGAAGACAAGGTTCTTAGCTCACATTTTGATAAGACTGTAAAAGCCCACTGCCACGTCACGGCGAACCCCTCAGTGTGTCCCCCACCTGCGAGGTGTAGCGCAGTACGGCAACCATGCCAGCCCTTGGTCTTGGGCTCTAATCCTGCACCATTGCAAATGTATTTCAAAGACTTAAAACCCAATTTAGAAGGAGCAGATTTATTAATGCTTCTGTCCTCTCTTTTGCCAGCTACACTGTGCTCTTTTGCTTCTATAGTACCTGGTAATCACATGATCACTGATTTTCTCAGCAGAACTAAATCAGCTCTGCTACTAATTTCTGTTACTTTAATGGGTTGTTTCCCCCCTGTAACTGGGGCTCCTATTGATGTCCCAATTACAGTGGAAAAAATAAATAACAAAAGAAAAAAAATACAATTGTTTTCATAGGAAATATAATTTATTATGTACATATAACACAATCTTAAAGATTTTCAAATTCTCGGAGATATTTTGGAAGCTTCAAACCAATTATTTAAGTGGTGATACATAACTGAAATATCACTCCTTTTAAAGTGAATGGGAACTAATCTGCAGTACCTAAATATGCCCACTAAACAGTGTACAAAGCTGTGGTGTTAGAGCTCCAAACACTGTTTTTGGCAGTTGTAGCCCAGACAACAGTTGATTGGTTGGGGTGCTGGGTATCGGACCCCCATCAATTTGATATTGGTCATCTATCCTATTATCGGGCAACTGCTTTTATTTTAAATAGTTATTCTTTCAAGTTTTAAGAAGTTTCATCCTCTAATAAAATAATGTTGTTGAGACCGCTGTAATAAAATGAATGCAATTAATTGATTCTACGACATCAACATACTGTATTTATTTATTATTTATTTCCAATGGTCCTAAGCAGTGAAATGTAATTATTTCACTTCCAAGCCATGCTAAGGAATGCAAAATTTACGGCAACGGAAAAAATATATCACATTTTCCAAAACGCTGTGTAAAAATCCTGCCTTAACAGCAGCTAAAATTGTATTTATTTATTTAAATATTTATTTTTTGCTGCAAAAGATTTTAATCGTGAAACAGTGACATTTAGGCTAGGTTCACACCACGATTTTCGGCTGTCAGGTTCTGTCTGGTGTTTTGCAGGAAGCAGCGGATAGAACCGGACAGCCCTGAACAAAACAGATCCGAAAGGCTAATATGCCCTCCTATCCTGTTTTCTGCCGGAATCAGCAGCTACCACTGTCCAAGTGCTGCAGTGTCAGCATAGTGGCTGGAGGGAGCTCTCCAGGAGCTGAAACTCAGCGATGGCTGGTTTTAGCAGCTGCTGCTCTATCAGCACCCGGCGTCCGGGAACCGGTCCGATTTTTTTGTCGGATCCGGCACCCAGAGACTCCCATGCTAAGGGCGCCAGATCCAGGAGGATTGTCCGATTTTTGCCCCGGACACAAAAAATGCTGCAAGCTCCGATTTTGTGTCCGGGACAAAAATCGAAATCTGACGAATCCTCCAGGACAGCACAAAACCGGACGAAAAATCACTGCCATTCGGCCCCATCTGGCCCCATAGGGATACAATAGGGGCATAATCAGATTCACACCAGACAGCCCCGGATCCCGAAAATCGAGGTGTGAAGCCGGTCTTAGTCTTTAGTATTTTTAAGCCTTTTATTGTAAAAAAGGTAAAGGCCAAATAATGCAAAGAATGATGGAATAAAGCAGTTTGGTTCCAATATTTCCATTTTTCAAGGCTGATAATTGTTTTCTAACCGGACAAGATGTTGACAATTTAATATAAGAAACTACAGCAATACTCAATTGGCAGTATGACGGCTTCATACTGTACAAATCCTGACACTATTAAATTGGTAAAACTTGAAAGTGGTTATGTTATGACCGCAGCCTTTATAGCAAGTGTCTGATAAATATCATGTTTCTGATTGATTTGTATAACCACACAAAAAATTGAACAAAGTTATTATGTTGTAGTAAGTGATTATTACTTTCTCAACCTTCAAAGTAGTTTTATTTTAAGGTACAAAAACTAGAGAATGAAAAGGAAGTGTGAATTGCATTCAAGATATAGAAAAGAGATATTGCCGGGTGAAAATTATAACTGCAAGCAGAAGGCCATTTTCCAACAACTTGTCCAAAATTGTAACTGGAAAATAAGAAAAGTAAGGAACTATTTAATAAATGGTTCTCCACATCTTGCAACTAGAGTACAATTTTAACAATCATGGCTCCGGTCGTAGCACAGATATTACTTAAAACATTGCTTTACTATATTTGGCATTACATTGTTTAGAGAATTTTATTTAATATGGTAAATTCTCAGTGACAGAGCAGACCAGTCTGTTAGAAATTTGTTATCTATATTCATTAAATATACAGGGTGGGCCATTTATATGGATACACCTAAATAAAAAGGGGAATGGTTGGTGATATCAACTTCCTGTTTGTGGCACATTAGTATCTGGGAGGGGGAAAACTTTTCCAGATGGGTGGTGATTATGGTGGCCATTTTGAAGTCGGCCATTTTGGATCCAACTTTATTTTTTTCAATGGGAGAGGGTCATGTGACTCATCAAACTTATTGAGAATTTGATAAGAAAAACAAGGTTGTGCTTGGTTTTAATGCAACTTCATTCTTTCATGAGTTATTTACAAGTTTATGACCAATTATAAAATGTGTTCAAAGTACTGCCCATTGTGTTGGATTGTCAATGCAACCCTCTTCTCCCACTCATATTATCTGTTGATGTTCTTTAATACACCATAAATAGCAGTTACTTGATCAATACCAGCATCTAATATATAAAGCTGAATGTGTGTGTATGTGTGTATGTATATCCGGGATTGGCATCTACACCGTTGTAACTACAGCCACAAAATTTTACACAGTCACACGTCTGGACCCCGAGAGCGTCATAGGCTATGTTGTAAGGTGAAATTTTAACCCTGCGCTTTCCAGTTCACCAAACAATTTTGCCCCTATCTACATAATGGGGAAAAAGTGAATGGAAAAGTGTTGGAGGAAAATCGACTGTCAGCTATAGCCACAAAATTTTGCATGGTCACACGTCTGGACCCCGGGAGCATCATAGGCTATGTTGTGAGGCGAAATTTTAACCCCGCGCATTCCAATTCACCAAACAATTTTGCCCCTATCTACATAATGGGGAAAAAGTGACAGTTACCAGTTGACAGTTGTGAATGAGAGGGGCTTAATGATAGTGCCAAAGACTAACAGCACATACCAGCATATAGTCACTAAGGTGGGGCCCCAACATGAGATATTCACCACGCACGGGGACATGTATACACACCACACGCGCACAGAGTAACAGCAAGTGTATAGTCGCTAAGGTGCAGCCCCAACATTGGATACTCACCACGCACCCGAACAAACACACACACACCACAAAGAGACACACACAACACAGAGACACACACACCCAAGGGGACACACATACACCCTATAGCGACACATGCACTATTCCCACAGGGACACACACACACACACACCACAAAGAGACACACACAACACAACACAGACACACACCACACAGACCCCCCCACAAGGACACAAACACATAGCCACCCTATAGGGACACATGCACTCACCCCACAGGGACACACACACACACCACAAAGAGACACACACACCACACAGACCCCCCCACAGGGACACACACATACACACCCTATAGGGACACATGCACTCATCACACAGGGACACACACACACACACCACAAAGAGACACACACAACACAGATACACACACACCACACAGACCCCCCACAGGAACACACACACATACACACCCTATAGGGACACATGCACTCACCCCACAGGGACACACACACACACCGCAAAGAGAAACACACAACAGAGACACACACTACACAGACCCCCGCCAAAGGGACACACACACATATACACCCTATAGGGACACATGCACTCACCCCACAGGGACACACACACACACCAACCCCATCGACACACACACCACACAGACAGACACAGATGTGCACAAATCACCTCACACAACTCGCCTCATACGGGTGCTATCTTTAATTTCCAAACATAAACGTCTGGTTAAAAACAGCCAATGTGCAACACATGTGCCATATAGGGAATTAAGGCAGATGTCAGTCACATCAGCTGTCTATTGTGTGTATGTGTTAGGTAACATATACTGGCCGGCCAGGGGAAGGGTTTACTATTGGCTGGAGATTTATTAGGCTGCCTATAGCAATCAATCACAGCTCAGCTTCTATTTTCTTACAGGTCATTAATACGACATATTCAAATTCTATTTTGTTATAGCTAACATCAGTTATTTATTAACCCGGGCATAGCCGGGTACTACAGCTAGTTAGTAATAGTTTCCATACATATACCTAGTTTGTTGTTTGCATTTTACACAATTCAGCGCTATTGCACCGTTTTACATGCACCTATTTATTTTGCATTTAATAAGCTAAAACATAAAAATATACTGAACTAATAATACAGGGTGGGCAATTTATATTTTTTTTAAACAATAAATGTTTATTGAACAAAGTTTTCATACAAATCAAACAAGACATCAGTAATATACTATAAGGAGTCCATGTATAAAACAAGGGTCAAGAGGGGTGGGGGGGGAGGGGAGAGGAGGTAAAAAGGGGGGGGGGGGAGTCACGAATTCACATTTGACACTTTCTGAGATAAGGCTATGAACATATAAAGCATTCAGACAGTTCCTGAACTCTGGATCTGTTTCTGGGCTTATACTTAAGTCTAAATTCACATTCAGACTAAAATTAAACTTAAAGGTACCGAGTCTACACCACGGCTACAACATGTTCCATAGTACACCTTACATTCGGTATTAAGAAGGGATCGGTGTAGCAAGAGGGTGGGAAGCCCATATGTGCCATGCATCCAAAGTCTGTTTTCTAGTTGGCAGGTTTTGCGCCAGGTAATATTCATGAGCAAAAATAGAGTTTACTCTGTTCACTACTTCCGATAAATTAGGTGGGGTCTGCGCCTTCCAGTCGGACGCCAAGGCCAGCCTGGCAGCCACCAGGATATAAGTCAGGGTCCTCCACATAATGGGGGGATATAACTCCAGGCCAATATGTAGGAGTGCCAATTGTGGCGAAAGAGGGATCATAAAACCCGTGACCGACTGGATCAGGCGCTCGACCAGAAACCAAAAGGGGGTGACTCTCGGGCAGGACCACCACATATGGGCAAGATTACCCTTCTGTCCACATAATCTCCAACACAAAGGGGAGGCATGTCTCCCAAATCTGGCCAAACGGGCTGGCGGAAGGTACCAGCGAAAATGTAATTTCTTTAAGTTCTCTAGATGGTTGATACACCTGGTGAGTTTAGCCATGCGTTGGGACGCTTTCTCCCAGTTCTCTCTCTCAGTAGTAAACTGGAGGTCTTCCTCCCATTTCTGCATGTAAACCAATTTCTCTGGGTCGCCCCTGGCCAAGAGAGCCTTATATATCCGGGATAAACCCTTCAGATCTGATGGGGTGGTCAGAAGGAAGCCCAGGAAGGCAGAAGGAGATTGTCTCCCCGTCAACCAGTCTCTAGCCTCAGTGGCCATGAAATGTCTCAGTTGGAGGTATTGTAGGAACAAAGCTCGTAAGGATGGGTCACATTCCGTCAATGTGTCAAATGACACCAAGTCTCTTTCCGTCATTAAGTCTGCTAGTGTGTGAATTCCCGCCACTTCCCATTTAGGAATCTCTAAAAAGGGTAAATGTAGGCGAAGTGCATTCAGAGAAATGTCAGAGGCCGGTAATCTCGTCCAGGATTTTGGTAGACCCCTCCAGTGGAGAAGCAGGGTACGTGTCGTGTCTAGTTTAAATTTCCTTTTTAGTTTGGTCAAGGATTCTGCCTCAAGAATAGTCCGAAGTCCCTGGAGTCCGACCCCGTCAACAAAACTCTCAATCTGCATCCAACCCAGGTCTCCAGCAGATATCCAGAACCTCTTTGCTTCCTCTAATATGACTGCCCCATGATAAGACTTTAAGTCTGGGACCCCCATCCCTCCTTTATTCATGTGAAGTGACATAACTCTTTTGGGGACCCTCGGTTTTTTGTCAGCCCATATGTATCTATTAGTCAGGGACTGCAGTTTGTTCATCAACTTGCCAGGTATAGCAACAGGCACACAGCGGAAACAGTAGAGAATCTTAGGTAAAAGCATCATTTTAAACGACTGCGTTCTCGCCATCCATGTCAAGGCATGTAGGGGGTGTTTACTCATGCCATCCGACAAAGCTTTCACCAGAACCTCAACATTAGCTTGTACTATCTGAGAGGTGGGGCCTAGAATGATGCCTAAATATGTTATGCCACCCGGGCACCATTGAAAGGGGAGTCTCTCTGATAAGCTGGAAGACAGAGACAACGGGACACATATTGGTAGTACCATAGATTTTGAAGCGTTTAGCTTATATAGAGACACTCGTGCAAATTTAGTGAGAGCCGACATAGTCGCAGGGAGAGAAATTTCAAGGTTCGTGCAAGCAATTATGATATCGTCTGCGTACAGGCCTATTTTATGGTCCAGTTCTCCAACCGCGATTCCCGATATCAGCGGGTCAGCCCGGATCAGGGCCGCAAGAGGTTCTACCACCAAGGCGAAGATTACCGGTGAAAGTGGGCAACCCTGCCTCGTGCCATTGGTAATTTGGAAGCTTCTGGACAGGAACCCGGAGGCGAGGACTCTGGCATTCGGGCGGGAGTAAAGGCCAAGGATTGCCGACACAATCGGCCCCTCAAAGCCAAACTTCCCTAAGACAGCCCGAAGGTATCCCCAGTGCACCCTATCAAAGGCCTTTTCAGCATCAAGCGACAGGAATGCACTGGGGACCCCCCTAAGCTCTGCCACTTTTACCAGGTCCACCATCCTCCTGGTGCCGTCCTTAGCCTGCCTCCCCGACACGAAACCCACCTGATCCGGGTGAATTAAGGAAGGTAGAACTCGAGCAAGTCTGGACGCCAGTAATTTTGAGAATATCTTCAGGTCGCAGTTTAGCAGAGAAATAGGCCTGTAGCTAGCAGGAGAATCATGTGGTTTGCCCGGTTTAGGTATGGTGGTGATGGTCGCCTCCAAGGCAGCGGGTGAGATGGCTCCCTTCGCCTGCCACAAGTTGAATACTCGTAAAAGATACGGGGACAGCTCGGCTGCAAAGGTTCTATAGTATGTATTGGAAAAGCCATCTGGGCCCGGGGCCGAGGAGGGTTTAGTGGAGGAAATAATTTTGGCGATTTCTTGTGTCGACATGGGCCTATTTAGTTCTGACAGTTGGTCTTTAGTCAGTGACGGGAGTGACAGGGTCTCAAGAAAGGCATTAACCTCGTCCAAGTCAGGCTGGGGAGTCTCTCTACAGTCTCTCAGGTTGTACAGGGATTCGTAAAACACCGCAAACGTCTCCGCTATCTCCTCTGGGCTCCTCACCACCCTGCCATCTACAGTATTCATAGAGTCAATCATTGTCATAGCAGATCGTTTTTTTAGTCTCCTGGCCAGGAGCGCTCCAGCTCTGTCTCCAGCTGCATAGTGTGACGTCTTAACTTTTCTCAAATGCTTCTCATAGTCATGGAGCATCAGGGCTCTAAGCTGATTTCTAAGCAGGAAGATCTGAGCGGAGTTGTTTGACCTCGGGTTTGATTTATTTAGGTCTTCCAGGACCTGTAATTGAGTCAGCAAGTCCTCTCAAGTTTTTTCCCGGGACCTTTTCAGTTGAGAGGCTTTCTGTATCAATGTGCCCCTTATGACGGCCTTGTGGGATTCCCATAGGACATCGTCCGCTACATCTCCCGTGTCATTGAGGGCAAAAAATTCTGACAGTCCCTTACCAATCACCCCAACCACAGCCTGGTCCGACAACAAATTGGCATTAAGTCGCCATGTACGCGGAGGGGGATTCCCTCCCGTCAGGGCCACCTCCAACGACACCGGCGCATGATCCGACCAAGTGATCAGACCCATTTCCGCACAGGCACAGGCCCCAAGAGTGTTATCATCGACCAAAAATAGATCAATTCTCGAGTAGGACCTGTGCCTGTGGGAAAAGAATGAGAAGTCTTTCTCTGATGCATGGAGGTAGCGCCAGATGTCGTGGAGGCGAAATTCCCTAATCAGGGGGCCCAGCTCCTTGCCCCTTCCCTCGGACGGGGCAGTACTATCCATGAGTCTGCTGGGGACCAGGTTGAAGTCTCCACAGACAATCACCTTGCCGACTGCCACCTGCTTCAGACGTTCAAACCAGGACCTAAGGAATTTAATTTGCCCATTATTTGGTGTGTAGACATTTAGTAATGTGTAAAGTGACCCTGCGATCTTACATATCACAATAAGAGCACGACCCATAGGGTCAGGGATAACCTGAACCATTTGAAATTGAACAGAGTTTCTAATGAAGATTCCCACCCCTGCTTGCTTCTTGTCAGGGTGGTTCGCAAAAAACAAATGGGGAAAAAGTCGGTGGCTCAGTCTGACATTATCCGCTGCTAGGAGGTGGGACTCCTGGACGCATAGGATATCCGCTTTAGAGCGGAGGGCCTCTTTCCAGAGGTAGGAACGCTTGATAGGGGAATTCAACCCTTCACATTAAGCGAAACACATCTCACAGTCATAGTTTTGTTTCCACAATTCACAGTGCCAGTATGATGGAATCAATGTGGAAGAGAACCCCCAGGGGGCGGGAGAGGGAGAGGGAAAGAGGGGAAGATAGGCGGATAGGAGGACAAGGAAAAGAAACAATAGATATGGGGATAGAAGAAGAAAACAAAAACACTGAACACAAATGTAAACTTAATTCAAGGCAAATTGCCAAGAAGCTGGGGAGAAAAGGGGACTAGACCACCCCACCTCAATGGATTTAAGGTGGAACGGTCCCCCTGCAGGAGCAAAGGTCTAATACGACCTCCAAGGAGGTCTCAGAGCCTCCTGCTATTCCAGAGATCAGTCACACCAGCCCTGTATGATCATAATAAGTTCACAGCCCTTCAGACCTCTCCATCTGTTGTCTCCGGGCCTCGCATCTCCAGCGGGGCCCTTTTCGTTGGGGTCGCTGTGGCAGTCTTGGGGAAGTTCCAGTCTTGGAAGGCTTTTCTCATTTTAGAAGGGGAATTAAAGTATTGTCTCGAACCTCTGTAGCGAAATATCACCGACACAGGGGAACCCCAAATGTATGAGATCCCCTTGTCTCTCAGAATGGCACAGTAGGGGGCAAAGTCTCGTCTTCTGGCCAGGGTTCCGGGGGACAAATCTGGGAACACAGAGACTGCCCTGAAGGGGGAAGGGAGCTCCGGATGATTTCTCATGGCGGCCAGCAGCTTTTCCCGCGGTTTTGTAGAGGAGAAACAGACTAAAATGTCTCTCGGAACATCTCTGTTCAGTCTTGCAGGTTTAGGTAGGCGAAAAAGTTTATCAATTTTCCTTTCTGTGGCAGGCATATCAGGGAGAGCCACCTCCATAAAAGTTGTTACCGTGGCCATGAGGTCTTCCTCCTCTCCCCCCTCTGCAACTCCTCTCAATTTCACATTCTTAATACGATGTTTGTCCTGTAAATCACAGACAGCCGCCTGTAACTGCCGGACCTCTGAATCCACCTCTGCAAAGTCATCTGCGAGGATGTTATGGGCTGCAGCAAAGTCCACCATTTTATGTTCAATGTGTCCTGTTCTTTCACTTATAGATGATAGATCTGCTCTTAGATCAGCAATCATGCCCCTCATATCCTCCTGCAGAGACCTGCGGAGGGATTCCAGGAAGCCTCTGAGACATCCCTTTGTCACTAGAGCTTCATCATCCTCTCTGGCTCCCGGGCCCCCTCCTCCATGCTGAGAGCGAGGAGAGCAGTGAGGTGTTGATTTTCCCGCCCCCTGTGCCATGCTGGAAGCAGCAGATCTCAGTGTCCTTTCTACCCCAAAGAAATCTCTCACCGAGTGCTCGGTATCTCTGCGTCTGGAGCCGCCTTTAGACATCTCAGTCTGTTCCTGAGGTAATCCGATCTCACCCCAGCAGGTTTTGGAGATTGTAGTGGCTGTTATGTGCCGTTATCAGGGCTTAGTGTGCAGAGCTCCTCACTAAGCGTCCTGCTCCATCAGATGCAGAACACGCCCCCGTGGGCAATTTATATGAATACACCTAAATAAAATGGGAATGGTTGGTGATGTCAACTTCATCTTTGTGACACATTAGTATATGGAAGGGGGAAAACTTTTCCAGATGGGTGGTGACCATGTCGGCCATTTTGAAGTTGGCCATTTTGGATCCAACTTTATTTTTTTGCAATGGGAGAGGGTCATGTGACTCATCAAAGTTATTGAGAATTCGATAAGGAAAACAATGTTGTGCTTGGTTTTAATGCAACTTTATTCTTTCATGAGTTGTTTACAAGTTTATGACCAATTATAAAGTTACCTTAAAACCAAGCACAACATTGTTTTTCTTCTGAAATAATAATAATAATAATAAAACTTTTATTTGTATAGCGCCAACATATTCCGCAGCGCTTTACAGTACAATGGTACATATAAGAAAAATATACGGTACAGAAAGGTAATGCAGAACAGTAGTTACATACAATAAACATAGAATCAACTCAGGAAATACAATAAAAAGGCAAAAAAAGAAGGTGACTCTGCTCGAAGGAGCTTACAATCTAAGATGGGAACACAAAGTACAGGGGCTTATAACAATGAATATCTTATGTTTAGGTGACTACTGTTAGGCAGAAGGATAGGACGCCCTGAAGAGGTGTGTTTTTAGGGAGCGTCTGAAGCTATGCAAGTTGTGGATGGTCCTAATTTCTTGGGGTAGAGCATTCCAGAGGTTTGGTGCAGCTCGAGAGAAGTCTTGGAGTCGGGAATGGGAGGTTCGGATTAATGCTGATGTTAGTCTGAGGTCACGTTCAGAACGAAGGGGACGGGTGGGGTGGTAGACAGAGATGAGGGTGGAGAGGTAAGGAGGTGCCGCACCATGAATAGCTTTGTGGGTGACAACGAGCAATTTGAATTTTATCCTATAGTGAACGGGTAGCCAATGTAGTGACTGGCACAGAGCAGAAACATCTGAGTAACGGTTTGCTAGATAGGTGATCCTGGCTGCTGCATTGAGGATAGACTGGAGAGGGAAAAGCTTACTGTGGGGGAGGCCAGCTAATAAAGAATTACAGTAGTCAAGGCGGGAATGAATCAGGGCCACGGTGAGGGTTTTAGTTGTTTCCATGGTGAGAAAGGGGCGGATTCTAGAGAGATCAGTGTCCATCAAAACACCAAGACAGCGAGCCTGCTGACTAGGCGTTATCGTGGTGCCGCACACCGAGAGAGAGATGTCAGGTTTAGGGAGGTTGGCAGAGGGTGGGAGCAGAAGAAGTTCAGTTTTGGAAAGGTTGAGTTTCAGGTAGAGAGCGGACATGATAGTGGAGACTGCGGTTAGACAGTCATTGGTGTTCTTTATTAGAGCAGGAGTAAGGTCAGGGGCTGAAGTGTATAATTGTGTGTCATCAGCATAGAGATGGTACTGAAAGCCAAATCTGCTGATGGTCTGTCCAATCGGGGCTGTGTAGAGAGAGAAGAGGAGAGGGCCAAGGACTGAGCCCTGAGGGACCCCAATAGTGAGAGGAAGAGGGGAGGAAGTGGAGCCAGAGAATGATACACTGAAAGAGCGGTCAGAAAGATAGGAAGAGAACCAGGAGAGAGCCGTGTCCTTGATGCCAATGGAGTGCAGCATAGAGAGTAGGAGATGGTGGTCAACAGTGTCAAAAGCCGCAGAGAGAGGTCAAGAAGGATAAGCAGAGAGTGGTCACCATTACGTTTTGCTGACAGAAGGTCATTGGTCACTTTGATAAGGGCAGTTTCTGTAGAGTGTAAGGGGCGGAAGCCAGACTGCAATGGATCTAAAAGAGAGTGAGTGGCGAGGTAATGGGTGAGGCGGGTGTAGACCAGGCGCTCCAGGAGTTTTGAGATGAAGGGGAGGTTGGAGACAGGTCTGTAGTTATTTGTGCAGGATGGGTCAAGGGATGTTTTCTTTAGTAGTGGAGTAATAATAGAGTGTTTGAAGGAGGAGGGGAAGATGCCAGTGGAGAGGGAGAGATTGAAGATTGTGGTTAGGTGAGTGGTGACCACTGGAGAGAGGGTCTGTAGTAGGTGTGAGGGAATGGGGTCAGAGGTGCATGTAGTGGGACGTGAGGACGAGAGGAGCCTGGAGACTTCTTCTTCTGTGGCTGGGTCAAAAATGGAGAGTGAGCCAGAGGGGATGTGGGGACAGATGGGAGTAGAAACACTTGAAGGTTGGGAGCTGATTTCCTGAAGGATGTTTTCTATTTTCTCTGTGAAGTAAAAGGCCAGATCGTCAGCACAGAGGTCAGTGATAGGAGTCTGCACTTTCGGACTGAGGAGAGAGTGAAAGGTGTCAAAAAGTTTCTTTGAGTTGTTGGCTAGTGAGGAGATCAGGGTGGTGAAGTAGGTCTGTTTGGCGAGGTGAAGGGCAGAGTTGTAGGTTTTTAGCATGAATTTATAGTGGATAAAGTCTCCTTGTGAGCGAGTTTTCCTCCATAGGCGTTCGGCACTCCTCGAGCATCGCTGGAGGAATCGAGTTTGTGATGTGAGCCAAGGCTGTTTTACTCTGTGTTTGGAGGTTCTGAGGGTGAGGGGCGCTACTTGGTCCAGGGTACTTTTGAGAGTCTCATTGTAGTAATTCACAGCCAGATTGGGGCAGGAGAAGGAGGAGATAGGGGACAGTGATGAGAGAAGAGAGTCTGTGAGTGTATGAGGGTTGATGGCCTGTAGATTTCTGAATGTGTGATAGGTCGGACTATGCTGTGATGGGCGAGGGTTTGTGAGTGTGAAGGAGAGAATGTTGTGATCAGAGAGAGAAGGAGATGAGTTGTCTAAGGAGGATGTAGAGCAGAGTTGGGTAAAGACCAGGTCAAGGGTGTTACCATCCTTATGTGTCTTAGAGGTTGAGAGTTGCAAGAGGCCAAGAGAAGTGGTTAGAGATAGGAGCTGGGATGCAGATGTGGAGTTGGGGCTGTTTATGGGATGTTAAAGTCTCCCAGGATGAGGGTTGGTAATTCTGAGGACATGAAGTGCGGCAGCCACGCGGAGAAGTGGTTGAGGAAGTTGGTGGGTGAACCTGGGGGGCGATATACCACCGCTACTCTGAGGGGGAGGGGACGGAACAGCCTAATGGTGTGAACCTCAAAAGAAGCGAATGAGAGTGATGGATGTGGGGGGGGGGATGACCTGGAAAGTACATTGTGGGGACAGGAGTAGGCCAACTCCACCACCACGTCTGTTTCCAGGTCTCGGGGAATGAGAGTAGTGTAGACCGCCGTAGGAGATAGCAGCAGGGGAGGCAGTGTCTGAGTCCTGGATCCAGGTTTCAGTAAGGGCCAAAAGGTTAAGAGAGTTAGTGAGAAAGTAGTTGTGGATAAAGGGAAGTTTGTTGCATGCGGACCGTGTATTCCAGAGGGCACATTTAAAAGAGGGAGATGAAGGTGTGCAGGTAATGGTAATAAGGTTACTGGGATTTCTGTGTGAGGTGTGGGGGGGGTTGAAGTTGGAAGAGGGTGGACCAGGATTGGGAGAAATATCGCCTGACATAAGGAGTAATAGAAAGAGAAGGAGGGAGTAATGTTTGGCTCTATGACATTGTTTTTGTTGATGCAAGACCCTGGAATATATGAGGGGCTTAGATTATTGAGTAGGGTGAAGAGAGTATGGGAGCAGGACATAGTAAAGGGAAGTAGAGAGGGGCTGATGTGGATAAAGGGTGATGGAGGGGGAATTGGGCGGTAAAAGTGGATGACTAATGCACATAGATATAAAAGCATTGAACTGAAAGACATTTTGATGCAATGGGCTAAGTAAAATTCTCAATAAGTTTGATGTGTCACATGACTCTCTTCCCACTGAAAAAAATAAAGTTGGATCCAAAATGACCGACTTCAAAATGGCCACTATGGTCACCACCCATCTGGAAAGGTTTTCCCCCTCCCATATACTAATGTACCACAAGCAGGAAGTTGATATCACCAACCATTCTCATTTTATTTAGGTGCATCAATATAAATGGCCCACCCTTTATGTTGAAGGGTGTCTCATCAAGACAACCAGGGGCATAATGAATGTGGCCACAGAGACCTGGCCAGTGCTTTCTTCAGCTGGATGTGTGTCCGAAGTTGTACATTCTGCTGAAGTGTATAGTGATGCACAGTCCCATTAGGTCCCTGCATCGCTATACATTCTGCCGGCTAATCAGACGCTGGCAGCTGGAGTGCATGCCAATTTCAGATGCTGGCTCCAGCTGTAGAAAAGGATGTCAAATGGCTGTAGAGCAGAGGAAGGGGAGTGGAAAGTTTTTTACATTTTTTAACGGGAAACATGTATACCAGGATGGGCCAAGAATAAGGGATATATACACCAGGATGGGGGACATATATACTAGGATGGGGGGCATATAGTATAAACCAGGATGGGGCCCAGGATAGGGGACCTATATACCAAGATGGGGGACATGTATACTAGGATGGGATGGAGGACATATACCAATACATGGAACGCATATACCTAGAAGGGGCCTGGGATAAGGGACATTAGTACAGGATAGGTGACACTACTGCATAATAGGTGTGAGGGCAACATGTTTATTTTTATAGAATTTAGAAAGCTACAAGGGTCCATACATCTGACCAACTTGCAGGAGGGGACCAGATTTAAATCTTTCACCAGGGCCTATCGGGCTCCACTTATCTCATTGAAGACAACTCACATTCATATGTCTGATTGAGGCACATAAGTATCATCACTTGTTTAGAACCACTATTTGTGTACTAGGACAGGGAGGCACTGTGAAGCAGAAGCATGTAGTCTATAAACTATAGCTGCCTTTCTATATATTTCAGAGGCCAATGTTTCATAGTCACAACTTTCTCTAGTAAAACAACTGTCTGCCAAAAGTGCAGGAAATAAAGCCTGGCATAATTTGCTAATTGCATAGGTGGCTAATTTCTTATTTATTTATTTTTCATTTGGTGCCATAGTGCCATTAACTTCACAGTGTTTTTGTTATGCAAATGGCTTTCCAAAAAAGCATATCTTTTAACTAATGCATCTGGCAACTGATTCCTATACAGACTAATATTCCTAGCTACAAGTCCCTGGTGGCTCCTGCACAGGCTGGAATAACCATAGCCACAACACTAGAAAACCATAAATCGGACCTGGCTGCCTGGAAGGCTGTAGAGTTGTTCCACATCCGTCCTTAGGAACCATAGGGAAATAACTGAGCACTTATAACTTAGGCTAGAGAAAGTGTGCAGAGATAGGTAAGGACTTAAGGTGTGGAAATATAAAACACATGCACTAGTGGAAAGAGTTGAAGTAACTGTTGCCAGTAGGAATAGCCTCCTACAACCTAACCAAAAGGAGAAAGGAGTAGGTTAGACAAGTGAGACAGCAAAGCAATAATACCAAGCTGGTCTATATCTGAAAGGCAAAAATCCTTGTCAGCGGGCTGAAACTCCTTAGTAGGATCCAGATTGGAATATAGCCAGCAGAGAAGACCAGCATGAGGAAGGTAAAACTAGTCATACTTGCTTAGTAGGGGGGCGTGGTATGGCAGCGGTGGAGTGAGGACGTGTATCTGAGAGCTCTCCCTCACCCACCGGTTTAACCCTATCAGTGATCGATACCAGCCAGCTTTGATAACTCCATGGGAGCTAAAAAGAAAAAAGGCACCGGTGGGGCCCCTCCGGCAGCTCTGGAACCCTCCACACAACAGATTACAAGGTACCTGGTCGGCCCGGAGAGAGACGGAGGCCCTGCAATAATGGCGGCGAGGGAGCCTGAGGAGGCGTGTCTAGCCGCAGCAACAGGACGAGCGGCGGGAGAAGGAGAGGGAGCCGCTGCTGTAAAGTCCCCGAGGAGAGTGCCGTGTAGCACCGCAGATCAGACACTTATGGAGGGGGTGAGCGAGGAGCAGGCTCCCCAGTCCACAAACCAAGATGGCGACATTCAGGAGGACGGTGCCGCAGCAAACAGGTCGGTGACAGACAGGGCAGAGGTGGCACAGGGAGAAGAGGGACAAGAGGGGATGGAGGAGGAAGATTGTGCCATGGACTATAATGAGTGCACACCTAGAGATCCTACACCCATCTGTCCTGAAGCTAGCTATGAGCCTCCACAGCAGACTGTAACCCGAGAGGTGGCAGACACAGTACTGGGTGACAGCCAGGCAATGCAGGCTGGCTACAATTCCTTAGCCCACTCACCATTGGCAATGCCTCCCTACTGCTATCCTGCTTATGCTACGCAGGGCTTTGGATTCAACCCCCATGTAACACAGGGGATTGATCTAGGACTATTAAATGCAAGATTGAGGGACATGCTTACTAGACAAGACATGGAACAATATGTGGCCCGCCTAGAAACATCATATAAGGCAGAACTGTCGACTTTGAGGGACGAAGTGCAGCAATGCAACGAGAGGGTCACCATCCAGGACCAGGCTATAGCTGCCTTGACGGCCAGACTGGACGCCCAAGAGGAGACCTTAGTGGCCCAGTCTCACCATATTCAAATGTTGGCAGACATGCTTGACGACGCTGAGAATAGAGGCAGACGAAATAATATCAGAATAAGGGGGCTACCAGAAACGGTCCGCCCAAAGAGATCAATGGAGCCCTACAGCAGATGTTTAATACAGTTCTACAACGTCCCCAGGAGACACCTCTTGAGTTGGATCGAGCTCACCGTGCCTTAGGCCCAAAACCCCTAGACCAGGCTCCACCGAGGGATGTGATATGCCGGGTTCATAAATACCGGATAAAAGACGCGGTTATGACCAAGGCGAGGGCTGAAAACGTCATACAATACAAGGGCACTAGGGTCCAGTTGCTACCGGACCTTTCAAGATGGACTCTTCAGAGGAGAAAAGCCCTGCGTCCCCTATTAGACGTTTTGCGTCAGCATAGCATACCATACACCTGGGGATTCCCCTTCTGTCTCAGAGTCCATGGAGGGGGCAGAGTGCACTTACTGAGTCACCCAAATGGCATCTCTGCTTTCTCGGCAGCCCTTAATATTCCAAGAGTTGAGATCACAGACTGGCCGTCCATGCCATTCCAATACAGAGGATTTGACCCGCCAGGCCGGTTCCTTCCCCAACGACCCAGGAGAGGGGGCAGGTACTTTGAAAGAGGTAGACAGGAAGATCGCGGCCGACCTGAAGATGAAAGGGTCCCATGAATTTGAGGTTCCGGAGGGAAGGGCCGAATTGTTTTTTGTTTGGGAGGGGGACGGGGTCTTTTGGTCCTACAGGACATTATTCTAGCAACCGTGACCATGCTCTAGGGGATTTTGAGCTTTGTCCCTCATACAAGACTACCTTATGAAAAAGGAGAGCAGCCTAATGTTGACAGTTTAAAGTCTACTGTTTGCAGCATGGGAATTGCTGTCCATTTTGTATTTTATATTATTGCTGGATTAACGATTGTTGGGTGCGGGTGAAGGCGCCCCTTGGAGGGTTCCTGATGTTGGGTTCCTGGCACTCCTTAGAATATTCAATATTTAATGAGATCACTTTGCTCCCCATTGAAGGGCAGCGGGGAATAGAGACCCTGGTTAGAATTGGGTCGTGGATCTTCCTTTATATCATATTAACTGGATAAACCAGATAGAGTCATGTATGGGGTGTATGGAATGCAACATCGCTCGGCATATCAGTTACTCTGCTGGCCTTACCTGCAGATAAGGCATCTAGTGGTTCTCCCCAAAGAGGAGAAGCCACTGGTTGAACCGGTGGGGGAGACTCGCTCCACTTTGCGCATACTATACGATCCCTGCGGAGGAGCCATAGCCTGTCGTATGGTATTTGGCAGTTATTCTAATCCTCCTAGTTACTTGTAAACAGTAAACCATAAGATATAAATTTATATTGATTCATTCACGTAACATCGCGTCTTGTGGGAATACTCTAAACAGATTTTGTAACTGAGGTTGCTCTTGCTCTGTACTAACTCTCCTTTTTCTTTTATTTTCTCTTTCCTCCTCTTGTTTAAATTTTTTTTTCTTATCCCCTGATTTTACGTTTTTCTTCACACTTCTTCCCTCTCTTTTTTATCCTCCTGAAACTATAATTTGATTGTTTTGCCTTCCGTGCCGCTCTTCAGGAGGGGGACGAATCATCCCAGTCACGATGAAACCAAAGATTACCCTGGGATCCCTGAATGCGAAGGGGCTCAATACACCCCAGAAAAGATCACAAATACTATATGGTATGCACAAACAGAAGGTGAGTGTGCTTATCTTACAGGAGACTCACTTCAAGGAACATCACGTCCCACACATTAAAGATAGGTACTTTTCAACATGGTTCCACAGCGCCTGCCCAGTTAGCCGCTCGAGGGGGGTATCCATTGCTATCCACAAATCCTTACAACATACCATTCTGGATACTTGCATAGACAAAGAGGGTAGATACGTATTATTAAAAATAAAGATTCACGCCACTGTATACACCATTGTGGGGTGGTACGCACCAAACGACAACTCAGCCACAGCCAGTCGGGGCTTCTTGAACAAGGTGAGAGAATTTGCGGAAGGGGTAGTAATAATAGGGGGAGACTTTAATCTCACCCTCAATCCGAGGCTGGACTCCACATCGAAAAAGGAGAGAGGAACACCTAAGCAAGTCACTCTCTTAAAACAAACTCTCCATGAGATGCAGTTAGTTGATGTATGGAGGGCATGTAACCCTGGGGATAGGGATTATACATACTATTCTAGCCCCCACGACTCATATAGTCGCATTGATTTTTTTCTCGTTAGCCACCATGCATTGTCCTGGCACCCTAGACCGACCATTGGCAGCTTTTTATGGTCTGATCATGCACCAATATTTTTAGACATCACCCCCCCTGACATAGTGGCCCGACCTTGGACGTGGAGACTTAATGATAATCTCCTTCAGGACTTGATTTGCTCAACGGAAATCAAAAAGTCGATTGACTTGTTCTGGGAAGATCATCGGAAAGATGACACACGGACCCCGATTAAATGGGAGGCCCTTAAATGTGTGTTAAGAGGGATTTTCATTAAACATGGAACCCGCTTAAAAAAGGAAAGATCGGTCAGGATTCAGGAGCTGTCGGATGCCATATATAGACTGGAGCAGCAGCATAAAAACAATATGTCAGCAGTAGTGTTGGGAGACCTGATTAAACATAGAGAGGCACTTAGGAATATACTAAATGAGCAGTCTTTAAAATACAGAAACACTATAAAAAGCCTCATGTATTTTAAGGCTAACAAATGCGACCGCCCCCTTGCACGCTTACTGCACCCTAGGACTCAGACCACATATGTACCGAAACTTCAACGAAAAACAGGGGCAGAGACACACGACCCAAGAGAAATTTTAGACACAATGCGCAACTATTACCAAAAATTGTATAATATTGAGGGGCCGACATCGAATACACAAAAAGTGACTATGCAGACCAAGATAGACCAGTATGTGGCGGACACTCCACTCCCGAAGCTGAGACAGCAGATAGTAGACGAGCTGGAAACAGCAGTATCGATAGCAGAAGTTGATGAGGTCATCAAAAATACCCCTACAGGAAAGAGTCCCGGCCCTGACGGACTTTCTCCACAATTCTACAAATTCTTTAGGGAACACCTCACACCGCACTTGACAAAAGTTTATAACTCCATCTCGGCGTCCACCGGGTTCGCTCCACAATCCCTGGCAGCCCATATTACAGTCCTGCCAAAGCCAGGTAAAGATCCCACCATAGTCTCTAATTATAGGCCAATTTCACTTATAAATGTAGACATTAAACTATATGCCAAGATTCTAGCTAATAGATTGGCACCCCTTTTACCTTCTATCATTCATACGGATCAGGTGGGGTTTGTCCAGGGTAGAGAGGCAAGGGATGGAGTGTTGAAGACGCTCTCCCTGATTGCACATGCTAGGGCTTCCCATAAGCCCCTGGGGTTGATCTCGGTGGACGCCGAGAAGGCATTTGATCGGGTGAGGTGGAGTTTTTTGAACTCTGCTCTCAAACAGATAGGGTTGGGAGAAAAATTTATTGGTCACATTGCCGCATTATACACTGAACCATCGGCCACAATTAAAATCAATGGTTCACTATCCGATCCTTTTCCGATAAAAAATGGGACTCGGCAGGGTTGTCCCCTCTCACCGCTGCTGTATGCGATAGCAATGGAACATTTGGCGGTGGCGGTGAGACAAAACCCAGACATACAGGGCATAGAGATAGGAAAACATCACTATAAAGCCTCATTAAATGCGGACGATCTTTTATTATATATATCGCGCCCTCATATCACTATCCCCGCAATAATGTCGGTATTTGGAAAATACAGTGAAGTTAGTAATTTCAAAATTAATTACACAAAGACAGAAGCCCTTAATATCACATTACCAGAGGGAGAAGTGGAGAGAGCCAAAGTTAACTTTCCGTTTAAGTGGCAGCAGACGGCCCTTAAATACCTGGGAATTCGAGTCCCCTCAGATTTGAGTAGACTATATGCGTTAAACTACGAGACATTATTAACTAGAACTCTGAAGGACCTTAAATGCTACAACAAGAAAACAATCTCGTGGCTTGGACGTATTAATTCGTTTAAGATGGATGTGCTCCCCCGGTTTCTTTATGTCTTCCAGACAGTTCCACTCTCGCCCCCACAGAGTTTCTTTAAAACCTTACGCTCGGCGTTGATTCGTTTTGTGTGGCGGCAATCTAGACCTAGATTGAAATATCAAATTTTAACAAGGTCTAAGAGACTAGGAGGAGCCGGACTCCCGGACCTACAGACATACCATCAGGCCTCCCAGTTGATCCATCTGTTTGATTGGCATTATAGATGGGACTCGAAACAATGGGTAAGACTGGAACAGGGAGGGTACAAGGTTCCCCTACGGAACTTACCATGGATAGTGACAAGAGACAAAGAGAAGATAGGGTCGGGAAGTCCTGGAGTGGTGGCTAAGGAGATCATGAAAACATGGGATGTGGTGAAACGAAGGAGGGGTCTAATGGGCATGGATAATCCTCTGTCTCCCATATTCGGTAGCCCTGACTTCCCTCCGGGTCTTCAACGTGAGGGCTTCCTGGGATGGCGGAGGATTTCAGAACCTAGGTTGTATCAACTGAGTTCAAGGAGGGGCCTGCCTTCCCTCGCTGAATTACAGGATAGATCTCCTGTACTGCCTCTGTCTTGGCTGGAATATGAACAGTTGAAATCATTTTATTGCCGAGCTGGGGGGGGATTGGGTGCTCTTCCTCCCTTAACTCACTTCGAGAAGGTATTTATCCGGGAGTCTCCGCCATCGCACCAGATCTCCCTTATCTACCAAATGCTGAGGGAAGAGGAAACAATGTTGGTCCCCGCCTATATGAGAGCTTGGGAGACCGAAATGGATTGTATTTTCGACGCGGAGGACATTGCAGCAGCCTTTCTATACACACACAAGATGTCCCCGGCTGGCTGTACACAAGAAAAGAACTTTAAAATTCTTACTCGGTGGTATCAGTACCCTGTGAGGTTGCATGCTATCTTCCCCTCGATGTCAGACAGGTGCTGGCGTTGTGGAAGTGCCAAGGGCACCATGTTTCATATCTGGTGGCAGTGTACAGGAGTACGGAACTTCTGGGACAGGGTCTTTATGGCATATACTGTCATTACTGGGGATAGGATATTACCTACACCTCAAGTGGCTATTCTATCTATGCTACCTGGCCCCATAGCGAGCCAAAAACGCAGTATTCTCAGATTTTGTCTTACGGCGGCCCGTATGGTTATACCCAGACACTGGCGGACAACAGTAGCCCCATCCATGGCAGAATGGCTGACTGAATTCTCCCACGTCCATCATATGGAAGAATTGATGGCCCAGGCTTCAGGAGATAACTCTGGGTTCTTGAGGACCTGGCAGTCATGGATCATATTCAGGGAGTCTGAAGACTTTAAGAAGTTAACGGAAAGCTGGGATGGACCGTGATTGGTACTGGTCTCCCCTCTTTGAGGGTGGTACGGCGGTGAACAATATCTTTATTCCCCCTTTCCTTATACTTACACTCTTTCCCCTTCCCCCCCCTTTTTTTTTTTTTTTTTCTCTCTTTTTTTTTCTCTCTCTCTCTCTCCCCCTCTCTCTTCTCCTTTCACTTCTCTTTTGTCTGAAACTGAGTGAAGGCAGATGCAATATGCACCACAGAATAATATGATATGAACAGGACTACCTGTCATACGAATAGAAAGAATGGACTCACTACGGAAGACGCTTTAATGAACATCACATAATGAAAAATTCTTAAAGTATACTGAATGTGTACGGTTTTGATTCGGTTAATGGACCGAGGTTTATGAATAACAGTTTAATGTCTAATTAGAGTATAGACAGAATTGGTTGAGTTCATTTATTGAAGGACGAAAAGTTAAAAGATTAACGCTATGTAACAGTGACATCCGAAAATAGACTATATAGATATCTAAGGTAAAGACATCATAGAAAGTATTCCTGTATGGTCTACTGATATATTTTATGTACTTTGTATGATTGTTTGTATTGTTTGTTTATTTTTTTTCTTCTTTCTAACTTTGATAATAAAAACGGATTGAACATACTTGCTTAGTAGCCTTTATGGAAGTGGCACTGAGTTTTTATTGCCTTGCTGGCAAATTAGATGGTTTTTGTATAGATTGCCACTTTTGTGCTAATTTTATGTATTATTTGACTCATATTTAATATTGTTTTGCTTTATATAACTTCTTCAATAAAGCTAAGTTTATAAAAAAAATTGCCATATTTGATATGTGATAGAACAGAGCAAATGAGCAAATGAAAACACCTGCTGACCGCAAACCCCCCAAAAAAGAAACAAAGGTAAAAGACAATCAAAACTTGGACAGGAATTGACTATTTGTAATGCTCAGCTGAAAAGGAAACCAACCTCACAGCACAAGGTCTCCAGATTGAATCTCGAGGCATAACTGTACCCCCCTTCCACAAGGGGCCACTCGATTCACAGTTATCTCCATCCTCTAATATCATCGACAGAACTCTCACAAGGCGATCCATATGAACATCTTCTGCATAATCATATAAGTTCTCTTCCACACTAAAATCAATCCACTTAATAAGGTATTGCAATTGGCGTCTGACACACCTGGAACCAAGAATTTACACCACCTCATACTACTGATCCTCCTACAATTCTACCTCAATTATGTCACAAGGACCAGGTAAGAAACCTCAAACCTCATAAGAAGAAGGGAATGGAAAAAGTTATTAATCTTCCATGCCAAAGGGAGTTTGAGTTTAACCGTCACAGGATACACAATTTTAAAGGGAACCTAACCCCTCCAAATCACCCCCAACCATATGAATACCGTCCCTGCACCATGAGAAATCATTAGTAGCAGTCCTTTTCTGTAAAAAATGCGTAGTGTAACATTGTCAAAAACAACATTATTCACTTACATATCTGCGACTTCTTGTCCATGAATAAGTTTCACAGGGCGTTCCCTGTGAGACTCTAAGCCCTCCTGAGCAGTTCATTATCACACCCCGATGGGCGTGATAAATAATCCTAGTCCTCCTCGCCCTGCTGTATGGGCGTAATAGCCGGTGTGACGCTATTTGCATCACATCCGGTCATGGTGATGTCTGTACACCCTTTAGGTGTAAATCAAAAGCCGTGCATGCGCAATGCGCGTGGTGAGTTCGGCGTACACCTAAAGGGTGTACCAACGTCATCATGACCAGATATGACGCAAATAGTGTCACACCGGCTATTACATCACCCTTTCCTTTCCCAAGTGAGTACCATCAGCCCCTTCCCTGCACAACCCTCAGGTACACAGCCCCCCCACAGGAACATCATGCTCTCATTTCCCAAGTGAGTAACATTACCCCCTTTCTTGCACAGCCCCCAGCATTCAGGTCCCCACAGCAACATCATCCCTTCTTTTTCCAAGCGAGTAACATCACCCCTTTTCCTACACAGCCTCTTCACAGTAACATCACCCATTTTCCTGCACAACACCCTAGCATGCAGCCCCCCACAGTAATATCACACACTTTTTTCCCAAGCGAGTAACATCACCCCTTTCCTGCACAGCCCCCAGCATGCAGCCTCCCACAGTAATATCACCCCTTCCTTTTCCAAGCAAGTAATATCACCCCTTTTCCTGTACAGCCCCCTCACAGTAACATCACCCCCTTTCCTGCACAGTCCCTCAGCAGACAGCCTCCTCCACAGTAACATCACACTTTTTCCTGCACAGCCCCCCTCACAGTAACATCATCCCCTTTCCTGCACAGGCCCCCAGTATGCAGCCCCCCACAATAACATCACCCTCTCCTTTCCCAAGCGAGTACCATCACCCCCTTTCCTGCACAGCCCCCAGCATGTTTCCCCCCCCACACTAATATCACCCCCTCCTTTTACAAGCAAGTAACATCACCCCTTTTCCTGCACAGCCCCCTCACAGTAACATCACCCCTTTTCCTGCACAGCCCCCCTGCATGCAGCCCCTCATAGTAACTTCACTGCTTTTCTTGCACAACCCACCTCACAGTAACATCACCCCTTTTTCTGCACAGCCCCTCAGAACACAGCCTCTTCCACAGTAACATCACACCTTGTCCTGCACAGACCAGTGACGTTGTCCCCTCAAGGGAGCCCATCCATTCTAGCTTCTACAGGGACGGATTCCTGTGGCTCCGTTGCCTGCAGCATGCACCATGGGCTACTGCATTCGTCCCTGCCTGGAGGACTTTTGGTAATGAGGGCAATCTGGCTATGGACTCCCCGGAGCCTCAGACTCTGAACAACAGATTAGATTGCCCTCACCATTAACTGTCTTGTATGGGCCCCTTCCACTTCTTGTCCTTGGTGCAGATATGTCTGCTCCTAGGCTGACACCACCACATGGCTAATTTGCATGTTACGCGCCATAAGCACATCGCATACAAATTAGTCATATGAACTGGTCTCGCACGAATCCCCCAGCTATCCGCCCCAACACCCGGGGGCCATGCTGTCAGCTTCTGTGGGCCCTGTCCTGCTAGCCGCCAGTTACCGGGCCCCTCAAAGGAGTCAGCCCAATCAGACCCTGATGAGGTCCCTGCATACACCTCATTCAGAATATGTATGCATAAAGAAACTTGTTAAAGAGTACTTGTTTAGGGGCAAGTCTTTTGGCGCACTATCAAGAGCATCCTAAATGCACTGAGCTCTATCCCCAGAGATACCATCACCAACCCTTCACTAAAAATCTTGACAGGATTTTCTTTATTGAACTCTGTAAGGCTGCCTTCACATTTGCGTATGGGAACGCAGCGTATGCTGCGTTCCCATAAGCATTCAAACGCATGCGCACTGCGGTTCCTATGTTTAACATAGGAACGCATAGTGCCTGCGTTTGCTGCGTTCGGGTGCGGATACGGACGATATCTGCTCCTTCCGGTGTCCAGCATCCGCACCCGGGACGCAGCTTGCAGCATTTTTTTGTGCGTTTGGGGATCTTGGAAGATCAGCAAGCGCCCCCAAGCGCACAAAAAATGCATTGCCGTCAATGGGTCCGCAGTGTTCTGTGCTTGACAGCGCGGGAGAACGCTGCGGACCCATTGAAAAATCTCCCAGTGGCCGCCGGTGATGTCACAGGAGCTCACCGACGGCCACCGGGAGATCAGCTGACCCTCTGCTGTCCTCCTTCTCCCCGCCGCCTGTAATCTCCTAGCGGTGTCGGCGGGGAGAACAGCTGATCTGACAGCTGTTTGAATCTTCCCGCGCCGACATCTCCTCACAGTGTCGGCGCGGGAAGATTCAAACCCTGATGAAGGAGCCACATTCTGATGTTCCCTGAGGAAAGAGCTCGGTATGTGGCTCTGAAACGCGTCAGAAAATAAACTAGTCATCACCATACCCAGACATCCCGTTGTTTCTGGTGTTTTATATCCTTTGGGGCAGCAGCGCAGACTTCGAGGTACTTTGTCCTGAAAGTTTGTTGAAAGCATCAGCCTTAACATTCTTAGATCCAGTGAGATAAGTCACAGAAAAATCAAACCAAGGAAAAAAGCGGCAAGAAAGGAAGGAAGAAATTAAGACTCAGTCTCGTGAAAATCATAATCAAAGTCCTGAATTAATTCTGGAAGGTGAGATCTCAAAGAAGCCAATAGTCTAGATAAACAACTATAAAAACATAAAGACTTAATATCATCCCAATTGATAGTAGGATAGTAGTCTCCCAATTAATAGTAGGAATGTGCTTAATCAAGCAGGGCATACCTAACACAACTTTAGCAGGTAAAGAAGAAGAAAACATAAATGCAATGGATTCTGAGTGTAACGCTCCTATTTTCATGCATACGTTTTCGACCCTAGAAGTAACATGACTTTGTGCAAGGGGAGAACTATCAATTGCTGATACTTGAATGGGAAGACAGAGTAGAGACATTGTAACCATAGTCTACCCTGAAGTCCCTGTCAATAAGGTCCAAGGCGAGGCCTGAATCTATAACTGCAGATGTGGAGCTCACTGGGACGGGGTAGTCAGTACCGGACCGGGGTACTGCAGGGGATATCACGTGGTCTTGGTCTGGAACGTGTCCTGGTTCCGCAAGTAATGGGGGGATATTTACAGGGGATATTGTTTGTCGTGACGCTACCCACGGGTTGTGGTCAGGGTGACCACCGGTGCTGCAGAACCTCCGGGATGATGTTGGGCAGCTAGGGATGTAATGGCTCTCCGCAGGCAGAGCTGGGTTCCCCGGGGCAATGGTAGTAATAGTCTATAGATGGTGCTATGGATGTTGCATGATAGGGGTAGTAATAGAGATGATGGTAGTTTGTGAAGGCACGCAGGGTTTGAGCACACGGATCACACACACTCACGGTTTTGAAGTTTTCCAAGGCTTTACTGGAGTTGTTGTTCAGCAAGTACTGTCCACGGAGTCTGTACTGGGGCTGGGTTGCTCCCACCCTGTCCGGGTCCTCAGCTTCCCACTGCTGCGCTGTGTGTGTGGCCCTGCTGCCGCTTTAGCTAGGCTGCTGGCCCTGTTCCTCCTCACAGGTACCCCCTTTTGCTAGGCAACTTGAGTCTTTCCGCGTGCTTCTGACCCCGCCGTGTTGCTTTGCTGAGGTACAGTGTAGATCTATAACCTCCACTATCCCGGTGTTTTCTGTGCTGCGTGCTTCTGTCACAGATTCGGATCCGGTATCCGGCCTCTGCGCTCCTCTGGGGCAAGTTATGAGGTAACTCAGTCTCCCAGATATGTTCCTCTGTTTCTTGAACTCCTCTCCTCAGACCCTGGCTTCAGACCTGAAAGTAGTCAGTGATCCCTGTCAGGAGCTCAGCACTGCTCCCATTTACAGGTCCTCCTCCTAGTGCTCCCTGCACTAAACTGAACTGTCAACTGTCAACTATCAACTAACTACTTCCTCCTCAGACTAGAACAGGGGTCTCAAACTCGCGGCCCGCGGGCCGCATGCGGCCCCTGGAGCTTCCCTGTGCGGCCCCCAGCACTTTGGACCAAGAACCATGCTGGCGGCGGTCCAGTGCATGGTGCCGCCGCTTTCCCCGCTATAACATTACTTGCGGCCACTTCCCTGTCTCTGCCGCCCGCTCTGCCGCTCTGCCAGCTCAATACAAGCCCCTCAGCCAATGAGAGGCCGCTGACGTCACCTGCGGGCCTCTCATTGGCTGACGGTGACTCGCATTGAACTTGCAGAGCGAGCGGCAGAGACAGGGAAGCGGCCGCAAGTAATGTTATAGCGGGGAAAGCGGCGGCACCATGCACTGGACCGCCGCCAGCATGGTTCTTGGTCCAAAGTGCTGGGGGCCGCACAGGGAAGCTCCAGGGTCCCCATGCACTGGACCAGCATGGTTAGTGATAAAAGTGTGTGCTAGTGTGAGTGCCTGTGAGTGTGAGTGCCTGTGAGTGTGAGTGCCTGTGAGTGTGAGTGCCAGTGCCTGTGAGTGTGAGTGCCTGTGAGTGCCTGTGCGTGTGAGTGCCTGTGCGTGTGAGTGTGAGTGCCTTTGAGTGTGAGTGCCTGTGAGTGCCTGTGCCTGTGAGTGCCTGTGCCTGTGAGTGCCTGTAAGTGTGAGTGCCTGTGAGTGCCTGTGCCTGTGAGTGTGAGTGCCTGTAAGTGTGAGTGCCTGTAAGTGTGAGTGCCTGTAAGTGTGAGTGCCTGTGAGTGTGAGTGTGAGTGCCTGTGAGTGTCTGTGCCTGTGAGTGCCTGTGAGTGTGAGTGCCTGTAAGTGTGAGTGCCTGTAAGTGTGAGTGCCTGTAAGTGTGAGTGCCTGTGAGTGCCTGTGAGTGCCTGTAAGTGTGAGTGCCTGTGAGTGTGAGTGCCTGTGAGTGCCTGTGAGTGTGAGTGCCTGTGAGTGTCTGTGCCTGTGAGTGCCTGTGAGTGTGAGTGCCTGTGAGCGCCTGTGAGTGTGAGTGCCTGTGAGCGCCCGTGAGCGTGAGTGCCCGTGAGCGCCTGTGTGTGTGAGTACCTGTGCCTGTGAGCGTGAGTGCCCATGAGCGTGAGTGCCCGTGAGCGTGAGTGCCTGTGTGTGTGAGTACCTGTGCCTGTGAGCGCCTGTGAGAGTCTGTGTTCGTGACTGCCTGTGTGTGTGAGTGCCTGTGAGTGTGAGTGCCTGTGAGTGTGAGTGCCTGTGAGTGTGAGTGCCTGTGAGTGTGAGTGCCCTTGAGTGTGAGTGCCTGTGAGTGTGAGTGCCTATGAGCGCCTGTGAGTGCCCGTGAGCGTGAGTGCCTGTGTGTGTGAGTACCTGTGCCTGTGAGCGCCTGTGAGTGTCTGTGTTCGTGACTGCCTGTGTGTGTGAGTGCCTGTGTGTGTGAGTGCCTGTGTGTGTGAGTGCCTGTGAGTGTCAGTGCCTGTGAGTGTGAGTGCCTGTGAGCGCCTGTGAGTGCCCGTGAGTGTGAGTGCCCGTGAGCGTGAGTGCCTGTGTGTGTGAGTACCTGTGCCTGTGAGCGTGAGTGCCTGTGAGCGTGAGTGCCTGTGAGCGTGAGTGCCCGTGAGCGTGAGTGCCTGTGTGTGTGAGTACTTGTGCCTGTGAGTGTGAGTGCCCGTGAGTGTGAGTGCCCATGAGTGTGAGTGCCCGTGAGCGTGAGTGCCCGTGAGCGTGAGTGCCCGTGAGCGTGAGTGCCCGTGAGCGTGAGTGCCTGTGCCTGTGAGTGTGAGTGCCTGTGAGTGCCCGTGAGCGTGAGTGCCCGTGAGCATGAGTACCTGTGCCTGTGAGCGCCTGTGAGTGTCTGTGAGCATGAGTGTCTGTGTTCATGAGTGTCTGTGTTCGTGAGTGTCTGTGTTCGTGAGTGCCTGTGTGTGTGAGTGCCTGTGTGTGTGAGTGCCTGTGAGTGTGAGTGCCTGTGAGTGTGAGTGCCTGTGAGTGCCCGTGAGCGTGAGTGCCTGTGAGCACCTGTGAGTGCCCGTGAGCGTTAGTGCCCGTGAGCGTGAGTGCCCGTGTGTGTGAGTGCCTGTGAGTGTGAGTGCCTGTGAGCGCCTGTGAGTGTCTGTGAGCATGAGTGTCTGTGTTCGTGAGTGCCTGTGTGTGTGAGTGCCTGTGTGTGTGTGCATGTCTTGAGAGTGCCTCTTGAGTGCCTGTGGGTGTCAGAGAGCCTGTGGGTGTCAGAGAGCCTGTGGGTGTCAGAGAGCCTGTGGGGTGCCTGTGAGTGTGAATGCGTGAGGGTATCAGAGTGCGCGATTTTGTACAGAAGTGTGTGATTATAACAAAAGTCCTTGGCGGTCCGCATTCTTCATCAGGTGGATTTACCTGATGAAGACGGCGGGCCGCTGTGGAAACACGTTGTGGTATATTAAAGGTAATTAAACGTGGCCTCCTGTGCTCTAGCGCTTCTGTTATAATCACACACTTCTGTACAAATATCATATCCCCATCCTAGGTTTGCAGCAGGAGCAGCTGTGAACCAGAGTCTCCGCTAACAGAATCCAAAGGACCTGCGGTGACGTAGCCGAGCACGTCACAGGGGCAGGTGATCGGCTGCTCGAGTCACCTGACCGGAAGAAGGAGCTGCTCATGGAGGAAACCCCGACCGCTGGAGTCCGTAGCCATCCACTGCGATACGCCGAGGTTGTGCAGGGTTGCAGAACCTCCAAAGGTGAGATGCGAACCCCCCATATCTGTTATTGACGCCCCCACTAGACCACCAGGTACCGCTCATGGGTTGTGCTCCCCCCCCCTTTTGTTCAACGTGAGTGTGAGAGTGTGAGTTAATGTGTGTGTGGGTTAATGTGTGGGTGAGTTAATGTGTGAGTGGGTGTGATTGTGAGTGAATATGTCTGAGTGTGTAAAAAGAAGGCAGACCTGGTTGGGGATATCACTAAAAAAGAGGTCCAGCATGGGGAACATTACTACACTATGGGGGCCAGGATAGGGACATCACTAGAAAAGGGGACCAGGATGGGGACATCACTACAAAAGGGGACCAGCATGGGGGCCAGGATGGTGACATCACTACACTATGGGGGCCAGGATGGGGACATCACTACACTATGGGGGCCAGGATGGGGACATCACTACAAAAGGGGACCAGCATGGGGGCCAGGATGGTGACATCACTACACTATGGGGGCCAGGATGGGGACATCACTACAAAAGGGGACCAGCACGGGGGACATTACTACAGAAGGGGATCAGGTTGGGGATATTAGTACAAGAGGGCGACCAGGATGGGGACCAGTATGGGGACATTACAACAAGAAAGGGACCAAGATGGGGACATTACTACAAGAAGGGGATCAGGATTTGGACATTACTACATTGACCAAAAAATCTGGTATTACTAAAAATGTCAGGGTACCGTCACACCAGGTGACATCGCCCCGTGTAAAGTGGCGATTTTGCACCGAAAAATCGGCTGAGAGTGGTCGCCTGGTTTCACAGCACAGCACAGCGCTGCTGTGAAACCAGGCAACCACTCTCAGGCGATGTGTAAGCATCACCCTGTGTAACATCGCGAATAGCGATGTTACAGGCGATGGGAGCCATAGGCTCCCATGTTACAGGATCCCTGCTGGGGTTTCTAGACACCCCAACAGCAACATTGCCTGAAACATCGCCAAAGCATCACCGAAGGTATCGCCGCGTCCAAACACACGACGCTGACAGGGTGCCAAAAATGTGCGTGCTCCCGTGTGTCGCCGGCGATGTCACCTAGTGTGACGGTACCCTTAGTCCTACAAGCAATGCGGCCCCCGATAAAAAATTTTTTCTATGTGCGGCCCACCAACCCAACTGAGTTTGAGACCCCTGGACTAGAATATATCAGGGAGCTGCTTGAGCTCCCCCTTCTGGCCTAGAGGTGCTAGTGCAGTGTCCAGTGTTGTATGGGGAGTTAACCCTTGTGATGTTACTGTGGCACATTAACCCCTGGGGTGCCACACAGATGTAACAATAAACTTAGATTTAGTCCCCAAAGACACCTATTAAAAACCTTAAATGTATGCATGAGAGACAATTTTAGACACTAAGAACCTGTGTTTTTACACCTTAGAGTCTTTCCATTTTTAAAGAAATTAATTATTGTATTTAAAATATTGAATCATAATGTAGCCAGAAAGACCACGGTACAATAGAAAATGAGCAGGTGCTCTGGGCTCCTTTCCCTCATTAGACTTTCTGCAATTATCAATTTGCATAGGAAGAAGCCATTGATGCGCCCTTAATCATGTTTTTATCCCTTAAAAATCTATCCAGAGGAACAGCCTATGACATAGCTTCCTTCATAGACAACAGGCAGGGACTGTAAGCCATCATGTCCCTAATCTTCCCTGAAAGCCCCTAACAAAACTGACTCCGGAGAGCAAGGTTGTTCCAGGAGGTCTTCACTGCCCAATACCTAAACTGAGAGCCAGAAAAAAATAAAATAAAAAAATAACACGGTACTTCCTGACATGCAATCTGAACAGGTACAATGCTGAACATGAAATATTGTAACAAAGACAGCTGTACTCTGAAATACTAAGACATGTATTTGTGATTAAAAGAATATTGAGTAGTATTATAGCTAAGGGGATATATGAAAAATAAGACACTTAGCATATAAAGATGGCCATATCTACAGGGTGGGACATTTATATGGATACACCTAAATAAAATGGGAATGGTTGGTGATTTCAACTACCTGTTTGTGGCATATTAGTATATGGGAGGGGGGAAAACTGTTCCAGATGGGTGGTGACCATGGCGGCCATTTTGAAGTCGGCCATTGTGAATCCAGCTTTATTTTTTTCAATGTGAAGAGGCTCATGTGAAACATCAAACTTATTCAGAATTTCATAAGAAAAACAATGGCGTACAAAGATAGTGGGGCTATTTTTCATCAATGGAAACCTCAATGCCACTGGATATCTGAAATTGCTACATGATTCAGATGATTTAGCTCATGCTCAGATCAGTGTTGTTAACATAATCGGCCAAATCTCTGGCATGAAAAAATGTACGCCCATGTGAGCGAGTCCTTAAAGGAATTCTGTCAGCAAAAGATGACTGTTCAAACCAAGTACAAATGAAAAAGCTGTGGATAAAAAAGTGCAATAGGGTCTTAGGCTAGGGTCACTCTAGCGTCTGTCTTTTGGCTGACTGTCCGTCTAAAACTTAGAATTCTGTAGACTGAGCACAAGCGTTAATGTGCTGTAATGCTATGTTCAGGCTGCCTATATATTACTATGGGTACCTGTCTCCTAGTGTAGCCGGTCGCCTGATACAGAAGTACCGGATATGCACTATTTCTGAGCACACAGGAAAACGCTGCAAGCCTCGTTTCTGTATGCGCTCAGAAATAGCGCATATCCGGTACTCCTGTGTCAGGCGGCCGGCTGCACTAGGAGACAGGTACCCATAGGAATGTATAGGCAGCCTGAACACAGCGTTACATCACATTAATGTTATGCGCTCAGGCTGCAGAATTCAAAGTTTTAGAAAGGCTGATGCTAGTGTGACCCTAGCCTTATCCCAACAAATAGAAAAAGTGTGCTCAGAGCTTGTGAGGTTGTATGACCTACAATCAGTTACAAAAGCCTACACAGCTGCCGCAGAATTCAAGTGCACTATGGCAGACGAGTATGCAAGAACCGGATCAAAGTAGTGGAAATCGCCTGCGCTGCTGTGCAAAAAGAAAGTCCAAACTGATGTCTGATAAAGGTGGTTTATTCAACGTGTTTGAAAGTGAGTCCCCACGTCTTCATCAGGAAACTGCCGATTGACAAGTAATGACATTAATGCAGTTTATATAGAGCAATGCTGTTTTGAAAAGAGGAACCAAATCAACACGTGAGAAAAGGAGAGAGCAGAATAAAAATAGAAAAAAGATAAAAAGAAGATAAAAATGTATGTAGTGAAATGGGATGGAACTCAATAGTATATATCTAAAAATGTATATAATGGTACATTTACACGTGGCCACAGGAAGGTAGGAACAGGCAGGCATCGGACACAAATTGTGCCTGTTGCCTGGAAAAGACCACGATGTGGCGGCGTGTAATTCAGGACTTTCCTTCCTGTGTCTTCCCTGAAGGAAGGAAAGTCCTGAATTCCTTGCAGTCACATCGAGGTCTTTTCAAGGCAACAGGCACAATTTGTGTCCGATGCCTGCCTGTTCCTACCTTTCTGTGGCCGCGTGTAAATGTACCATTAGAGATAATGTTGTATATAAGAACTGCTGAAAAGAAGACAAAGAATACTGATGACAAATGGCATATAGTGGTGATAAATAAATAAATAAATAAATAAATAGAGGTAACACACGTTGAATAAACCACCTTTAGTTTGTTAGACTTCAGTTTGTACTTTCGTCTTTGCACAGGAGCGAAGGCGATTTCCACTACTTTGATCCAGTTCCTACATACTCATCAAACCAAGTATAGGCACTCGTGCATCTTGACATGGCCAACATTTAAATATACCATCTCGTCTGTTGTTTCCCTTTATCTCCACCACTACTTTGATTGACAGCTCCGGCTTCATAAAACCAGAGAAGGTATGAGATAGAAGGAAAACAAGCAGGTGGGAAGGTGTATTTAAATTATTAGCCACACCATGATGCACCAAGCATTGTACTTTGTTTGAACAATCATTCTGTGCTGACAAAGCCCTTAAGTGCTCCTTCCCATCTGGTTGTTTCCATGTATTTGTTCCATTCTTTTTTTATATAAAGTTTGGGCTTCATAGAGCCACAGAAGGGTGGAAATAGTGGGAAAACAAGCAGGTGAGAAGGTGCACTTAAATTTTTGGCCACACCATGATGCTCCAAGCGCCCGTACTAGGTTTGAACAGACTTTCTATGCTGACAGAGTCCTTGTAAGGCCCAAAAGAGATCTTAAGGGGTTTGTTGAAGCTGTCGCTGTACAGTCTCATTCAAATATGATTTTTTCTAGTCCATGAAAAAAACAGACCATTTTCATCATTGAGTTGGATCAGATTTTCATCATTATTTGCTCCATGTATCACTTTTTTACCATCACTGTATCATCTGTTTTTCTTTAATGCAAACCCCCCTGATTTTACAAATTTCTCCTATCAGCCAGTGAAAAACAGTCATCACTAGGATGCAACCAGGATATCATCAATATGCTGTCTGAGTTTTTCATAAATCAAAGGACTTGCATTGCAGAATTTGATCTGTGAGTCAGTTAAAAAACGACTAGTTATTTTTTGTTTTTGTGGACCATTGGTTTGAAAAACAAAACAAAACACAGATTTTTGAACAACCCTATAACATATAATGGGTATGTATTGTAAAGCAGTGGTCCCCAACTTTTTTGACCCAGAGACCGGCTTCAAGCAAGACCATTTTTCTGCGGCCCGGCTGGGGGGCAGGGCTTTGGTCATATTGGGTGGGGCTATGGAGAAGGGGTGGAGTTTAGCACCCTGGTTCCCCAAAAGATGCGTTACATACTATTTTCAGGGGATGTCTTATTTTTCCATCCACTTGCAGCCCCCAATATGGTATCCCCGTCATCCTTTTCCAGCCCATAATATCCACATCATCCCCTTGTAGCCCCCGATACCATATCCCCATCTTAATCCCCTTGCAGCCCTTATCATCCTCCTCTTGCAGCCCCCAATCCTCCTCTTGCAGGCCCCCATCCTCCTCTTGCAGCCCCTATCCTCTTCTTGCAGCCCCCCTATTCTCCTCTTGCAGCCCCCATCCTCTTCTTGCAGCTCCCCATCCACTTCTTGCAGCCCTCCATCCTCCTCTTACAGCCCCATCCTCCTCTTGCAGCCCATCATCCTCATCTTGCAGCCCCCATCCTCCTCTTGCAGCCCCCATCCTCTTTTTGCAGCCCCCCATTTTCCACTTGCAGCTCCCCATCCTCCTCTTGCAGCCCCTGTCCTCCTCTTGCAGTCCCCAATCCTCTCCTTGCAGCTCCCCATCCTCTTCTTGCAGCCCCATCCTCCTCTTGCAGCCCCCATTCTCCTCTTGCAACCCCCCATCCTCCTCTTGCAGCCCCCCATCCTCTTCTTGCAGCCCGTTCAGTCACCGCTCCCCCACACCTGCAGAATTACATTGCCTCTCTGTTCTCTTTCTCTGCTGTGTGCATAGATGTACGTGAGAAGCCATCGGCCAATCACAGGGCAGCAGCCTGGCCAATCACAGTACAACAGCCACTAGCCAATCAGGACCCAGCTACTGCACCGTGATTGGCCCAGCTGCTGCACAATGATTGGCTCGCCTTCTGCAATGTGATTGGCCAAGAGCTTCTCATGTAGATCTATGTACACAGCTGAAGAAAACACTAGAGAGGCGATGTAGTGCTTCAGGTGCGGGGGCGCAGTGACTCACACAGGAAGGCGGGCAGCATCCACCGCTCCGAGCTGCCGCAGAGCACACTGTATGTAGTGCTGGACTGCAGCGGCGCGGACCGGCACGCAGACCCCCGCGGCCCAGTCCAGGTCCGCGGCCCGGTGGTTGGGGGCCCCTGTTGTACAGTATATATGGGCATCTGAATGATTAATAAAGAGAAAATTTTGGCTCACCCCTGCTGCACAGCGCCGGGGTCACTGAGAAATTGAAGATGGATCCAGCTCGACACACCGGGCAATTTATTAAAATTCCTAAATCTTAATTGGCAAATCCTTTTAAAAAACTTATAGAGAAGACAAAAACTGGCTAGCCAGTGTTCAAGAGTTTTTCACTTGAAACGCGTATGGCAAAGTTTTTTATACACACTACCCCATAGTATATACTTTCTCGTCTGAGATGTCCATTTTTTGTCTTTTCTATAAGTTTTTAAAAAGGATTTGCCAATAAGGATTGTTGAATTTTAATCAATTGCCTGGTGTGTCGAGCTGGATCCATCTTCACTTCTGCATCTGAATGATGCCGTATGCTATCTGACTGTGAAAGGACATCTACATAAAGAATGATAACATCCAGTCATCAATGCATTTATTAGGAATAATGGAAGAAAGACGCAAGCCAATCAAGCCAATAAAAGAAGCCCAGAATCATTGTTTTCTTATATCATATTCTGCAGCACTTCACAGACATCATCATCACCTGTCCTCATTGGGACTCATAATCTAGATTGGCTATCAGTATGTCTTTGGAGTGTGAGAGGAAACCGGAAAACCTGGAGGAAACCCATGCAAACACAGGTACATGCAAACTCCTTACTGATGGGGTCCTTGGTGGGATATTAACTCAGGATCCCAGTATTGTAAAACAGCAGTGCAAACTACTGAGCCACCATGGGTATAGTACACATAGGGAATGTAGGTATTTATTAAAACAGACATGTTAGAAGAGCTAACTAGTCATTTTATAAATGTAGCCATGATAAAGCAAATGGAAAAATAGTCCTAGTTCTACTTTTATCTTTTTTATTGTTTCTGTTTGTTTTCACTTTGCTTGTACAACATTTTTCTTTTATTGAATTCATAGATTTGATTACTGAGTACCCATCCTTGTCAATATGTATGCATTCAAGGCTCCAATATGTAAATCATTCTCCTCCACAGAATTTATATATATATATTCACTGTCTCTAGCTTCAAAATTCAATCCTTTTATTCTTGAGTTTTGTAGGGCCGTTAATATTGAATACTTTGTTTTCCAATGGAAACTTCATGCTATGTTATTAATACTAGAGTCTATTTCTTGCGATGCGAATAATGGAGTTTACTCTCTGAATATCAATTTTTACCCTTTTTATTGATGTTTCCCAGGTATAAACAAGCCACATTTCTTTTCCATGTGAATTTTGTAGTATAAAAAATAATTTAAATAAAAAATTCCATTGCACAATTCATTTCAAATTCCTCATAGTGTATTCATTCTGATTTCCACTATGTTAAAGCAGAGCTTTAATAACCATTACTGATAGGCAGTGCTGTTTGAAAATTACAACGGTGAATGCTGCCATCATCCAAATCGTGGTACATAACCACACTATATACAGCAGGTGAAATAAGTATTGAACATGTTACCAATTTTCAAAGTAAATATATTTCTAAAGGTGCTATTAACATGAATTTGTCACCAAATGTCAGTGACAACTCATCCAATCCGCGCAGGAAAATAAATCAAACCACCCATAATACCTTATACAAAAGCCTTTGTTGCTAACCACAGCTTCAAGACACCTCCTGTATGGAAAAACTAGTCGCCTACATTGCTCCGGTGAGATATTGGCCCATTCTTCCATACAAAACTCCTCAAATCCTGAAGGTCCTGTGAGTTCTTTCTATGAACGCTGAGCTTCCATTTCTTTCATACACTATCTACTTGATTCATGTGAGCAGGGACATACTGTATATAGAAAATATGGGGCCCCTAGCAGAATTTTTAATTGAGCACCCCCCCAAAAAAATAAAATAATAATATTCAACTGGATCACATAAGAGCATACCTCACAACTTTACAGCCCTTACAAAGTAATTTTCCTCCTATTCAGCCCCTAGATTCTCCTTTTAATGCAGCCATAAAGTATGATGCCAACAAAAGTGCCCTACAAGTACTGTATGATACCCCTACAGTGAATTCCTCCACTGGCACAGTATAATGACCTTTCTGTACCCCCCTTCAACTATCCAGGCAATGAATGATGACCCCAACACAGTATGATCTCAATTGTGACCCCCCACATAGCCTTTCATGCAGCATAACAGACCTACATACAGTATAATGGCCTTCATACTGCTCCACACTGTATAATTGCCCCCACTAGCTCTCCAAAAAATATAACAGACTCCACACCTCTTCACAATGTATAATGGCCTCCACAAAGCCCTTAAAATATTATAATGAGCCCCCCATAGTCCTCTATATAGTATAATGCAACACATAGTCCTCCATATAGTAATAGTGCCCACATAGTTCTTCATATAATATATTGCATCCCCATAATCCTCCATATAGTATAATGGACAATCTTCATTGCTGGGCGTGGCAACATATACTCCAATTGAATCATGCCTTCGATCACCTCTCAACCACGCCCCTACCACGTGACGCAAGTCACATCAGACCTGGAAGGAGCACATACAGTCTAGCATCTACCATCAGGTAATTGCTAACACGCCTGACATATTACTACACCCGCTGATGCACAGTAGCACTCAGGGTGTAATAGCTGCCATATTAGTACAGCAAACCATTCCTAATATTGCTCTGCTTGCCAGCTTTGAGGTCACACACATGACCAGTACCATTTGGATACTATTTTTAATCAATACCAGCATTCATCATATTTTCCATACATATACCAACTTTGTTGTTTGCAAGTTAGACAATTCAACTGCTATTGCACTGTTTTACATGCGGCTTTTTTTTCCATTTAGTAACATAAAACATCTACTTACATAAAAGCCTTAGGCTGCTTGTCTGTAAGTTTGTCCCCGAAACAGTGTCACCTAGAGGACACTAAAGGCCACATCACACGCTTCAATATCGTTAACGATCGCATGAGCGATCTCCCATGAACAAGATCATTCGGACAATCTTTCAAGATCGTTGGTGAGATGTTACACGTCTAGATATCGTGAACGAGGCGCCAACGAAGTGGCGAGCAGCTATCGTTCGCACAACCCAGAAATGATACTTGTTCAATGTTATACAAGAAGGATACTTGTTCAATAGGCGAATTCGTTCACAAGATCGTTATCACAGTGTCACACACAATGAAGCAGCAGATTGAACGTTGATTAATTGAACGACGCACGATGGATTTGAGGTCAGGATCTCAAATCTGTGATGAGCGATCAAAAGATTTTTTACCACAAGATCGCTCGGTTACACGCAATGACGCACAAACGATATTGTTTAAGCGATAAAAAAAACGTTGAAGCGTGTGACATGGTCTTAACTGCATTGCAGGAAGATCCAGGTATCTTCTGATTGGTCAGAATGATACACCACTTCAAGGAAAATTGTTAGATAATAGTGACTAAATATTTACTAGAAATGTAGTTTTCAAAAATATTTAAAATTAAGATATTTAAGTTAGAATTAATAATTTTAGTTAGCAGTATAATTAAATAAATTTAAAACAGCTATTTTTACTTCATATAAAATTTAACAAAGACATAGTAATAAAATTTTACCTTTTACAAACTTTTATTCATTGTAAATTTTAACAATATTTTATTTAATTAATAAATATACAGGTGTAATAATTTCATTTTCTCTAAACCAGGGGTCTCAAACTCAGCTGGGTTGATGGGCCACACATAGGAAAAATTGAAAGTGGTAGGCCACATTCCTTGTAGAACTAAGTGACATTTTTAGTAATACCAGATTTTTTTGCTCAATGTAGTAATGTCCCCCATCTTGTAGTTATTTCCCCATCCTGGTCCACAACTTGTAGTCATGTCCCCACTCTAGTCCTCATCATCTAGTTATGTCCCATCCTGATCCTCTACTTATAGTAATGTCCTTATCCTGGTCTTCTTCTAGTAGTAATGTCCCCATTATGGTCCCCTATTTGCAGTAATGTCCCCATCTTGGTCCCCTTTTTGTAGTAATGTCTCCATCCTGGTCCTCATCTTGTAGTAATGTGCCCATCCTGGTCCTCTGCATGTAATATTGTCCCCATTCTGGTACCAATATTTTAGTAATGTCCCCCATCATGCTCCCCATTTTGTAGTAATGTTCCCATCATGCACCCTTTCTTCTAGTACTTTCACCATCATGTTCCCCATTTTGTAGTAATGTTTCCATCATGCTCTCCCACTTGAAGTAATGTCCCCATCATGCACCCCTTCGTATAGTACTTTCACTATCATGCTACCCATATTGTAGTAATGTCCCCATCATGGTCCTCATCTTGTAGTACTGTCCCCATCATGCTCCCCATATTGTAGTAATGTCCCCATCATCCTCCCCATCTTGTAGTAATGATCCCATCATGCAGCCCTTCTTCTAGTACTTTCTCCATTATGCTCCCCATATTGTAGTAATGTTTCCATCATGCTCCCCATATTTTAGTACTGTCCCCATCATGCACTCCTTCTTATAGTACAGTACTTTGCCCATCATGCTCCCCATATTGTAGTAATGTCCCCATCTTGGTCCTCATCTTGTAGTAGGGTCCCCATCATGCTCCCCATATTGTAGTACTGTCTCCATCATGCTCCTCATATTGTAGTAATGTCTCCATCATGCTCCCCATATTGTAATAATGTCCCGATCTTATGGTAATGTCCCTATTGTGCTCCTTCTCAAACAGAAAAACACACATCTTACTCACCTATCATCGATTCCTTTGGCGACATCTTTTCAACAAATGCGGCCCGCAGTCACCGTGCCACTGTCCACACTCGATATGTATGGCAATTTGCCGACACTGCGCGGTGATATGCTCTCTGTCTTGGTTATACCCAAATCATCCCCCGACCATTCAGTGGCAAGCAGCTGACATCGGCGTATGACATAAGCTACAGGCCTCTGATTGGCAGGCAGCTGCCATTGATATATCTGAGATGTGCTTTTCCCCAAAGGAGTCAAAAATACATATCAAGCATAGACGGCACGGTGACTGAGGGCTGCGAGGGGGCAGATGCCAGCATTGTAAAAGCATCCATTAGGCCTCCAGGACACACAGAACTGCCTCAGGGGCTGCATGCGGCCGCGTTTTTGAGACCCCAAATCTAAACAGTGGTACATTATTGTCATATTATCTGTTGATGTTCTTTAATACACCATAAATGGCAGTTATTTGATCAATACCAGCATTAATAATAATTTCCATACATATACCTAGTTTGTTGTTTGCATTTTAGACAATTCAGCGCATTTAATAAGCTAAAACATAAAAATATGCTGAACTAGTAATACAGGGTGGGCCATTTATATGGATACACCTAAATAAAATGGGAATGGTTGGTGATGTCAACTTCCTGTTTGTGGCACATTACTATATGGGAGGGAAAAAACTTTTCCAGATGGGTGGTGACCATGGTGGCCATTTTGAAGTTGGCCATTTTGGATCCAACTTTATTTTTTTCAATGGGAGAGGGTCATGTGACTCATCAAACATATTGAGAATTCAATAAGAAAAACAATGGTGTGCTTGATTTTAATGTAACTTTCTTTCTTTCTTGAGTTATTCACAGGTTTATGACCACTTATAAAATAAGTTCAAAGTGCTGCCCATTGTGTTGGATTGTCAATGCCACCCTCTTCTCCTACTCTTGACACACTGATAGCAACACTGCAGAAGAAATGCTAGCACAAGCTTCCAGTATTCATTGTTTCAGATGCTGCACATCTCGTATCTTCACAGCATAGACAATTATAAAATTAGACAAAGATAAAAGTCTAATTGGGTCAGATCAGGAGACCTTGGTGGCTATTCAACTAGCCCACGATGACTAATCCATTTTCCAGGAAACTGTTCATGTAATAATGCTCGGACCTGACACCCATAATGTGGTGGTGCACCATCTTGTTTTAAAAACTCAGTGAACGTGCCATCTTCAGTGCATAAAGAGGGCAACACATCATCATATAGCCATTTCAGATATCCAGTGGCATTGAGGCTTCCATTGATGAAGAATAGCCCCACTATCTTTGTACACACCGTACATACCACACCGTACCATCAATTTTTGTGTTCCAACAGTGTTGGAGGGATCTATCCACTTTGGGTTAGACCAATAGCGCTAGTTTTGTTTGTTAACTTTACCATTCACAGAAACGTTTGCTTTATTACTGAACATAATGTTCTGTGTAAACTGAGGGTCCTGTTCCAATTTTTGTTTTGCCCATTCTGCAAATTCAGTGCACTGATCTGGATCATGCTCGTTGAGATGCTGCAGCAGCTGGATTTTGTAAGGGTACCTTTACACGCGGCTACATTTCTAGGGTGGCTACAGGTAACTTACTGGTTGCAGTGAAATCATGGAGACAAGTTTCTATCTTGTTGCTGTGTACAAATGGAATAATCTCTCTATGATTTCACTGCAACCAGTAAGTTACCTGTAGCCACCCTAGAAATGTAGCCGCGTGTAAAGGTACCCTTAGGGTGCAATATGAGTAGCTAATATCTGCCAAAGGGATGTTCAACTGATGCCACTCTCCAGTGACATGCGGTAAGTGCTATGCTGTGGGCTCTGGCTGAATGAAGCTAGGATAGCCACTGTTGTTTCTTCACTAGTGAAAGTTTTCTTGTGTCCAAATTTTTGCAAATCCAACACTGAACCTGTTTCACGAAATATGGGTGGTCTTGTAGGGTATGTTGCATTGAAACCTGCTGCAAAGAGAAACTTGTAAATAACTCATGAAAGAATAAAGTTACGCTAAAACCAAGCATACCATTGTTTTTCTTATGAAATCCTCAATATGTCTGATGTCACATGGCCCTCTTCCCATTGAAAAAAAATAAAGTTGGATCCAAAATGGCCGACTTCAAAATGGCCACTATGGTCACCACCCATCTGGAAAAGTTTTCCCCCTTCCGTATACTAATGTGACACAAACAGGAAGTTGATATCACCAACCATTCCCATTTTATTTAGGTGTATCCATCCATATAAATGGCCCATCCTATGTATTGAAATAATATATAATCTCACATATTTTAGAATCTCCTGATGCGATAGAATCAAGCCCTAGTATAGTTTCTACATAAACATTAATTTCACACTAGGTGACAAATACGGTTTTCCATTTATTTTATTAAGTTACAAGTTTAGTGCAAATTAACAAATTACACTGAGTGTAATGGTCTCCAGACCTGAATTTGCTGTGGTAAGAAAAGTAATTTTCTATTTGTGTCCTTTGCTCATTGTAGATATGAATTTAGTGGACATGACTTGTGAGATGTGGGGAGCCGTGTAGTGGCTCACAAGCTTAAGTGTTTTGGACCAAAAGACAAACCAACCCCACAATTTGTTATATGTTAATAATTTTAGAATCGGCCCACAGTGGGGAGGGGGTGGGAAGCACAAGAGTAATGTGTGTGTATCAGAAGAGGAGAGGCAAAAAGTGTTTTTTGTTAATGTGGGGACACTAGAAGAGAAGCAAATGGAAACATATTTGGGGCAATAGTGATCATATATGCTAACAGGTTAAATTGGACCTGAAGGGAGAGAAAGGCTCAGAACTGAGCGATTCCAGTGTTTATCAGACTTGGCGGACCTGGTAAAGTGAGGGTAATGCTCAGTTCAGGACATAGAAAAGAGAAAGCAGGCCTTGAAGTGGATCAACATCAGTGGTAGTGATCTAGGAACTCAGCAAAACATATTGACCCGTGGGTACCGATACAATAGAGAAGGAGGGTTAATTTAACTTTCCAGTAAATCATTCACAAGAATGTGTTGTTGCCAGTAACTGTTATACTTGTGCCTCTGTGCTGTGCAGAAGATTAAATGAATTATGGAGCCTGCTGCATATTGTTCACCAGTGTTGTGCCCAGTAAAGGCTGTCTTCTTAAGAATGTGTCTGTCATCCTTATCTGTGCCTCCATTGGACCTGGTGAGGACCGTCCTGATGGTACTTAAAGAAACAACACCAGCAGACACACATCCTCTCATTTTAAAAGCAGTGTCCCGGGTGCTGAACTTTACAAGCTCGCCCATGGCTACTGCCTCGGGCACCGTTGCTTCAAAACCAGTATTCTGTTTTGTGTCTTGAGGGTCTTGTAGGATTTAGAAGATAAAGTCTGCTGGTTCCATAGTGATTTTACTGCATCAATTTACCTGTGGTTTTCGACAAGTGGCTGAAATTGTACTCCCTTTCAACAAGTAATGCTAAACGTGCCCAGAAATCATTTCCATATGAGAATTAAAGGCATATGAATACAATCCTACACCATCTTCATAATTTTTTACTTTGCCTTCCTTTTCTTTAACAGATTATAAATTCACTGACTCCTCTAGAGTCTTGTTCTTGATATATTTTGCAGATTATTTTTACAAAAAACGACATTTCTGCATTTCGACTGTAGATCTTTAGGGAACATTTACTTTAAGTGATCGGTCCTCAGTTCCTGTACAGTTACCTCTTACCTACATACATCATCCATTGTATGACACATATAACATAACGCACATGTATACATTACTAGTTTCCAGGTCATTTTTTTTATCCATTATTCTTACATTTTTTAAGACACAATGAAATATAAAAATAACACCAAAGTAATCCTTAGAATATAAGAAGTCTGTCTGAAAACATTTGTCTATATGAGTGGTTCAGTTCTGGTTTTAGGCAAATAATGTTTAATCACTTTTAGGATTATAAGATCTTTATTTTCTGTCATTGAATGAGAACACTCTTGTTTATATGGCTGCTCTCAGTTGAGTCATGGACAAACCTGAATCTAATATAGGAAATGCTCTGTGAGTTAAATACATCAGCATTGGTCAGGAGTCGGAGCTATATAACTCACAGAGGATTTGTCATATGAAGCCGGAATACATAACTCTAATTCTATAAGCCATAAGATCATGTGACATGTGATGTAGTTTTACTACAAATGTTCATGGGTTTGCAATATTTATTTAGTTCAACCCTGCTATTCGGTTCGGGTATACTATTCACTTATAATGTTCTGGTCATTTTTGATCTGACCTATTTAAGTCTTGATTATTAGCTAATTTAAGTGTTTTATTTGAATACCTATTGCATTATTATACTGTATGTGAACATGGTTCTTCATAAACAATTGAAAAATTAAATAAAAACTTCAAATTCGGTCATTTTTGACCAAGCAGAACAGCAGGGTTAAGCTCTCTTTGCAAGTATAACCACATTGGTTAAATGTTGCTTCTGTTGATTAAGTACAATAATAGAAGAATAAAGGGAATCTGTAAGTAGGTTTTTGCTATGTACTCTGTCTGTAGCAAAATGTAGGGACAGATACTCTCATTCCAGCAATGTATCACTTAGTTTACTGCGTACTACATGTTCTCAAATCTGCGATCAACGATCCAACGATTTATCGTAGTCGTATCTCGGTGTTACACGCAACGACTTCCTAACGATGTCGTTTCAACGTTCCAAACCCGTGATTTATGAGCGATATCGTTCACGATATCTTATCGTGTAACTGGGCCTTAAAAGCTGCAGGTGAATCAGAGATTTACCTGTGGCTGTTAACTAGTTAAATCCTAAAGTCAAACTCTAACACGCACTAGCAGGGAGCATACCACTTCCCTACTCCCAATATCGGCCCCATCACCTGATCATGGGGCGCCAATGGGTTGTCGTGACAGTCGGGTGTCAGCTGATGTCACCTGAGTCTGTCATTACGATCCTCCTGAGAATGACGCCTGCAAGCTGACATTCATTGGAGATGATGTTTTTTGCTATATAAAAGAAAAAGGTTTGGTACCGTGTTAGCCAGTTGAGAAAATGTTGATTGCTTTCAGTGTGAGAAACAAGATAAAAATCTTGTGGTTGTGATACCTTTTAAATCCCAAAAACATCGAAGAGTGTGTGAATCCAAGCTAATTAGAAGTTTCAATTGTATAGAGAATGGATTGAACATCTCTGATGGTTTTATGGCTCATTACCACATCTAAACAATGTTGTTCAAAGACATAGAAATCTTAGGCTGGCTTTACACCATGGCGCAGTCCGGTCCAGGGCTGTCAGGCATGAACCTGACAGCCCCGGACCGGAGCAGCACACAGAATCGGAGGGCCAAATGTGCCCTCCGGTCCTGTGTGCAGCTGGATGGCTGTAATTGCAGACGCAGCTGCTGATTTTTCAAGATCGCGGTTAGCATGGAGCTAGCCGCGGTCCTGAAACAACAGCGGCGTGCAGCCGCCGGTATCCGGTTCCCAGATTCGCCCGGACCGGGGCAATCTGGCCCCATAGGCTCCCATGTTAGGGAGTACCGGATTGCCCCGGATCAGGGAGAATCCAGGACAATCCGGGTAAATCCGGGATTCGGCTTTTTGGGGTGATTTTTCTCCCCGGACACAAAAATGTTGCTAGCAACATTTTTGTGTCCGGTGAGAATAATCCAAATTCTCCCTGATTCATCCAGAGAGATAGGAACCGGACGGCAGAGAGCTGCCATTCTGCTCCATCCGGCCCCCATAGTCTACTATGGGGCTAAAAACCAGTTCGGGGCTGTCTAGTTTACACTGGACAGCCCCGGACCGGACCTTGCCGTATTGTGAAGCCAGCCTTAGACACCAAGTTTTCTTATAAATTAGTGTCCTAAAGACTTTATGACCACTAGGCCTGCCTGATTGAAGATCCTCTCTAAGGCTGCTTTGTTTATTTTGCCAAATGTCCAGTCCCTGTAATATTTATTCAGTCAAATGTCCAATCATTTTAGTTCTGCATGCATATATTTTGAGTTTCATTCAATATCTTGTCATGCCATGCCTGATGAAGAGACTTGAGTTGTCTCGAAAGCTCGCCTTACAACATCATTTATTTTATTTTTGTTAGCCATTAAAAGGTATCACAACTACAAGATTTGTATCTTGTTTTTCACACTGAGAGCAATCAACATTTGCTATATAAAGAAGTGCTGATGCACTGCCCTGAAGGAACTAGTCACTACAATAAAAAGTAAAAAAAAGCTTTCAAAAATAGGAGAAAATAAAAAAACAGAAACATTCCAATCACCCCCTTTTGCCCCATTAAAAATAAAACAATGAAAATAAAACACATTTGGTATTTCTGCGTTCAGAAATTTCTGATCTATTAAAATACTAAATAAATTAATCCAAACGGTAAGCAGCGTAATGAACGCAAAATCAAACCACCAGTTACATTTTTTTGGCAACCACAATGACGCGCCCCAGGGCTCAGGTACTCGGCTCTCGGGCTATCTTCAGTCTGGGAAGTCACGGGTGGCCATCCCTGGGCCGTGGCCCTGGTGGTCAGCTCAATAAAGGGGGGGGACTATTTACAGGGAATTAAGTGTTTTTGTCTTCGTGACGCCACCTGCTGAGTCTGGTGATGCTCACCAGCGCCGCCACAGTCCTCCTGTGGTCGGTGGTATTGTGGCCTAGATGGATTAGTCCCCACAGGCGAGACTGGGCCCCCGGGGCAATGATGCTGTAAAGCAAACAGTTTATATAGAAAGGATGCAGCAGAGTCGAAACTTCACTTCACCGGGTAGCTTTACTTGAAAAACTTTCATTCAGCGATACAGTCTTTCAGCAGTTTAGCAGGTGTTGTAATGGCGAATGCTTTGGATGCTGCAATTGGGATTTCTTGCTGTAGATGGAACCCTCCTTTATGTTCCTTTTCCTTTCCTTCTTTCCTCTTCTGATTCCCCTCTTGTGAGTTCCTTGGGAGTCGGGGTCGTATTTGTGATATCCCCGTTTAATGGATTTTCTGTGAGCCTTGAAGGATCTCACACTTGCGGGCTCCGGTACCCGGTTTCCTTCCTATGGGGCAAACTCTTCCGTTACTCACTTCCCCATTCGAGTGAACTCTGCCTCTCTGAGATTGCTCTCTCTCTTTCTCTCTCTTTGGGATCTTTGCATTTTTTCTTGGGCCCCTCAGCCGAGGTGGCCCTCCTTGCTCCTTTAGGCTGGCTGCCTGGCTCCTTCCACAATCCCTCCTCCTCCAACTCTACTCTCCGACTGAGCTAGACTCCAACTAACTAGTTCCCCCTAGAGGTCATTATCTATCCTCCATTTTTTTTTTTTTTTACAAATGTCTGAATTTTGTTTCACCACTTAAATAAAAAAAAACTGTATATTTTTGATATCTACATACTTGTAATGACCTGGAGAATCATACTACTCTGTCAGTTTTTTCATATAGTAAACATGGTAAAAAAAAAAAGAATTGCACTTTTTTAAAAATTTCATCATACTTGGAATTTTTTTATACGTTTTACAGCACACTATATGGCATAATGTATGGTGTCATTCAAAACTACAACTGTCCACAAAAAACAAGACCTCATATGGCTATATTGATGGAAAAATAAAAATGTTATGGCTCCTGGAATAAGGGGAGGAAAAAATGAAAGGACAAAAATGGAAATTGCAAGATCTTGAAAGGGTTAAGGTTTTAGGATGACCTGTCACCCCTGGTGCTTTCCAAACTGAAAACACCACTGAATTCAGCATGTCTGCTGTATTCAGGGAAGGGGTCTCCTATTTTTCTACCCTTCCCCGTAAGCTGTAAAGTACACTTCATAAAGTATTGAGATAACGAGTCTGGAGGGCCTTACTGATTATAGAGTCATCGCAGTTCCCGGAGGTCCACCCGCCTCCTTCCTCTCTGTGCCGCCCCCGCCTGTGACATCAGTGCCGGAGCCCGCCCTACTCCAGATTATGCTGCATGCATACAGCAGGGCGGGCTCTGGCGCTGACATCACAGACAGGAGACGGCACAGAGAGGAAGGAAATGGGTGGACCCCCGGGAACAGCGAGGACAGCATAATCAGTAAGTCCCTCCAAACTCGTTATCTCTAAACTTTATAAAGTCTTTTTTTACAGCTTACAGGGTGAGTAGAAACATGGGAGACCCCTTCCCTGAATGAAGCAGACACGCTGCATTCAGTGGTGCTTGCAGTTTGGAAAGCACCAGGGGTGTGACAGGTCCTTTTTAAATAAGCCACAAGTTCAGTCATTATAATAAAAGAGACCTCGGCACACAATTAAGAGGAAAGGTGAAACCCAGTATGCAAGAAAAATTCTTGAAACAACGTCTTTGTTACGTGTTCATTTTAGTTTTATTTTTCAACAGTCCATGTTAAAATTCTTATATACAATGCGTTGACGTTAACGTTTCAGCTTTTACATTGCCTTCATCACGAATGCTTATATTCTGTACAATGAAATAACCAGGTTACATTCTCTTTTATGCAACGCATCTCAGAGTAAAAAAGCAACCAGAGTAAAGGAAAGAACCACCATGGGGGAAAAAAATCTAAATAACTGACAACAATAGAGTACATCAGCTGTATCACAACCTAATTGTGCTTATTAAAGGAAACCATAATTCTCAAATACGGTATGGGTCATTGTGATATATGATACCAATATCTAGTGGTTAAGAGATACTCAATATAGGACTTAGAGAAGGACCCCCCATGTGAAAAACGTATGTGGAAGGAATCATTGATAACATGTGCTTTTAAGCTTACCAAAACCGCAGGTTTAAGGACTCTTTTGAGGGGTAACCGATATCCACGTATAGGGTCGTATGTGGTAGTGACTCTATTGGTCTAAAATGATTAATATAAGACAATGTCAAAAATTACGTTATACCCTTGGGGAATAGTTAATAGTGGGTAATGTATAAAATACCTGAAGTTGTATGGGAACAAAATATAGACTGGTGGGAGCCCATAAGATGTATGACTAACAGTAAAAATATATTGAACCTGAATGTACAAAAATACATGACATTACATATAGAACGAGGCAAAATCCCCCATTGTGTTATATTAGTGAAAAAATGCTATACTAGATAATGTGTAAAATGGGCAAATACTTCTCCTCGCCTATATAAATCCTATCCCAAAGACCTGAAGAGATGTAAATGTTACTAACTCATAATCACAACATCTGATCTGGTTTAGTGCAAGTACCGTATATACTCGTGTATAAGCCGAGTTTTTCAGCCCAAAAATTGGGCTGAAAAGTCTCCCCCTCAGCTTATACACGGGTCAATACGGTAACTCAGGCTGGAGGAGGCGGGGGGAGGCTGCTGTATGAGCGGCCCCATCACGTGGGGCCGCTCATTATATATGCACTGCTTCCCCCTGTCAATCAGCGGCAGGGGGAAGCAGTTCATATATGGCCCCCAAATGCTGGCACTCGCCCCCCTCCTTGTAAGGCCCCCACCCGGCTGCTTAAGTTACCATCCTTGCGCTTCTGATCCGCGCCGGGCTCCATGCTCCGTCCTCGGCAGCATCCGGGGTCATGTGACCGGCCGGTCGCATGACGTCATCGCTTTTGGCTGGGGACCCCGGATGCAGCAGAGGACGGGACCGTGGAAGACCGGCGCGTATCAGAAGAGCAAGGATGGTAACTTAAGCAGCCGGGGGGGATGCTTATAACAGAGGGGGACGAGTGCCAGCATTTGGAGGCACATATCACTGCTGGGGCCTGTATATACCTGTGGGGCTGCTGTATACCCCTCTGGGGCTGCTGTATACCCCTCTGGGGCTGCTATATACCCCTCTGGGGCTGCTATATACCTATGGGGCTGCTGTATACCACTCGGGCTGCTGTATACCCCTCTGGGGCTGCTGTATACCCCTCTGGGGCTGCTATATACCCCTCTGGGGCAGCTATATACCTATGGGGCTGCTGTATACCACTGGGGCTGCTGTATACCCCTCTGGGGCTGCTGTATACCCCTCTGGGGCTGCTATATACCCCTCTGGGGCTGCTGTATACCACTGGGGCTGCTGTATACCACTGGGGCTGCTGTATACCCCTCTGGGGCTGCTGTATACCTATGGGACTGCTGTATACAGCTCTGGGGCTGCTGTATACAGCTCTGGGGCTGCTGTATACCTATGGGGCTGCTGTATTCCTATGGGGCTGCTGTATAGCTCTGGGGCTGCTGTATACACCTCTGGGGCTGCTGTATACCCCTCTGGGGAGGCTGCTGTATACCCCTCTGGGGAGGCTGCTGTATACCCCTCTGGGGAGGCTGCTGTATACCCCTCTGGGGAGGCTGCTGTATATACCTGTGGGGAGGCTGCTGTATATACCTCTGGGGAGGCTGCTGTATATACCACTGGGGAGGCTGCTGTATACTACCACTGGGGAGGCTGCTGTATACTACCACTGGGGAGGCTGCTGTATACTACCACTGGGGAGGCTGCTGTATACTACCACTGGGGAGGCTGCTGTATACTACCACTGGGGAGGCTGCTGTATACTACCACTGGGGAGGCTGCTGTATACTACCACTGGGGAGGCTGCTGTATACTACCACTGGGAAGGCTGCTGTATACCACACTGCTGGGGGCTGTATACCTGTGCTGGGGTCCACCCTCGGCTTATACACGAGTCAATAGGTTTTCCCAGGTTTTGGGGGCAAAAGTAGGGGGGTCGGCTTATACACGGGTCGGCTTATACACGAGTATATACGGTATAAGCACCTTTGATGTAAATGTGTCCTCTAATAATGGAGAGCCCGCCCTCTGGATCAAACAGGACTAATAATCTATGAGAATAGGGAATACTAAAAAAACACAGAAAGATATAACCCAAAGAACTTGTGTTGAAGGAACATAATCCTTCTGTGATACAGAGAATACCTGTAATTGCAGCCTTATTATGAAAATGTATTATGTTTCTTTATTTCTAAATTCAATTTGACGTATACACATGGTTTGGTGACTGACTATAAAAAGAATTTAGTATACTTTAGTTACAATTAAGACCATGTTTGCTTGAAACGCGTCAACTGCAATACCTCTCCTCTATCACAACTTGTTTTGTAGATTTTAATGCACCAAGTGAAGTAAGTATTCATGGACAATTTTTTTTTCTTCTAAGTCCACTATTATGGATATTTTATTGCTTGAAATGACGTTCACATTCAATATGGCAAGTTCATGAATTTGGGACCTGTCGGGACTCTATTCTTTCTGTTTTTGTAAACACAAATTACATTATTACAAGTAGTACAAAAAGCTTTACTTTATAGCACAGAGTAAGCAACCCACTGGGAGTGATAGTTACTCATGTAAACACAGAGTTCAGGAATGCACAGCTTTATTTTATACTTCATATATTGTAATGTATAGTTACCTAATACCTTTATTTTTATGGACGTCATATATTCAGAATGGAGCTACGGAAACCTACGGCCTGGTAGAATTAATATCTGCAAAATCTCATTATTAGCGTTAGACATTTCTTTTTATCTAAGGGTATGTGCACATGGATGTCAGCAGACTCACATTATTTTAAAAACAGAAGACATTTCAGGAAAACACCAGCAGTATTTTTCCTGAAGTGTCTCATTTGTCATCTTTTATGTTGGCTTTGCAGCGTCTTTTCCAACGATGTCTTTTTTCTTAAATTATATGTAAAGGCCGTTAACGATATTGTTGAAACGCAACGGATTTGTGAACGTTCTAACGATATTGTTTGTGTGTCCTTGCGTGTAAACGAATGATGTAGGATGGAAAAATCATTGGAACGGTCATCACAAAAATGAGATCCTGATGTCAAATCTATCGTTCATCGTCCAATTAACGCTGCATGAAGAAGCTACATCATTCACTGTGACACCTTTTTGAATGATGTCATTCAAAAATCTCCTATTCCTGAAACTTTAAAAAAATGTTCAGTCCTTGCTCTCCTATTTAACTGCTGCGTTGCCGAATGGGATATTGTTAACGATATCCTTGTGTGTGACAATGCACTAATGATGTCGGAACGATCTCTGTCACGTGATCGTTCTAAGGATATCGTTAACGATATCCTAGCGTGTGAAGCGGCCTTTAAAGATAGTGGTGACTTCCAATTGGAAGGTACCTGAAGAATGGTGAGGTCACTTCTTGAAGCCACTTTACAGATTTCAAAAACTGAAGCAATTTAAAGAAGTTACAAAAGACTGAACGTGTGCACAGCAAGCAGTTTTGATATTACAGAGCAAGTGTTTTTTTGCACTTTTTTAGCTCTGTTTCAGGTGGGTTCCAGGCAAAAGCCACCTCAAGAAGACCGTGTGCAGATATCCTGAGGGAGCAGTACTGATGAACAATTATTATCATGGACCAAATCATTGCGTGAACAAAACCTCAGCATCCTTTAGCTTTTTTTATTGTTCGAGATGAGACTAGCTCATTCAAGTCTTATGGGCGCACAAAAAAATTCAGATTCCATACAGAGCCACCGCATAGCATCCGATATAACAGATTCATTGCAATTCTTTAACATGAGAAACTGTATTTGGTCTTGTAAATTTTTAATAACTGCTGCTGTATAAGAACAGATTGTATAGGGATGCCAAATGATAAATAATTATTCACGTTTTCTGGATGAAATTCAGACAATTTTTTTATACAGTTATGTAAACTCAACCTAAGAGTTGAAAGGATTAGACATAATTTCTATGGATTTAATTTGATTCCCATTCAGGAAAACCAGTTTATTCTACATATATCCCAATTCACCGGTGAATAGTGTGCTATTATATTTTCATGTAATTCTTTCAAGCACTTAAGGTGGATTATTCTCACATAAAAATAATTAGGCTACATTCTTATTTCCATTTGGACATTCCATTTATCTGATAATCGGAATTCATGTGCAAAACGGATCCACTGCATTACATGAATACAAACGGAAGCATAGGAACCCCACTGATTACTAGGGGGTCCCCACGGTTCAAGATTGCGCCAGTTTTTAGAAGTGAAGACAAATTGCATCTCACAGAACAATTTCTTCCGTTCTAAAAACTGACATGAAATGTAAATCCAGAGAAAACCCATTACAATCAATGGAGTCCCTCTGGTTTCATTTGCATCATTAATGCAGCTGGTCCTTTTAGCACATTTGTCTGTCTCTCTAGACAAACGGAATCTACAAACACATATGTAAATTTAGCTTGAGAAGCATTAGAAAATGAATAAACATAGAAAAGACAAATGTCACAAAAGTCATCAAGGAACATAAAAAAGGCATGGTGAAGTTCTTAATATTTAACACACAGAATATTATCATTTCTTCTACTAATAGGGATATCGAGAGCATCATATTCTGGAAAATTACAATTTAGTTTCAATAAATATTCTGCTAAATATCATTTTATAAATTCATAAAAATTGATACATTCTATATTTTATGCTTTATTTGTATCAACAATTTCTGATTTATTGTCAGTATATAATCATTATCTGCAATAATTAAGATTTCTCTACAATTCATAACATAATCACAATTATATCTGACCAAATATATCGGTACAAAATATGTTTATAGACGTTATAGCATGCAGACTATTACACATCAGCCCTGTCTTGTCTGTTCTAGCTGCAGGAAAAGCAAGCAGCTGGCTCATATCTCTTTGTTTCTCCTACAAGAAATTCTGTGGAATGTCATGTGATAAATTTATGCGTTAACATCTTGTGATCGAACACATTTATATTCACCAATCGCCAATCTTTGCACTATAAAATCATTTCAGCCTACCGTTGTTCATTGTAGCAAGATTAGCTTTTCTTTCCATTTTTTTTTTATTTCCTATGTAGCAATTACTAAAAAGACATCAGCTCATGGATATAATTGGAATGGATATCTGCAGCATTCTGCGTGTCTGTGCTGCCTTTGGAGTAATCTTAGCTTGGCTTTATGAGAAGGGATGGGGAATAGTTGAAATGGTTTCGATGGTAAAAGGCCAAATGAGGCATCATGCTATTTACTGTGTTAGGCACAGTATAAATTACCGGTCTAATACGGAGAGAAAAAAATACATTTTGAAGCAGAAGCCTCCATGTCTGAGCACTGCAGATACTGTATGGTATGTTTCTTTCTTCAGTAAATGAAACTCAGCATATAATTGTTGCTGAGCCCAAGGCTCAGTTTATAGAGTTCCTGCGCTTGGTAAAATGCATTCTTCTGCTTTATCTGGAAAACACAGCGGTATCTAAATTCTTACTGTACGTATACTAAATATTTTCCAGAAATAGAAACAGTTGTTATAGCAAAGCAACACCATTCATTTCATAAAAAAAACATAAAAAAACCTATCTAGCCAAACAAGCTGCACATCAGTTATTATTTATAGTAACCGCAAAAACGAAGTAAATTAGCAATAATAATATATTATTTATCTAACATATACAAATGCTTAAATATAAAAGTAACACAGGACCGTTGTTGCCGCAGTTATAAATGTGTATTATTTATATAATGTACCAATAATCACAATTTGATAGAATTGTTTTATTGGGAGTCTGAAACCAGAAGTGTCTAACATAGAATTAGGGGTTAGTAATAGGGGTGATAACCTAGAACTTTCATGAAGAGAGTGGATCTTGCTATTATAAGATTACAAAACCTACAGTGGTGCTTGAACGTTTATGAACCCTTCACAATTTTCCATATTTCTAGAAAGTAACTTCTCTGAACATAACTGTCAAACTCCACCAGACGCAAAATCTCTACACAGATTGGCTGGTGGCCACTTACTGCACCCTTATCTACTCCTCATTTTCTCAAGAGGGCTTGACCATCATTGCAAATAAGTACCTGTACTTTCTATCACCCCCACCTCATTGTAGACTGTAAGCTCTTACGAGCAGGGTTGTCATTATTTTTTGCTTTAATTATTGTATTTTCCACAACTGTTTCTTATGATTGTTTGTATATGAATCTCTGATTTGTAAAGCACTGCAGAATATATTGGCTCTATATAAATAAAGATTATTATTATTATTATTAAAGTAAAAAATGTTTGTACCGTGTTAGCCATTAGATAGAAAAATATTAAAATCTAAGAGTTCTCAGTAGTTCATACTTTATAATGGCTAACTGCACAGATGGTAACAAATAGCAGCTTTCGAGATTCTAAGGCCTCTTCATTAGGCTAATGATGACGAGACCTTAAAGGGACACTGTCCGGTCATTTTTCAGTATGATACTAATATTACCCTTGAATAGGGCCTAGGCAGACCTTTTAAAAAACATGTTAAATCATTATTCGGCAATGACTGCTCTCTCTCCCCAGTCCCCCACGCCAAGTGCCTTGGGGTTATCCTTGACTCTTCCCTCTCCTTCAAGCCCCACATCCAGGCCCTTGCCACCTCCTGCCGACTCCAGCTCAAAAACATCTATAGGATCCGCACTTTCCTTGACCACGACACTGCTAAAACCCTTATTCACACTCTCATCATCTCCCGCCTCGACTACTGCAACCTCCTGCTCAGCGGCCTCCCCAATATCTTCCTTGCACCTCTCCAATCTATCCTGAACTCCGCTGCCCGCCTAATCCATCTGTCTCCCCGCTACTCCCCTGTCTCCCCCCTTTGCCAACCCCTTCACTGGATCCCTACTTCCCAGATTTAAAACATTAACCATGACATACAAAGCCATTCACAACCTGTCCCCTCCATACATCTCTGACATGGTCTCCCGATACCTACCCTAATGCAACCTGCGATCCTCCCAAGAGCTCCTCCTCTACTCCCCTGTCATCCCCTCTTCGCACAACCGCATACAGGATTTCTCCTGTGCTTCACCCATACTCTGGAATCCACTGCATTTTGCCTTCTCCATGTTGATTTAAGAAATGTACTGTTTCTGTATGTATTTGTCCTTGTGTTTTAATCTGTAAAATTTAAATAATTGTAATCTTTGTAACTAAATTGTTTGTGCCAGGGAGAGGTGGATTTACAATTTTGCTCAAAAGTTTACATACCCCGGCAGACTTTTTTGCTTTCTTGGTCTTTTTTCAGAGAATATGAATGATAACACAAAAACCTTTTTTTTCACTCCTGGTTAGTGGTTGGGTGAAGCCATTTATTGTCAAACTACTGTATTCTTTTTTTAACCCTGCTCTTCCATCCAATCAAAAATGACCGAATTTGAAGTTTTTAATTTCATTTTTCACTTGTTCATGAACCACCATGTTCACATACAGTATAATAATGCAACAGGTATTCAAATAAAACACTTACATTAGCTAAAAATCAAGACTTTAATAGGTCCAATCAAAAATTACCAGAATTTATAAGTGTATAGTAGACCCGAACAGAACAGCAAGGTTAAATCATAATCACAACCAAAATCATATAAATGGCCCTGATCAAAAGTTCAAATGCCTTGGTGATATTGGTCTGATAACATGCACACAAGTTGACACAAATGGGTGTGAATGGCTAATAAAGGTAAGATCCTTACCTGTAACCTGTTTGCTTGTAATCAGTGTGTGTGCATAAAAACTGAGTGAAATTCTGAGATCCAGACAGACTCTTGTATCTTTAATCCTGCCACTGACATTTCTGGATTGTGAGTCATGGGGAAAGCAAAAGAATTGTTAATGGATCTATGGGAAAAGATACAAAAAGATATCCAAATAATTGATAATGCAAGTCAGAAGTGTTCAAACTGTTCAAACAACAAAAATTTCGGCCACAACTGCCAGGAAAATTGTTCAGGATGCAAAGAAAAACCCACAGACAACATCAGCTGAAATACAGGACTCACTGAAAACTAGCTGTCTGATTGAGTTGCCAAAAGAAAGCCATTACTGACCAAATACCACAAAGTATCTCACCTACAATACGCCTAACAGCACAAAGACAAGCTTCCAAACTTCAGGAACAAGGTAATTTGGAGTGATGAGATCAAAATTTAATTTTTTGGCCGCAAACATAAACGTTACATTTGGAGAGGTATCAACAAGGAATATGATGTAAGGAACACCATTCCTACTGTAAAGCACGTAAGTGGATCGCTGATGATGTGGTGATGTGTGAACTACAAAGGCACAGGAAACTTGGTCAAAGTTGAAGGAAAGTTGAATACAGCACGTTATCAGAAAATACTGGAGGCAAATTTGCACTCATCAGCCCAGAAACTGTGCATGGGATGTACTTGTATGTTCCAACATGACAACGATCCAAAACACAAGGCCAAGTCGACCTGTCATTGGCTACAGCAGAACAAAGTGAAGGTTCTGGAGTGGTCATCTCAGTCTCTTGACCTCAATATCATTGAGCTACTCTGGGGAAAACTCTAGCACGCAGTTCATGCAAGAAAGCCCAGGAATAGTGATGGGCGAATCCTAAATTACTCGGAATCGCTTGACTCTAGCGAGTCCGAGCACAGGACTCGCTACTCATTGCGAGTCTAGCGAGTCCAATGTTAATGAATGGGGAAGCGAGTAATAGCGAGTAGTGTGAGATTTACAAATCGCAGATGTGTCTCGGAAGCTTCAGCCTGAAGCAATCCTAGTTTTGTCATTTATTTGCATTGGACTAGTTTACTTTGTAAGTAATCCTGGGAAACTCGCACAGATAAGAGTCCTGTCTGCTCTGTGTGCTGGCTGCCAGCTCCAGGGTCCTAGAGCCCGCCTGCTGCCTGATGTAGCAGAGCTGAGATTGTTCTCAGTCTGCTCATTCCCTGTGTACAGACATGAATGTCTGTGCACAGAGATGATGTAGCAGAGCTGAGATTGTTCTCAGTCTGCTCATTCCCTGTGCATAGACATCTATATCTATGCACAGGGGATGTAGCAGAGAGGACATCGCGTTTTGGACTGCGTCGGACGGAAGAGGATTTTTTTAATTAAAGGTGGAGTCCCTAATGGCTTTTTTTTTTATTTCTAATAAAAAAAATTTTTTGTGTTGTGTTTTTTTTAAAACAATTTAATAGAAATTCATGGCAGTCATGTCTAATATTGGCGTGACCGCCATAAATTTCGGGCTTAGGGCCAGCTGATAATACAAAGCTGGCCCTAACCTCTTTATTACCCAGCGTGCCACCGCTACCAGCGCCGCTGGAAGAGCGGGGTTCAGTGCCAGAGGATGGCGCTTCAATGAACGCGCCATCTTCTGGGGCGGCTGCGGGCTGCAATTTGCAGCGGGGGGTGCCCAGAAAGCTTGGGCATCCCTGCGCTGCGGATTCCAGCCCCCCCTGCTTAGCTGTACCTGGCTAGACATAGAAATTGCGCGGAGCCCCACACATTGTTTTTTAATTATTTCATGAAATTCTGAGATTCTGACTCTGAGACTCTGACTCTGAGACTCTGACTCTGAAATTCATGAAATAATAAAAAAAAAATGCGTGGGGCTTCGCGCAATTTCTATGTCTAGCCAGGTACAGCTAAGCAGCTGGGGGCTGGAATCCGCAGCGCAGGGATGCCCAAGCTTTCTGGGCACCCCCCGCTGCAAATTGCAGCCAGCACCCGCCCCAGAAGATGGCGTGTTCATTGAAGCGCCATCCTCTGGCGCTGAACCCCGCTCTTCCAGCGGCCCTGGTGGCGGTAGCACGCTGGGTAATAAAGGGGTTAATACCAGCTTTGTTATACAAGCTGGAATTAAGCCCGAGATTCTTAATGTCAGGCCACGTTTGACCCAGCCACTAAGAATCTCCAATAAAGGGTTAAAAAAACACAACACAGAGAAAATTTTTTATTAGAAATAAAAAAAAAAGCCATTAGAGACTCCATCTTTAATTAAAAAAATCCTCTTCCGTCCGACGTAGTCCAAAACGCGATGTCCTCTCTGCTACATCCCCTGTGCATAGATATAGATGTCTATGCACAGGGAATGAGCAGACTGAGAACAATCTCAGCACTGCTACATCATGTCTGTGAGCAGGTGGGCTCTAGGACCCTGGAGCTGCACAGAGAAGACAGCTGGACTCAGCTCGCAATGAAACAGCAGTTATTTGCGAGTTTCCCTGCTATCACTGGCACTGTAGCCGAGTCTAATGCAAACAATGGCAATCCTAGTTTTGTCAGCGTTTCTGACAAAACTAGGATTGATATTGATTTGCATTGGACTCGTGCGAGTAATCACTGGGAAACTCGCAGAGTACCGAGTCCTGCGAGTCCCTTACTACTCGCCGAGTAACGAGTCCTAGCGAGTAGATTCGCCCATCCCTACCCAGGAATTTACAGGAACTGGAGGCTTTTTGCCAAGAAGAATGGTCAGCTTTACCATCTGAGAGAATAAAGAGCCTCATCCACAACTAACCACAAAAGACTTCAAGCTGTTATTGATGTTAGAGAGGGCAAAACACGGTATTAAGGACGGAGATATGTGAACTTTTAATCAGTGTTATTTTGAGGTTTTTTGTTGTCATTATGATTTTAAAAGAGAAAACATAGTAGTTTGACAATATATAACTTCACTCAACCACTAACCATGAGTGGAAAAAATGTTTTTGTGTTATCATTCATATTCTCTTAAAAAGGCCAAGAAAGCAAAAAATCTGCCGGGGAATGTAAACTTTTGAGCACAACTGTATAGCTACAACTTACAAGTAACATGATCATTAGGCCCACAGAGCCGCAGTCTGCATGAAACAGCCCTCGCTTGCCAGCACTTTCATTTTTGTGCAATCAGTAAATCGCTGCTACCTCTTCACCAACTACTGAAGACATTTTTGGTATATGTGCCTTTTAAAATTGTCAGAATAAATTCTATAAGTTTTATTATGGATCTGAGGCTGCTGGATTTCTTAATTTGTTCTACTTGCACACTCTTCCAGCTGGGATTCACTGCTGAGCACTGAGACCATCAACACAGCTTTAGCTCTATCAGGAAATGTAATTAGTGGACGTAAAATGAAGAGTTTCATTAGCTGTATGCTAGTTTTCCTTTTTCCTTTGTTTGTGTCTGGATCTGTTAAATATTTGATAAAAAAAATTGTTACACAATCAAATCCAAAGATAATAAAATAAAAAAAGGAATTTTAATTTGGGCAGTAATCAGAGAAATGTACTTTAAATATCAAGAGAATGCCTATATTGCAGATTCTATCACATTTGATGGGAAAAATGAGGCAGCCTACAGCAATATGTTGGAGTGCATGATATTTGATTGTGATAATCTTTTTACTAGAAGTATGCTGGAGAAGGTTAGGCCACTATCAGTACAACAAATGTATTATGAAATGCAACAGATATTGGTGAAATAAAGTTATACTTGCTTGTGTTATAATTTATGCTAACTTCTTTTGTAGGCTTTAGCCCCTTCCCGACCCTTGACGTAATATAATGTCATGGGTTGGGTCCCAGTGTTTGATGTAAGCTCTGGTGCAGCGCTTCCTGTCAGTGGTTGGCAGGCCAAGTGAAAGCAAGGGTTATGTCCTGATGTGCTGCAGCTCATCCGGACATGGCACAAGCGATCGGAGCCTGCAGAAGTGTGGCGCACTATGGGGCACTGTTAAATAAAGAATGAATTGCAAAATAAAGTTTTTTAAAATATGAAAAAAAACACAAAAGTTCAAATCACCCCCTTTTCCCCCATTCAAAATAAAAGTATTAAGACAAAAAAACAAAACACATATTTGGTATTGCAACGTTCAAAAATGGCCGAACTATCAAGATATAAAATCAATTAATGAGAGCCGTAAACTGTGTAATGGAAAAAAGGTTCAAACGCCAAAATTATTTTTTTTGATTGCCAAAACATTGCTATAAAATGCAATAACGGGCGATCAAAACTGCACACCCACCCAAAAATGGTATCATTAGAAACATCAGCTCAAGCTGCAACAGATAAGCTGTCACACAGCCTCAGATCCCGAAAAATGAGGACGCTATGGGTCGCAGAACATGACTCAAAAAGTGTGATTCTTTTATTTTCAAACTTCTGAATTTTTTTTCACTACTTAGATACCAGTAAAAGTAACATGTTTGAAATCTATAAACTGGTACCAACTCGAGGCATCACAAGGTCAAGTCCATTTTACCATTTAGTGATCATGGCGAATAAAAAACAAAAAAATATGTGTAATTGCACTTTTTTTTTGCAATTTTACCGCACTTGGAATTTTTTTCCCATTTTCCTGTACACTATATGGTAAAATAAATGATTGCATCTGAAAGTACAACTCGTCATGCAATAATCAAACCATCATATGTCTATATTGCTGGAAAAATAAAAAAGTTATTGCTCTTGGAAGCAGGGGAGCAAAAAATGAAAAATGAAAAATTGCCGGGTGGTGAAGGGGTTAATAAATCAAATTGGGTGTTTGTAGCCCCACTTTACTACATTCAATTTTCTAATAATTTTTAAAAAGTGTTGAGATGGAAATAAAGTTAGAATTTTTAGAAAGACCATGGTATCGACCTCTATAATTTGCTGAGCGAAGAAGAGCACCTGTTAACTCAAGAAATTTATATTGCCTCACCATGATATCATCATCAGATGATATGATAGAGACAATCACCTTGAGGACCTCAGAAAGACCATTTTGAATCAGGGCCACCATCCGAGAGCAATCGAGAACCAGATTACAAGAGCCACCAGAATATCAAGGAATCATCTCCTATATTACAAAACCAGAGAAGAAAACAATCCAAGTCTGGAGGTGCTAAAAGGAGCTGCACGGAAACTGCAACCACTCCTACAAAAAGATGCCCGACTAAAATCAATATTTCTGGATCCCCCACTCTTGTGTTTTAGACAACATCCGAATCTAAAAAACATCATTGTCAGAAGCGCCCTGTGCTCTCCAACAGCAACACGAACCTGCAACCAGAACAGGCGCAAAACCTGTCCTTCTGTAATGACAACGGACAAGATAAAGATTCCCAGGACAGATCAGGACTACAAGATCCCAGATAACTTCAGCTGCATCACTAGCAATTTGGTGTATTTAATTATAAGTAACAAATGTTCAACAGGTGGCATGTACGTAGGGGAGACCAGGAAAAAATTCAGAACCAGAATGAATTCTCATCGCCACTCAATAAAAGAAAAGCGTATGGATCTACCTGTAGCAAAGCATTTTTCTAGCCCTGACCACAGTTAAACCGATATTAATCTGCTCATTTTAAAAAGCAACTTCAAATCACAGAGAGAGAGAAGAATTTGGGAATACAAATTGATAACGACCTTTGACACATTCAAAACAGGATTAAATGTCTCCCATGGATTTATGGTTTTTACATAAAATGAAAGGGCATTTGGGGATATCACATCTTCAAACAAACTCCATTTAGAGGACAATGAACTTTTGACACTTTCTGTGTGAACTGTCTTGCACCGATTTATGACTTTCTGCTCTTGCTGGGGAATCTTCAGGTCTCCACAGGCCACTAATCATAGAACAATAATACAATCGGTTCCTCTTATCTTGGAATTTCGACTTCACCTTATCTTCCCAGCTCCTTTCCACCTCCCTGGCCTGACTCATCTTTGCGTCTACTGTCATATTTACTGCATCATCTGGCCCTTTGCTTATGTATATATGTGTGTGTCTTCAGAATTTGTGTCATTATCAGCCTGATGAAGGGGCCATAGTGTCCCGAAAGCTTGCTATGTTTACCATCTTTTCAGTTAGCCATTAAAAGGTATCAACCACTGAGGACACTCAAATTCTAATATTTTTCATGATATGATCAGTAATTCTTGTTGCTCACATCTGCTTCAGACTCCAACCCAGAATGCTGTGACTCTCGGCCTTGTCATAGGAAAGGTGCAAACCAGAAATGAGTTGAGATGCCATCTCCACTGTCATGAATTTTTTAAATTTATACAACTAAAGTTTTAATTTTTTATTCCAAAGCTGCAAGCATGGAGTCACCCTCCCTTTCTTTTCAGATCACCTGTTAATAGCTTCATTTGTAAATGTATCTTTTTATGTGCTACACAACTGGAATAAAATAATATTGTATTTGTAATTTGTTACACCAAGGGTTAATTCCCCACACAACTCACAATACTACACTAGTGCCTCAAGGCCAGAAGGGGGACCTAAAGCTGCTTCCCTGTATATTCTGGTGTGGAGAGGAAGTGGTAGTTAGTTTAGTGCAGGGCAGCACTGAGAAAAGGCCCTGGGTGTAAAAGGGGTCTTGTTAGACCCAACCCACGGTCCACTGTCCACTTCCAGGCCGGCCAAGGTCTGAGGTAAGGAGTAGGGGAAGTAGAGGAACACACCCGGGACACAGAGTTACCCTATAACTCACCCCGCTGAAGCACAAAGACCAGATACCGGATCCGAAATTGTGCCTGACACAAGCAGCACAGTAAACACCGGACTAGTGGAGGTTACATATCTTCACTATGCCACAGCGAAGCAACACGGCGGGGTCAAAAAACACAAAGTTAAGACTCAAGTTGCCTAGCAAGTGGGAACCGGTGAGAGGAGACAGGGCCGGCAGCAGGGCCACACACAAAGCGCAGGCATAGGAAGCCAAGGACCCGATCAGGGTGGGAGCAATCCGGCCCCGGTACAGACTCCGTGGACAATATCTACTGAACAACATCCGCAGTAAAGACTTGAAAAACTACAAAACCATGAGTCTGTGTGATCCTTGCAAACCCTGTTCTCCCTCACAAACTGTCATCTCTACTACTACCCCTGCCCTGCATCCATCTATAGACTATTATCATCACTGCCCCGGGGAACCAGGCTCTGACCGTGGAGAGCCGTTACATCACCGGCTGCCAAACATCATCCCCGGAGATTCTGCAGCACCCTGACCACAACCCGTGGGTGGCGTCACGACTTTCTCCCCTGTAAATAACCCCCATTACTTGTGGGCTCTGGACACGGATACCCCGTGATACCCCCGGTCCAGTACCAAGTACCCTTTCCCAGTGGGCTCCACAGTAGTATTTTGTTCCTCCTCTCTCTCTGTAGCTTCTGTGATGTCAGTTTCCCCTACTTTCTTCCCCATATAAGCATCCTGCAGCCATCTTAGATAGCCTCGTCTTTCTGCTCTGTAAGAATCACCCTTTATACCTGCCATATTTTGTGTTAATACAAATTACTCAGTGAAAAGCATCTCCACATCTCCTGGATTCTTATTACAGTGTCTCTGTGACTGAGTTTAAAGCTATCTGAGGACACTTACATGTCATAGGAATATCAAAAGAATGGATTGTTCAAGCACCTAATACTAGCACTGTAACGTGGATCCAGAATATTAAATGTAATGAGCAATTAAGTGGCTTGGCATATAGAAAAGATCATGTAATATAGTAACATTAGATGATTAGTAACTATTGTCTTTCATTCCTTTTGTAAGTCAATGATATTGTTTCATTTAAGTTAATCATACACAACAGAATAGTGTTGGCAGAATCATATAAACTATCTGACCATCAATATACCAGGCTAAACTAGTAGATCAGGGAAGTAACTTAAAAAATGTAAATGAACAGTGTTGGTTTGCACAAAATGATAAGTAATTAGATGTAAACAGCCCACCATACATGTGTAATTTTAGCTGACAACGGCAAAAAATCCAATAAATCATATATTCCATGGCCTGACAAACAGTGAACAATCGTGTAATTTTCAAACAATGATAGGTTAAGGTGTGTAAAACAATCTATTTAGGCCAATTTATACATTTTGTGTATGACCAGCTTTGCATAATGAACCTTCTGTATAATTAGTGACACAATAGTAAAAGGTACTGTGTATAGACACACCTTCTAATAAGTAGGTTCCACCATATCAGACACACCTATTGTTAACGGGCACATAAAATCAATTTTGAAGGCATGCAATGTCCATGTATTATGTCATTCAACTAGGATATCACCTTTCCAAATAGTACATTTGTTCAATTTCTTTCCAGCAAGAGCTATGGCAGATACTTGTAATTACTGCTCTCATGGTGTAGGAGCTTCTAGGAACAATGAGAAAGCCCATAACTTTACAAACCAGAACTAATAGGCCATTTTCATATTATGTACTTATCTTCTTTGTAACAAACTTCAAACTGGCTGTAGAATAATGTCAGTGAAAGAACTATTCATATAATATTTCATTTATTTACAGTGATTCAGCACACACTGCTATTGATCCCCATACAGTGTCATACCGGGGTGGCAGGGGCCCACTGATCAACTACATGCTAATATTACATTCACAACTTTACCTATGCTTATAATAATATACCTTTATATCTACATAGTGAAACAAGTGTATTGCACCAAATACTAAGTATGTTTTGGGGAGGTGGGGAGTAAGTGAACCACTGCTAAGGGGCCCGCCGGAGGATTCTCCTGCTCTCCTGTGGCCCAGTCCAAGTCTGCCCCATAGCACTAGCACTGAGTGTCCTGGAATCATGCATCAGTGCCCTGCACACTGGTTGTTTGATAGATGGATATTAGAGATAAGCTGACCTGTTGAAATTTCAATTATCTGACTTTGCAGAATGTTGGCAAAAAATTTTCAGCACATCTCAATACTGGAAAGTGTGTAATTGCTAGGAAAATATAAGTGGGTAAAAGGAGACAAAGGACCCCACTAACCATAAGAGCTTAAACCAGGGGTCCCCAACTCCAGGCCTCGACGGCCGCCAACTGTGCATGTTTGCAGGATCTCCTTAGTATTGCACAGGGGTTGGAATCATTACCTTTGCGTTTGATCACATTAACACCTGTGCAATACCAAGGAAATCCGGAAATCCTGCACTGTTGTCGGCCCTCGAGGCCTGGAGTTGAGGACCTCTGGCTTAAACTCTACAGGTCTGCAGGAGAGGGAGAGGGCCCTGCTGACATTAGGAGCTTAAACTCTACAGGAGAGGAGAGAGGGGTCCCCACTGACCTTAAGAGTTTACACTCTACAGGAGAGAAAGAGAGGACCCCTCTGACCATTGGAGCTTACGCTCTACAGGAGAGAGAGAACCCCACTTATCATATAAGCTTACAATCTACAGTAGAGTAAGGATCCTGTTGATCATAGGAACTTACACTCTACAGAAGACAGAGAGACTTACCAAGTGATTTAGGAGATGGAAAATGACTCTGCCTTACAAACTGTCCTCAACTGGGAAATAATGATCCGTGATGGCCAAGGTACAGACCACCACTATACAAAGTGTGTAATCTGCTGGATGTCATATGTGCAGGGCATTATGGGGAAGCTTGCGTGTCAATACAAAAGGACGTGTACTCGCGCGCTCATGCTTTAGCAGTATGGGACATGGTGCTGTGGAAGTTTTTTTATATTTTGTGACCGCTAATCGAACCTCAGAATATTTGAGTTGGTGTGAAACTGTGCATCTCAGGAAATTAGACTCAAACTTGATCTTCCGCAGATTTATTCACTCATCTCTAATGAGTATACATTAGTTAGATACAAGGAAATTCATTTTTGCATTATTCCTGCATAAAAGGAGAAACTGTGTACTAGGGATGTTTATTAATGGGTTTGGCTAAACATGGTGAATCTGCAGTAGTTTAAAAGTAGATGGGTTTTAGCTGTGTAATGAGGTGAGCAATTCAGACTGTATCATAGAAATGGATATGGAAATGAACTGTGCACAGTCCGCTACTGCCCCTTGTGGACAAGTGCTGAAACAAACGCAGGGAAGTGTGAAATTCCCTTTTTAGCAAATGTGTTTACTCAGGAAGAGAGAGCAGCAGGAAGTCAGTGCAGATCCAGAGCTGAGCCAGGGAAGACCTGCGTGTGGATGTCTGTTGAAAGTGGACTACTTTGCTACACCTTGCCGGAAAAATCACCCCGCAGAGGCCCCCGTGACTGATCCTGGGCCACTGGACTTTGGTGCTGTGACTCTGGCCGCTCTGCAAAACCTTGCCCGCCGAGCACCCGGAGTGCATGTGCAGGGGCCGTGACCGACATAAGGGAGCCATTTGTACTGCCGTGATCTCCCTCCTGCTACTCGAGGTGCCCCCGAGACTGAGAGAGACTTCTGTACTGCTGTGGGCCCCCTTCTGCTGCTCGGTGTGCCCTGGAACTGGGAGAGACTAACAAAGAAAGATTCCGTTACCTGCGGAAGGAGACCAAAGAAGAAGACTGAGGAGTTTCCCCCTTCAGCGCTGCACCGGGACCCGTCCTCGTGAGATCCCCAGGCCTGCGACTTGGGAGCGACATCTTCTTCTGTGATAGACTGGTACGTGATTTTAGGGAAAATTAGGGAAATATACTTTCATTGTTGTGTTTTTTTCTTTTCTTGCGGCGTACCCAGAAGAAGTGAAGATCCAGAGACTCTAATATATACAAGTGCGCATATAGTTCGGTTGACTGTGATATAAACATGTTTGCCAGTAAAGAAACGTTATTATCGGTTAAACCTGAGTATGGGGATTCTGTTGAGAAAGATCATACACACACACCCGCGACCTTACCACCGGTCGCTTCAACTGTAAGGGCATAATCATCAGCAGGCCAGTAGATTCCCAGAAATATATGCCAGAAAGAAGCTTTAATTACAGCAGAGATGTGCACAAAGGGAGTCCCTTAAGGTCGCTTTACATGTCACGATATCGCAACCCAACTACGATAAAAAGTCACGTGGTGCGGGCGTTGCAGTTGATATCGTTCATTGCGTTGTGTCGTGTAAATGGGCAACGCAACTCAAAAACGATGCAACTACGATATCGTTTGTGAATTGTGCATGCTCTTCAACCGTGCAATATTGGCTAGGCGATGTGGCAGGATCGTGCTGTGTGACAGCGCAACCATAATTTGGAGTGCAACTTCCCTTATTCACTCCAATGTTAATTGGTCGTTCCCTGAGTTGTTCAGGCACAGTGTGAAAAAGGGGCGTACGACATCGTAGTTTCGTTGCCTGCCGATATCTCCCTGTGTAATATCTCCTATGCGATTTTGGACAAGTGCCAAAAACGTGCACGCTCCCGTGAAATCGTATGCAATATCGGAACGATATTGCGACGTGTAAAACGGCCTTTAATTTGTTTAACCCAATTTCAGGTGTGCACATGTGAAAAATCAAAAAACACTTGCCCTGAAGTAAAATTCATTAAACATCTTCCTAATAAATTTGAGGCCTTAATACAAAGCAGGTCGTATTAGACAATATCTGTTCCTAGAATAACCCTTGAACGTCAAAAAAATCCACAATCATTTTCAAAATTTAGAGGTGATGTCTGCATGTACCTATACCTAATACCTATAATTTTAGAATATAGATAAATATATGAATTTTCTGTATGGTTTCCATGTAGTATACCTAGTATTATTAATACGCAATACAAACAACATGCAATAATACACATAACATAGAAGCAGGATCACATCAGGCTACACACATCTGATGGGCCCCATTCATCCAAGGTGTTTATGTCACAATTCGTTCATAAAACATCTTGAAATATTGCAAAATATTTGTGCAACCATTTTGGCCTTTTTATACCAGCTTCTCCAAAGCGGTTGGAGTGGAGCAAAGTGTGACAGAACCCACCTTGCTAATTCATCAAAATTTACTCCACTTTTGTAAATTATGTCAGATATAATCTTCAGTCCCTCAATAGAGTAATATTTCTGGGTGGCCCTTGCCAGCTGTAAAGTGCACCTATTTCATTAAGAGATGTGCACCTCTTACTCCAACAGTGCCTTCACTAAGACTGGTATACAAACACTTAATAAATCAAGACCCCAATCTTTTTTTTACATAAGAGGCTGCTTGAACAACCAGACAAATGTGGCAATTAACACTACATTATTTAAGCATTATAGTACATAAAGATTAAAATTAATAGTACACATTCTCAGCCCTGGAGAAAAAATGCTCTTTGGGCAGCAAGGTCACATTCTTTCTGATATAGGAGTCAAGTGTGCTAATAAAATGATGTCGAACTGGCCCCGTCCCATAGATAATGATCACACCCAGGAGAGGCAAAGTGTAGGCTCTTTTTTACGTCTGTGATCATCGGCCCGATCTCATATCACAATTCATTGACTGGCCAGTGGCCATGCATCTCCCAAATGTGACAGCTTCATTTATTCCTATGAGGCTGTCACACCCGGGTTGGGAGTCGTGTGGCCAGTCCTTGCATTGCAATCTGAGATCAGACCAGTGATCATGGATATCTAAAAGAGCACTTATATTATGCAGGTATTGTACTTAGTTGTCAATTTTCTTGGTTTCCATGAATATTTCAAGGTAAATGTCATAGTGTTCATAAAGTGTTTATCCTCAAATAACATTATGCAATGTATTTCAATTACTGTGCAGGTCTGCTTGCTTACTTGTGTTGTAAGTTTTCAGTTTCTTGCTATACTATGACTCATGATGAAGGCTTCATTGTGAAAGGATGTAGATACTGAAATGTTCCCTGTGAGCCTCATACATTACTGCTAGTTTCATCTCTGCTGCACCAATGAATCCCTTTTTCATCAAGCAATTGTGTGTATTCAGTTTACGGAAACCAAACAAGGTTACTCCACCATAGCACAATTACTTACCTAGGTTACTTTATGTTTCTAAGTAACACACAAACATATGACACACACACGTCAATATCTGCATTGTAATATGGTCATTAACAATATCAATAATAACTATTATTTACACAGGTTTAAGGCTTTTTTTTTACATTGGGTTTTTATAGCCAGTATCCAAAGTAAACATTGGGAGAAGCTTTCAATATATGATACTATTAAAAGGTTGCAATGTATCCTCTGTATTACATTAAAGAGAATCTGGCAACAGATTTTTGTTATATAATCTGAGAGCAGCTTGATGTAGTGCAGAGGCCCTGATTCTAATGATGTCTTACTTAACAGGCTGCTTGATGTAGTTTCAATAAAATCAATGTTTACTAAGTTGATTAACACTAGAGGACTAGGTGTGTCTTGCCATGTACACTGGCAATCAAAATTCAAGAACAGTGTATGATCACTTGATATTTTCAGACAGAATATAATCGACATTGATCACTATGTGAAGGTTTTGTGTAAGGAGGGCACCATGCCACTAGAGCAGTGTTTTCCAAAATAACCTACGTTTATCAACTTAAAACCTTTATTTTACACAAAACGTGATGATCATAATTGGAGAACAGCAATGACTGTAACAAAGAGAAAGATTAAAATGAATCAGTTAGAAGTGTGCAGGCCTTTGCTTTGTACTGGTCTTTGCTTTGAATGACTTCAGCACATCTGTGGCCAAAGGATATCATTAGTCTCTCACACTGCTCTGGGGGAATTTTGCTCCAGTCTCCTTACAGTTAAGGAAATTGTGTGTTCTCTAATTTTGATCGCCAGTGTAGTCCTTCTCCTATGTGTAAGCATGCCCCAAGACTGATTGGCAGCTTTTTGCAAATGAACATTTGAAGCAAGGGGCTGCAACCTGGCTGCGCCTCCACTGCTGTGAGTCATTGGCTCTGCATGCATCCCTGTTTGTAGTGTACAACACTCACGTGCTCTAGGAAAATACCATAATGCTTCTCATCCTCTTCTGCAGGAATGGCCAGGTAATGAACACAACACACCAGGGTTTCAGTTTTCATACATTTTTTACTTGTAACAAATGGGTACACAACGGACGTAATTTTGCTTCCACCTGCACCATTCTTTAAAGCTTTTTTCTTTTTCTCCCTTCAAACAGATGTAGCCCTGACCAATTCTCTTACTTATCAGCTCATGATTTCTAGTACCTTCAGGGACTTGCACCTCTCGCGTCCAGATTTCCACACACTTGTACCCCTGTCCAGCCGGGTGGTTTAGGTGCCACTCCCGGGCGACCTTACTCAAGCCTTCTTGGCCCAGACATCCAGGGGAGTCTGCATGTAGAGGGCCAGTCCTATCCAAGTACCTCCAGGACAGTATGTCCTCTCCACTCTGCAGTCTGCTCTTCACTTCACTGGCATAGCCCTGCCTGATCTAACATCTAAGATGGCCACTTACTATAGCTCTTTTCTCCTCCCACAGGGGCCTAACTGATACTTAACCACTTTTGGCCCTGCCCTAGGCTGCAAACTCAGCTACCCAGCTGAGCATTCCTAGGTAGCAGCTCTATCTTACAGCACAACTAACTTTGCTACATCTACACAAGCATTCCTATCTTTACTCATACCTTACATTCTATTACTATACATTACATGACATTATACTTATCACTTTGCATCTTATCATTACAGTACAAACACATTTTACATTACACACACATGGGCGTACCCAGGATCAAAACTAGGGGGGGGCAAGCTGTGGTCGTTCCCGCCTCCTGTGGTACTCTGACATGCCAGCCGTAACGTCATATCCGGCCCAATGCATTGTGGAGGCAGATCATGTCATAAGCACCCCACAATGCACTGGACCAGATATGAAGTTGCGGCCGGCATGTCAGAGTATAACAGGAGGCGGGAATTTCAAAAAGAGATGGAAACAACAGAAGGAATGCTGACACCCTTTAAATGGAACCTATACAGGACAACACATGCTCATTACATACACATCATACATATTTTTGACATAGGGACACAAGCCACACACACATACACAGACAAAATCCACACGCACACAGACAAAAGCCACACACAGGCAAGCCATAAGCCACACACACAGACACAAGCCACACACACAGGACACAAGCCACACACAGAAGACACAAGCCACACACAGAAGACACAAGCCACACACAGAAGACACAAGCCACACACACAGAAGACACAAGCCACACACAGAAGACACAAGCCACACACACAGGACACAAGCCACACACAGAAGACACAAGCCACACACAGAAGACACAAGCCACACACAGAAGACACAAGCCACACACACAGAAGACACAAGCCACACACAGAAGACACAAGCCACACACACAGGACACAAGCCACACACAGAAGACACAAGCCACACACAGAAGACACAAGCCACACACAGAAGACACAAGCCACACACAGACACAAGCCACACACAGACACAAGCCACACACAGACAGACAAGCCACACACAGACAGACAAGCCACACACAGACAGACAAGCCACATACAGAAGACACAAGCCACACACAGAAGACACAAGCCACACACAGAAGACACAAGCCACACACAGAAGACACAAGCCACACACAGACACAAGCCACACACAGACACAAGCCACACACAGACACAAGCCACACACAGACAGACAAGCCACACACAGACAGACAAGCCACACACAGACAGACAAGCCACATACAGAAGACACAAGCCACACACAGAAGACACAAGCCACACACAGAAGACACAAGCCACACACAGAAGACACAAGCCACACACAGAAGACACAAGCCACACACAGACAGACAAGCCACATACAGAAGACACAAGCCACACACAGAAGACATAAGCCACACACAGAAGACACAAGCCACACACAGAAGACACAAGTCACACACAGACACAAGCCCCTCATAGGGCTCCTGTATCATATACAGCCCCTCCATAGGGCTCAAACCATGAGAGCCCTATGGGGGGTTGTATATGATATGGGAGCCCTATGTGGTGGGCTGAATATGATATGGGAGCATTATGGGGGGATGTATATGATATTGGAGTCCCATCTCATATACAGCCCCCCAATACCCCATACAGTCCTCATATCATATACAGCCCCCCTAATGCTCCATAGGGCTCCTATATCACATATAGCTCCATAGGGCTCCCATGTCATATACAGCCCCCCCATAGGGCTCCAATAATGGGAGCCCTTTAGGGGTCATATATATGAATGATATAGGAACCCTATAGAGATGCTGTATATGATATGGGAGCCTATGGGGGGCAGGGCTGTCTATGAGATGGAAGTACATGTCATCTCATATACAGCGCGCAGCCCCCACATAAGGCTCCCATATACAACCCTCTGGGCTCCCATCACCCCAACCCCCCACATCACTTTTTTTACATACATCTATTTTTACCAGTCAGTTACTGTTGTCCAACTTACTTGTCCTCTTGTGATGTCTCTGACTTCACTCGCTCTTCACTTTTGTAGCTTGTCTCGTGCTCCTGGCTCCAGCCTCCCTCCTCACCACAGCAGTGTCCCTGGCTCCAGCCTCCCTCCTCACCACAGCAGTGTCCCCTGGCTCCAGCCTCCCTTCTCACCACAGCAGTGTCCCCTGGCTCCAGCCTCCCTCCTCACCACAGCAGTGTCCCCTGGCTCCAGCCTCCCTCCTCACCACAGCAGTGTCCCCTGGCTCCAGCCTCCCTCCTCACCACAGCAGTGTCCCCTGGCTCCAGCCTCCCTCCTCACCACAGCAGTGTCCCCTGGCTCCAGCCTCCCTCCTCACCACAGCAGTGTCCCCTGGCTCCAGCCTCCCTTCTCACCACAGCAGTGTCCCCTGGCTCCAGCCTCCCTCCTCACCACAGCAGTGTCCCCTGGCTCCAGCCTCCCTCCTCACCACAGCAGTGTCCCCTGGCTCCAGCCTCCCTCCTCACCACAGCAGTGTCCCCTGGCTCCAGCCTCCCTCCTCACCACAGCAGTGTCCCCTGGCTCCAGCCTCCCTTCTCACCACAGCAGTGTCCCCTGGCTCCAGCCTCCCTTCTCACCACAGCAGTGTCCCCTGGCTCCAGCCTCCCTTCTCACCACAGCAGTGTCCCCTGGCTCCAGCCTCCCTCCTCACCACAGCAGTGTCCCCTGGCTCCAGCCTCCCTTCTCACCACAGCAGTGTCCCCTGGCTCCAGCCTCCCTCCTCACCACAGCAGTGTCCCCTGGCTCCAGCCTCCCTCCTCACCACAGCAGTGTCCCCTGGCTCCAGCCTCCCTCCTCACCACAGCAGTGTCCCCTGGCTCCAGCCTCCCTCCTCACCACAGCAGTGTCCCCTGGCTCCAGCCTCCCTCCTCACCACAGCAGTGTCCCCTGGCTCCAGCCTCCCTCCTCACCACAGCAGTGTCCCCTGGCTCCAGCCTCCCTTCTCACCACAGCAGTGTCCCCTGGCTCCAGCCTCCCTTCTCACCACAGCAGTGTCCCCTGGCTCCAGCCTCCCTTCTCACCACAGCAGTGTCCCCTGGCTCCTGCCTCCCTCCTCACCACAGCAGTGTCCCCTGGCTCCAGCCTCCCTTCTCACCACAGCAGTGTCCCCTGGCTCCAGCCTCCCTCCTCACCACAGCAGTGTCCCCTGGCTTCAGCCTCCCTCCTCACCACAGCAGTGTCCCCTGGCTCCAGCCTCCCTCCTCACCACAGCAGTGTCCCCTGGCTCCAGCCTCCCTCCTCACCACAGCAGTGTCCCCTGGCTCCAGCCTCCCTTCTCACCACAGCAGTGTCCCCTGGCTCCAGCCTCCCTTCTCACCACAGCAGTGTCCCCTGGCTCCAGCCTCCCTTCTCACCACAGCAGTGTCCCCTGGCTCCAGCCTCCCTTCTCACCACAGCAGTGTCCCCTGGCTCCAGCCTCCCTCCTCACCACAGCAGTGTCCCCTGGCTCCAGCCTCCCTTCTCACCACAGCAGTGTCCCCTGGCTCCAGCCTCCCTCCTCACCACAGCAGTGTCCCCTGGCTTCAGCCTCCCTCCTCACCACAGCAGTGTCCCCTGGCTCCAGCCTCCCTCCTCACCACAGCAGTGTCCCCTGGCTCCAGCCTCCCTCCTCACCACAGCAGTGTCCCCTGGCTCCAGCCTCCCTTCTCACCACAGCAGTGTCCCCTGGCTCCAGCCTCCCTTCTCACCACAGCAGTGTCCCCTGGCTCCAGCCTCCCTTCTCACCACAGCAGTGTCCCCTGGCTCCAGCCTCCCTTCTCACCACAGCAGTGTCCCCTGGCTCCAGCCTCCCTTCTCACCACAGCAGTGTCCCCTGGCTCCAGCCTCCCTCCTCACCACAGCAGTGTCCCCTGGCTCCAGCCTCCCTTCTCACCACAGCAGTGTCCCTGGCCAGCTCCTCTCACCACAGCAGTGTCCCCTGGCTCCAGCCTCCCTCCTCACCACAGCAGTGTCCCCTGGCTCCAGCCTCCCTCCTCACCACAGCAGTGTCCCCTGGCTCCAGCCTCCCTCCTCACCACAGCAGTGTCCCCTGGCTCCAGCCTCCCTCCTCACCACAGCAGTGTCCCCTGGCTCCAGCCTCCCTCCTCACCACAGCAGTGTCCCCTGGCTCCAGCCTCCCTCCTCACCACAGCAGTGTCCCCTGGCTCCAGCCTCCCTTCTCACCACAGCAGTGTCCCCTGGCTCCAGCCTCCCTTCTCACCACAGCAGTGTTGTCCCCTCCTTCACAGCATTCGCACTCCTCACCACAGCAGTGTCCCCTGGCTCCAGCCTCCCTCCTCACCACAGCAGTGTCCCCTGGCTCCAGCCTCCCTTCTCACCACAGCAGTGTCCCCTGGCTCCAGCCTCCCTCCTCACCACAGCAGTGTCCCCTGGCTTCAGCCTCCCTCCTCACCACAGCAGTGTCCCCTGGCTCCAGCCTCCCTCCTCACCACAGCAGTGTCCCCTGGCTCCAGCCTCCCTCTCTCACCACAGCAGTGTCCCCTGGCTCCAGCCTCCCTTCTCACCACAGCAGTGTCCCCTGGCTCCAGCCTCCCTTCTCACCACAGCAGTGTCCCCTGGCTCCAGCCTCCCTTCTCACCACAGCAGTGTCCCCTGGCTCCAGCCTCCCTTCTCACCACAGCAGTGTCCCCTGGCTCCAGCCTCCCTCCTCACCACAGCAGTGTCCCCTGGCTCCAGCCTCCCTTCTCACCACAGCAGTGTCCCCTGGCTCCAGCCTCCCTCCTCACCACAGCAGTGTCCCCTGGCTCCAGCCTCCCTCCTCACCACAGCAGTGTCCCCTGGCTCCAGCCTCCCTCCTCACCACAGCAGTGTCCCCTGGCTCCAGCCTCCCTCCTCACCACAGCAGTGTCCCCTGGCTCCAGCCTCCCTTCTCACCACAGCAGTGTCCCCTGGCTCCAGCCTCCCTTCTCACCACAGCAGTGTCCCCTGGCTCCAGCCTCCCTTCTCACCACAGCAGTGTCCCCTGGCTCCAGCCTCCCTTCTCACCACAGCAGTGTCCCCAGACGGACCCCACTCATGCTTGCACCGCAGCCGCAGGGACTCAGCCTCAGCGCTCAGTGGTGATGTTACTCATAACATCACTTCTGAGTTAGTCCCCCTGCAGGCCTGCCTGCCGAGCTGATAATCATCTGCAGTAAGCAGACACCGTCTGAGGCTGAGCTGAGATGATGATCCATCCTGCGCCCGTGCCTGCTGGCTGCTGGCCTGCCACCCCCATGTCACACGCTGCGGCTGTCATGTCACTGAGACACTGACTGAGGCTGAGCTGAGCGGTGCTGCCTGAGGACGGAGGTAAACTAGCCGGCCGCGTGGCGCCGCTACAGTGAGATGACGGTGACATGTGGAGGCTGGGCAGAGGTGCGGTGGCTGCCTCAGCTCAGCAGCCTCAGCCGCCGAGTGTGACTGACATACCAACACTACAGTAGGTGCGCGCGGCGCGCGCACAGTGCCGCGGTCACCCCTTCCTCATGAGGGGGCAGCCTCTTGGGGGGGGGCAGCTGCCCCCCCCTGCCCCACGCTGGGTACGCCCATGTACACACACTACACATTGATATTCACATTATACCGCAGTGCAGCTGCAGTCATTGGTGTAAGTGCCGTTATGAAGAGCTCAGTATTCTGAGCACTGCTATATCGGTAGCAGAGAACATTTAGATCTTTCTCAAAACTACAGTAATTACTTTAATGGTGTCAGGTAGAATCCCGTTGCTTCAGGTTGCTACCTGACACCATTAAAGCAATTGGTCAAAAAAACTGGGTCCTGAGAGGATCAGGTTTTTGCTAAAAAACCTGATATTGCTTGATTTGAAAAAGTCTGAAGTGTTAAACCAGTCTAAGCAGTCCATTAAATGATACATAACTTCAATCAGGGTCTCTATCCCTCTAGCATGCTACTCTGTGATTACATACGGTAGCAAAAACCTGCTTAGTGATTCCTTTTAAGTGGCATACATTGCTTAAAGTGGCCCATTTTGTATTTGGCTTTACTATGTCCTTCTGCTAGCAAAACCCAATTCAGTTAGTTTCAATAGTGGGAGGACATTTTGGAAATGTTTACAATCTATATAGAAACAGGCCAATCTCTATGATATAGATTAGATTACCAGAAAGTTTGGCTAGCATTTGTTATGAAGGAAGGTGATAAACATATAGAAAATTAGCTGAATTTAGGCTCACAGACGAAGATGAGAGAAGATTGGTAGGATGCACCATGGTGGAGAGTTCTGTTGGTTAGTTTCAAATTATATTCTAATAGAGAAGAGAAAACGTATAACAAGTTTTCAGCCATGCAGTTTAAGTGGATCTCCGGGCTTTGTCTCAATTGCAGCTCATTTGCACTTACACGATAAGTTATTTCTCTCACTTGTGGTTTAGTTGCTTGCAGTTTTATAATTTTTCTATCCTGTTGTAAAGGAAATTATCTCACCCTACACTGACTTCTAGTAAGCTTGTGCTGGGTTTCTGCACAGCAACCTCCACACTTCAACTGACAGTGCAACTAAAGTGGAGTCACTGATCACAGCTCTGTTGTAAAGAGCTAAAGAATAGCTAACTGTGGAAGAAAATTTGTAATGGGCAGGAATTACCCACAGGTAAAGATTACAAATAATTTTTTTTTAAAGGATATATCAGTGCTCCTCTTTGCTATAGTAAATTCTTGTATTTCTCTCTGTTAGAACAACTTTTCTTACTAATTTTCCTGTCTCCTTTCTTCTGCTATTTCTCCTGAAAATATTTGAATGAATCTAGAATTGGGTACAACACTTCCCACTGTCAACAACCTTGGACAGAGTTTGTATGTAATGTCTCCACTTTCCTGAAGTGCCTTTCTCAGGAAAAACTGGGCAGGTGCACCCACCTGAAAAAGACATCATGAGAGTGACCACATGATAGTGGTTTACACACGATTTATACAATTTTTGTCAACCACTGGCACCTTCTTGTGCCACAAATGACTGTGACGGACGTTGACCTGTTCAAAAGTTGACCTGTCATGTTGGCTTTTTTTGTTCCTTATCAGGTTCTTGCTATAGTTGAAAATTTGGTCATGCCAAACAGACCTGAATAAGGTGATAAAAGCCCAGATCAGGACAATTATCCAAATAAATGGATAATTTTGTCCGGAATGATATTTTAACCTATGGCATTGTTATCATAGATGACAATCTTTAAAGACAAACCATGATTGATAATTCTTTCAGAAAAGGACTATTATGCTTTTGTAGTGGCTCACACGAACCTAAGGCCTATCCCAGAGTAAACACACCTGACCCAGACTAAGATTCATAGCTGCACAGTCCCTAGTGGACCCTGCACAGGCTGCAATTACTCTAACCATAGAACAAAGAGAAAACAACTTGGACCATGCTCCCTAACAGGCCGTTGGGTTTTCTTGTACCTACTTAGGATCCGTGGGAAAGGGGAAGAGTACTAAACCCCTGAATGAGGAAGGCATGCAGTGATAGAATCCCTGAGTGAGAAAATAAGAAACCATAAAAACAAATTGAAAAAGGGAAATATCACTGTTAGAAAGAAATGCCTTCTACTTCCGAGCTATAGAAAGCAGAAAGGAGTAGGAAAGATAAGAGATAATACCCAAGCATATTTCAATCTGATTGGCAGAAATCCAACGACAGTATGGCTTTGACTCCAGAAAGAATCCACAAGAATGTCACCAGCAGGAAAGATCAGCCAGGAGAAGGTTGAAATAGCTACACCCACAAGATGATAGGGGAGACAAAATTAACAACTAAAAAAGGAATGAAACAAGGACAACAGATAGTAAGAACCCGGAAAAAAACAAAACTCATTGTGGCTAAGAGAAGAAGAAAGCAAATCACACAATACTGGCCTCCTTGGTCCAAATCCCGAGACATGACTATGACCATTTGAAGTCCTTAATCCATGACCAGCTTAATATTGCAAAGACTAATCAGTCCATTCTTCCAGACTGGACCTAGTGTATGTGTCTTTGATGGAGAAATTGAATTGTGAGCCATTTGCATGGTGATATTCTTTGTGTAGCACTGTGTAATACATTAGCACCTTACAGGCAACGGTTCTAAAAACCAGATAATCATTTCTGAACATATACAACCATAACCACTGTTCCCTAACAGATAAAATGACAGCCATACTACTTTAGCACACAAGAAAGATGAGAGCTATTTTGTGTGATTTTCTTTACAGAGCTACAACATACAAATAAAAGGCCTGAAAGAGGATGTTACCATGTGGATTCACTGTCTTGAAAGGCAAACACTATCTTTGATCTTTCTGGTTTGTTCTCACTGGTTTCAACTTGTAAGCAGCAAAAGAAGCCGCTGAACTACAAGATGTGTGTTCATCCTCTGCTACACACCACAAGAAAAAACATGTTACATTTTCATTGCCTGTTTGCTACCATCAACAATTACTAATGCAGTAAATTAACTTAGAAAAGACCTTTCTTGATATTTGTTTTTATTTTAAATTATATGTATATGTAGAAAAAAGATGCAGATGGGATGACTAAAATCTACTTTTCTTTTTTCAGCACAGCATTGGAAAGATATGGGCTTTTTAAGTTTATATGCAAATTTCCCCTTAAAGGGAACCTGTCAACTAGCTTATGCCTCCCCAGATATCATTGTCTGTACCTGCAGCTCTACAATACTATTCTAATCATCCCTGTCTGAGCTCATAGTGTAATGTGAAAGGTGAAAAAAAAGCATTTATACACTTACATTTCCTAATGTAATGAGGCAGTCAGTCCCCAGTTTGGAGGATGGGGACTGTTTGGTAGGTTAATAGTTAACATTTTAGCCTTGTGCTAGAACATGTTGGGAGACCTGATGTTATGTCACAACCATGTGACTACAATAGGCGGAGCTAAGTTCTCATAGAACATAATATGTTTGCTGGCTTAGCTCCGCCCACTATGGTCACATGATCATTACATCACACAGGTCCTTTAGCCATCCAAGTTAAAAGTGAGTTAACTATTATCCTGCCAGACAGTCCCCCTCCTCCAAGGTGGGGACTGAAATGTAAGTGTATAAATGCTTTTTTTTTCACCTTTCACATTACACTATGAGCTCAGACAGGGATGATTAGAATAGTATTATGAAGCTGCAGGTACAGATAGTGTTAGCCGGAGGGGCATAAACCACCTGACAGGTTCCCTTTAAAGGCGATAACAGATTTTCCTCTGGTTACATTTACTTTTCCCTTGTATGATATTGCCCAATGACAAGAAGGCAGTGTCATACAGGTAAAAAAAAAAACAAGTGCCCCCTAAACAACCTCAGAGCAGGTATTCTGCATTATCAGGTTAGACCTGTCTCATTTTTTATCACTGACAACTCCTCATTCCCATTAATTACTGCCGTTACAGATCCAGAGTAGGAGATCTGCAGTGTTTAAGTAACATTTGTCACATACTGTGCTTTGGAATTGTTAAGGGATACTACAGGGATACCTGTAGTAGTTTCTGAGCGCTGTAGGTGACAAATGAAGCTCGCATGATGCTCACACTCTATAACTCTCCTCATCTCCCAGCGCTGTAATGACATTACAGTGCAGTTCTCCTCCCCTTCTTGAGCTACAGTGACAATGACTCGCCCACCAGGGCCGTGGGGTACTCTGAACTGGGCGGCATTTCTGCCAGGGTCGAGACCTGGCTCGGTGGCCCTGGGCGGTGAATAAAAAGTGGGGAAAATAATGAATTTGGAAATTTTGTGACGCCACCCATGGTGTGCGGCTATGGGTAGCCGCTGCTGCAGTTGGGACCTCTAGGGATGATGGGAGTAGCAGCGAAGATGTTGAGCCGTTCATGCGTACAGCTGGCTTCAGGGCAACCGTGAAGTCTATTGATAGGCAGGGGTGCAGGGTTCACAGTTACAGGCAGTGTCCTGCTGCTGGATCACAGAATCAGTCTATCTCCCCTCAGGTGCAAGAATTACATTCTCAGACAGAATAGAGCTTTAACCGGGTTTACTCTCTTTTCTCGACAGATGGTAAAGTTTACAACAGTTCAGCAGCGGCTCTGGTGTGGTCTAAGCAGTCGGCATTGTTCATCTGCATCTCCCCCTTTCGTGTCTGTCTCGGGCCTTTTCCGTCTGTCTGCATGCTAGCTATGATCCAGTGGTCACAGGCTTTCAGTGGGTGACCTACCGGGTCCCCTAGCCCTTGTACGACGGCCTTCTCTTCACTACGCCAGAAGTTGGGTCTCGAGACATAAAGATCCCGCACCCCACTGGGATTTGTGGTTGGCGCATACAGCATCCTGGCCACTTCAGCAGAGCTGGCACTCTGGTTCCGTCCCAGTCCCACAGTGTCCTCGCTCATTCAAGCACACCTAGACTCCTGCTTTCTCTCCCCGTACAGCCTTGGACCTGGGCTAGCCTCGTAGTGGCAAAGGCCGCCGGGTCCGTGTCCTCACAGTCCTGTCTGGAGATGTTCTTCCCTCTCCTTCTACTGACTGGACTTCACTCTCTCGTGTCCCTCAGCTGAGTCCACTCTCCATATCTGTCTCTCTCACAGACTTGGTGTTGTGTCCTTTTGTTCTGTTATTACCTCTCCTAACCGGGTTCTTCTCTAACTTTCCACCCACCACCTGGCTCCTCCTGCTATCCTGTTGCTGGACATAGAGTCCCTAGACTTAGGATCAGGAGTGGATCAATGCAGCGCCCACTACTAGTCGGACACATCCACTCCATAACTTGTATTGAGTGAGGCCGCGCCCACTAATCGTGTTTTTGCCAGGAACATGCATACCATAATTGTGGTCCATTTCTGGTTTAGAAACTGCGAATCCTTGCAGTGCATAATGCGGGTGCTGGGAGGATTAATAAGTCTGCAGTCACCTAGAGTGACTATAGAATTATCATTTTAGACCGGACAACCCCTTTAAAGTGTTCTACTTTCCCTCATATTTGTCTGTCAATTGAGGTTCTACATAAACACAATGAATGAAAAGAAATACTTCAGCTCTTCCACGTGAAGGATTTTTTTATTCAAATTTTTTTATTACAAAACATAGAAAATGTGCATGATTTGCGTGACAAGGTCAACGCATTTCGGATGAAAGCATCCTTATTCATGACAGTGAACAAATAAAAAGCAAAGTCTTATGAAGGTGTCTTCATACAATACAAGTGCAAACACATGTGAAGTGAATGCAATTAAATTACATGCAAATCATTTCGGGTCAGACTCAACCCAATATACCTGACAACATTGTGACTTTTTTTTACTTTCATTAAAACAATGTCCAAAGCATGCTAATTTTTATAACAAACACTGAGTATACATAGATGCAAAATATATCAGCAGAAAGCTTAGGTGAGCTGGATTCTATGTGATCTCTACATAAACATGGTTGTCTTTTTACCCCAATCTTTTTGGAATTTTCTGTCCTTTTTGTTGAGTTGCCAGAAAGACAATGAGGAATCTTGATATGGTTTGTAAGCTTCTGTATTTTGGCCAAAATACTGACCAATACCACGTGCATTTTTTTTTACATCTTTTCATCTCTTTGTTGCACGTTTTCATTTTTGTGCAGAATGCATCTGAGCTCATCAGTGTTGCCTGGGAGAACTTGGGGTGTCTATCCATGCAGGGTGCGCTTATATAGTCCTAGGCAGTCCGCCTGATCTAAAAGTATGGCCGTGACTATTAGCCTGTAAGCCAGACACTATGTACTACACAAACAGTGAGTGAAATAAGTATTGCACATGTGACCAATTTTGTAATAAATATATTTCTAAAGGTATATTAAGATAGGTTATTACTGACATCTGTTGAGAAATGTATCTGATCAACACAGGCAAAGAAATCAAACCATAGATGTCCATAAATTTAGTGATGTGTAATAAGTAGAAATAACACAAGAAAAAAGTATTGAACATGCTTACTGAAATTTATTTAATACTTCATACAAAAGCCTTTGTTGGTGATGAAAGCTTCAAGCTGCCTCCTTTGTTGAGAAATTAGTCGCCTGCATTGCTCAGGTGTTTTTTTGCCCATTCTTCCACACAAACACTCTTCAAATCCTGAAGGTTCTGTTGGCTCCTTCTATGAACTCTGAACTTTAGTTCCTTCCTTAAATTTTCTATAGGACTCAGCTCCGGTGATCGGCCATTTTAGCAGCTTTATTTTCTTTCTGTGAAACCAACTGAGAATTTCCCTGGCTGTGTTTTTTTTACTTGGCGTTTCATCTTTATCATCTCGGTAGATATCAGCAGATTTTTATCAAGAATGTCTCAATACATTTGTCCATTCATCCACCCTTCAATTACATGAATTTTTGCCAGTGCCATATGCTGAAAAATAGTTCCAAACCATGATGTTCCCTCCTCCAAACTTCACTGTTGGTATAATGTTAAAGGCCTGCAAAATGGAGTGTATTATGATAGCTAAAGAGTTCAATTTTTGTCTCATCTGACCAGACTATATTCTTCCAGTATGTAACAGGCTTATCTAAATATTGTTGAGCTATCTTTAAATGTGCTTGAACATGCTTTTTGTTCAGTAATGGAGTCTTGCATTTTGAGTGTGCATACAGGCCATGGAGGGTGAGTGAATTACTTATTGTAGGACCTGTAGAAGCGCTGAGGCGCAAAACGGCACCATAGTCCGTGAATGCATCACCCCCTCCCTGCACTGATGTAACTGATAATTGCACAATAAATTGGACTATACTGGCCGGTTAGTTGCAGCTCGTTTTTCTTGCTTTTTTATTATAGACTACTTATTGTTTTTTTGAAACAATTATAACTGCTGATTCCACTTTCCACAGAGGATCCTTGTTTCTTGGATAACATTTCTGATAAATCCTTTCACTCCTTTGCACTTGATTGTGGACAGTTTATGGTGAAATTATGTTATTTCCACTTCTGGATTACGGCCCTAGCAGTGCTCACTGGAACCTTCAATAATTCTGTAACCAATGACACCAGTATGTTTTGCAACAATAAGGTTGAGAAGGCCTTGAGACAGCTCACTGGTTTTACTCACCATGAGATGTTACCTGTGTGCCCCCTTCATAATGAGACGCCTTTTTATAGGCCATCAGTTGAACCAGTTGATATTATTTTTCAATAACTAACAGGATAGCTTTTTAATTACTGATAGACTTGAGCTGGTGTCATGACTTTCTGCATCTCTCTTTTTCATGTGTTCAATACTTTTGCCTGTGTAATTTCTCATTAATGCACATAACTTAATGTATGCACATCTATGGTTTGATTTATTTGCCTGCATGAACTAAATAGGTTGTTTCCAACATCTGGTGACAAATTCATGTCAATTGCATCTTTAGAAATATATTTACTATAAGAAAATTAGTGATATGTTCAATACTTATTTCTCCATACTGTGTCTGTGTGACTGTCACCTTATACAAACCTTTTCTGTCTGCATTTATATTACTAGGCAACCACTCGCTCCATGAATGGTCAGTTTGTTAGAGATTGTTTCATCAGTATTTTGAACCTTTGCTGCCTCTACTCTTATCATGGAGGTTGTTGCATCCTGAAGTGCATTAGTATTGCACTTTATGTTGCTAAATACGGCTGGCATTCTATTGTAATCACTTTTGTCATAGGAGGTACTCTTATCTTAGGGTACACTCACATGAATTGGATGAGTGCTCCCTGCTATTTTATCTGATAGCACTCACTCCAATATTATACTATGGGGTACTTCACAAACAACGATATTGCTAGCAATATTGCTGCAACTTCACAAGTTTTGTGATGTAACAGCGACCTCGCCAGTGACCTCGCTATGTGTGACACGTAGCAGCAATCATGCCCCCCTGTGAGATCACTGATCGTTACAAATCGTTTTGGACCATTGTTTGGTCATTGGGCTCCCGCTGGGCAGCGTGCTTCGCTGTGTTTGACAAGGACAACGATCAACGATCTCAATACTACGCCTGAGAGTGACATGGTCCCAACGACTCCCGTATCGTTGCTGTGTCGCTGGTGAGATCTGACTGTTTGACATCTCACCAGCGACTATGTAGCGACGCACCAGCGATCCCAGCCTGGTCAAATCGTGGTCGTGATCGCTGGAAAGTTGCAGCGTGTCAAAAGACCCTATGGGGCAGCACCAACCAGTGATTTTTTTTCTCATGCTGATTTAATACAATAAAAACAATCTTAACATGCTATAATTGGCAGCATATATTGGACGGCGCGCATCCATTCAAGTCTATGGGTGTGTGCTAAACATCCAACTGCTCTTGAAAGACATCCAGTGAAATCCATTTTACACCAACATCGACAATGGAGAGGATGGAAAAATTATGTTCTCTATTTCTTCTCATCTGAGGTTTGATTCACACATGTGAGAGACTGAGATCACTTAAAAATGACACTCGGATAAAACTTTGATTACCATTTGAGGCCTGTTCACTCACATGAGAGAATCTACAGCCGTGTACGTCCAGCCTAATATTCAAACTACTGGTCACAAGCTTATCTGTCAGGGCCCCTTTACACGCGGCTACATTTCTAGGGTGGCTACAGGTAACTTACTGGTTGCAGTGGTAGAAAACATATTTGACACTTAGCATTTTCAATGTGTAATGTGACTTGGTTTTATTTTTTTAACTATCCTAATGTGTTCCAAATGCCTTTTATTGCTAATAATCATTTCTATATTAGAAACCTAATGGGAACCTGCTATAAATAAAATGGTATTTACCTGCAGCCATAGTGTGAATCTGCAGATAAATACCGTTCTAAGCAGGCATGTCCTACCGATCTGGGGAAGTGATTACAGCAGTCACTGTGTGTAGAATGGTGACTGCTCTTAGTCTCCCCATATCCCTCTTGACCTGAAAGAAGTGGCTGCAGGGAGAATATAACTTTGTTTTCTTATTTCAGCCAAACATCTAGTTAGAATTCTGAATATGTTTAGAACAGTGTTTACCTGCAGATTAACAATGTAGCTGTATGTAAACACCATTTTTTCCTGAGGACAGGTTCTCTTTATGAGTGGTCCCATCATTAAAATGTGTATTCATTGTACAAATCATAAAAGGCATCAATGTTTGCAAATTACAAGCTGTTAAAATGCAAGACAATGATGGGAGTGCTGGTGTGTCATGGTCCGCGCTGCTCTTAGAGAGGAGGAAATAAAGGATGGAATAACTTCTGACTCTTTGGTGAGTTTATTCATACCACAGCAGCGCGGACCGTGACACACCAGCACTCCCATCATTGTCTTGGATTCAAACCACTATCTAGTGGTCGGTGGAGGTCCTGCAGCAGCTGGAACACTGTTTCCAAAACGCCTTCAAACCAGTTGTGGGGATCACAACTGGACCAGGTGAGCAGCTTCACAGCACCACCAGCTTACACAAGTGTCACTAGTGATAGGGCACTATTGCGCCTCTTGTCCCCCTCCCTATTTTTCTTTTCACAAGCTGTTAAAATGATCTAATCCAGAGTTATGACATTAAGGGTTAAAATCAGATTTCTATTCACCACAGCAGAATGTGCAGTGGAGGATCCACACAAGTATTGGGCGCATTATCATTCAGTGAACTAAGGCTAGGGTCACACATAAGCTCTTGGTCCATTTTTGGCTTCATTTTTGGCATTTTTTTTTTCTAAGTCCAAAAACTGATAGAAAAACGGATTGGATGTAATAAACACCCTGTCCGTTTTTTCTGCACTTAAAAACATTGCTATGTCCGTTTTTGAGCCAAAAACGTTGCTAGCAACGTTTTTGGGGTCCGTTTTTCAAAAAAAAAAAAAAAATTTTTTTTTTTTTTAACATGGGCCCTATGGAAAAACGGATCCGTTTTTTTTGGGGTGCCTTAAAAAAACGGATCCGTTTTTTTGAGAATTTTGGTCAAAAAATGACTTCGGCTGGGGTCACACACACAGATATCTGGGCAGATATTGCTCACAGATCTCTGGTTGCAGTGAAATCTTGGACAGATTGCTCCATTTGTACACAGCCACTAAATGGAACCATGTGTCCATGATTTCACTGCAACCAGAGATCTGTGAACAATATCTGCCCAGATATCTGTGTGTGTGACCCCAGCCTAAGTCCAAAAACGTTCAGGGGTGTAGGAGGCTCAAAAAGCACCCCAAAAAAAACGGATTGGTCATGGAAATCACTTCCAAAAACGAATTTCTATGTGTGACCCCAGCCTAATCCTGATGTTTTAACTGTGGAATTTTTGGGAAAATAAATTGCAGCCTAGGATCGGAACCCCTCACCTACACTCAGACTCGGTGAAGGGCCCGGAGAGATTATGGACACAGAGCACATGTCTCGTACCTCTGAACTTTGAGCACAGTTACTGTTAATCGCCTTTCTTGAAGCTAGAGTGCACTATAAATTCACACTTGTTATGTAATGTAATTTCACAACTTATAAAAGTATCATTACCTTATTGTTATGCAATAAAAACCAATAAAAAAGATAATTAAAACAAACAATAAGTTGCAGCCTATATTTTTCAGTGGTCGCACTAATAATTATTGTTGAAAATTTGCAAATACATAAGAAATCTGCAAAAATCTCATTCACATGTATGGGGTGCAGATTCACATAGATTCAGGCACAGTCAATATAGTTATTTGTGTGAAAAGAAAATTGTGTGAGCATTCCTTTAGAATACTCATGTATGGTGCCACCAAGTGTTCAAAGTGTAAAGCAATATGCACATCCAGCTAAAGCCCTGGTGGACACACATGGTCAGACACTCTTCCCAAAGTCAGCTCTCTGCATCAAGGGCAGACATATCATTGATGGAACCTGTGCAGCCACATGGGGGCTCAAGAAGTAACAAGACCCACTTCCACCCCAAACCTGGTAGAATTGTGCATTATGATGAGGTATACTGTTCTTACACAGAGGCCCAGGGTGTTCACCAATGCTCTGCATAGTGGTGCTTGTTCAGAGCAGCCTATAGAAATAGCTTTACTGGTTTAGCTGACAATATAATGTCCAATTTCAGACTATCTTTTTGTTCTCAAAGAAATTAGCCACCTCTAGAGGCGTTTGGCATTGGCTCTCTTATAGAGAACATAGAAGTGTTTGACAGAGAGAACTCTACAGTATATGGGAGAGTCAGGGAAATAATCTATCAGTCAAATAATCATTTGACAGCTATCTAAAGTGTATGATGGGCTTAAAAAAAGAACTACTGTATTATCAGTTAGAGGCTGCTGGAGATAGGCATACCCAATAGACAATTAAACAATTGATTACTAATCCAAGGTCAAATTGTACCATCTACAGGTATAGCTACATCAAGCAATAGGGCCCACTTGGATGGCAAAATTATCAAGAGACGAGGATCTGCAGAAATTATCATTCCCAATTTTCAGCCAATTTAAGCAAAGACCGGACAAATGATCACAACGCTCTTTTGTCGCCTTTGAGGATTTTTTAGCAGGCTTAAAAATTATCATTATTAGCAACACATTGTTGTGCATACACAGTAGATTTTTTGCCAATAACAGTATATTATATGGGAAGAAGGCAATTCCCATCAGCCTGCCTAAAGCATTCTGGTTGGCTTGTACGTGGCTGATTAGTGGTCGTTTAACAGCCGGGACCATGCAGTGTAAACAGCTCTTACTCAGAACAGTTAAAGGCATGCGAGGGTCAGGATTGCTTCACTGCGATTAAATATCTGGGAGACCAGAGAAAAAGGAGGACCCTATAGGAAACAGATAACGCTGCTGTGAGAGCTATAATGAGGGCAGACAATGGTAACATCAGGTAGCTATTGCCCACTCCAGAAACTGAAGGCAGAAATCTGGATAATACACAGCCGAGTTAAAAAAAAAACGGCCTGCAAACAATTACTGCACAAAAGAGCTGTGTGTATTATCTTTTACTGAATACCACTATCTCTATAACCAATGCATTCACTCATGTAATTGTCTATCTTTAAACATTATTTAGATGTCTCAGTATTACTAGTATAGATATCATCTTGTGTATATACTATGTATTCTTAGATTTGTTTCCTGTATCTCATTTGTAGCAGAAATGCATGTGGCCACTTACTACCAATTTACTCAACTTGACAACAGTAAGGTTGAAGGCTAAGTGAATGCCAACGTAAGGCTGAGGAGAGTTTCCATGGAGATGAAGTACGTTGACCACAATATAGCACAAGACACAGGTAAGCCAGTATTTGATGAGAATACACTTTGCCTGCTTGGAGGGTTGTGTTTTTAGCAGGTTTTGTTCAGTTAGTATTAATTATAGTGTAATAATTTATATCAGTTTGCGTCAGGATTCTGCACAGGTCTCTTAGAACGGTATCCAACCCCTGTCAAGCTCTTAGTGATGTCAATGTCAACTCACTATAGAAACAGATAGTAATCGAGTAGTAAGCAACAGCCCAACTATTAAAACAGTGCACTGACAAACTTTTCATTTGAAAATGATGGTCCAAAAATTATAAAATTATCCCTCTCAGTCTTTTGTGATTAGACAGACCATGCAAAAAAAGGACTCAAACTGACAGTGTTGCTGTTACAGGTAATATCATTCTTTTGTGATTGAGATGAGTGAAATGCCATATATTCTATAATGCCCTCCGATTCCTCCCCACTAATATGCTTTGAGAAAGAGTCCAATTGTGGCCTGCATTTGGTAGTATGACTACCTGGACAGCTGGTGCCAGTGGTGATTCTGTTGCTTCTGCTACCAGCTCTCTCCTTCTTAGGCTGGTTTCACACTGCAGTTTTTTTTCCATCTGGTTTGTGTGCCAAAACCAGGAGAGAAACTTGCAGAGAAAAACTATAATTGAAAGATTGACACCTGTTCTAAGTCTTGGAGACACTCCTGGTTTTGGCACACACACCGGATAGAACCTGATCAGGGAAAAATTGCAGTGTGAAACCAGCCTTAGTTGTAGTATATATTTTTTTCTTTCACACTACCACTTCCATTGCCACTGCACTTTTTCTTTTACCATACATTTTGTACAATGAAATAATTACATTTTAAACCACAATCATTAAACATTTTCCAAAAAAGACTTAACAAGAAATACTAGGTAGGTATGTAGGTACATGTACAAAAAGCAAAATGTGGCAGCAGGGCTGCCACTAGGAATTTTGGGGCCCCTGACTGCCCCCTGACAGCCAGAATTTTGGGGCCCCCCTGAGACTATGCCCAGCCTCCACCCCCAGAGACTCCGCCCAGCCTCCACCCCCACTTCACCTCCACTACTAACATTTAAGAAGGGCCTGGATGCCTTTCTTGAAAACTATAACATTACCAGTTATATATACTAGATTCTTTGATAGGGCGTTGATCCAGGGAATTAGTCTGATTGCCGTATCTGGAGTCAGGAAGGAATTTTTTCCCCCAATGTGGAGATTAGTGTTGCCACATGGGTTTTTTTTTGCCTTCCTCTGGATCAACATGTTAGGCTATGGGTTGAACTAGATGGACTTAAAGTCTTCCTTCAACCTTAAAAACTATGTTACTATGTTACTATGTTACTATGTTACTATGTTACTCCCGCCTCCACCCTAGCTCCACCTCCACCCAAACATACATTATATATATAGTGAAAAATTGGAATTGCACCAAAAATTACCTCAATTTCTATGTTACTATGGATGCCTTTCTTGAAAACTATAATATTACCAGTTATATATACTAGATTCTTTGATAGGGCATTGATCCAGGGAATTAGTCTGATTGCCGTATCTGGAGTCAGGAAGGAATTATTTTCCCCAATGTGGAGCTTATTGTTGCCACATGTTTTTTTTTTTGCCTTCCTCTGGATCAACATGTTAGGCTATGGGTTGAACTAGATGGACTTAAAGTTCTCCTTCAACCTTAAAAACTATGTTACTATGTATGTAATTTACGTGCAAAGTTTTCCCAACCAGCAATCCAGATGGTTCCTTACAATAGTGAATGCAGCTGGCAACAAAGAACATGGCGGCGCCCACCGCTCGCTGCCGCAGCTACTCCCCACAGCTCTGAGGCCCAGCAGTGATTGATAGGAGAGGGGATTTGTGCAAGATGTGGTGGGGCAGGGCCCAGAGGACCATGCTCCCTGCTCCCCCTGGAGTCACGGCCAGACCCCCTGCCCCTGATCCAATGGCTATGCCCCCTGCAGTGAGGCCCGGGGCCCCTGACTCCAGGCAGAGCACTCACCCCTTGGTGGCGGCCCTGGGCTGAGGTATACGGGTGGCATTTACGATTGTCATGTTGGTTTAGTAAAACAAGTGTGCAAAAACAACAACACACAGATAAATATCTACATTTTTCTTTCAACAAAATTCAATCATTTTCCTAAAAATGAAAAAAAAAAATTAAATAATAAAAAAAAAAAAGTTAGGTGGGCACACAGCCAAAAAGCCAGGAGCTCCAACAGGACATTGTATTGGTGTGTCCTGTGTGGAAGTGAAATTTTGACTAGTAAAATAGCCATGGACAGGAAAATGTTTGGACATGCTCACTTTGTGAGGTAGACAGTCACAATTAAATATGTGGATTTTAGGGAACGTTCCTTTGTATTAAAAAAAAAATAATAATTATTCCTTCACAAAAATGTTTTCAAAAGAAATGCAAATCTCAGTACACTCGCTTATGACAAATTAGCACACCATCTGACACTGATTTCAGATTTTTTTCTGTAAAAAAATATTGTGCTGTTTTGCTTCTGCTTTCTAGTTCATTAAGAAGAAAGAAAAAGGCCTGTATTTGTAATTCAAATGCAGTACGACAAATGCAACTTTTGCTGATCAATAATGACACTGAGTCTGACCCTGCTGCTCACATCACCCCTATCTCTCTTCCCCTGTCAATTGAATTTTTGTATAATTCCCAGACTACTACTCTCATCTTCTTCAGTGTTGCAGTAATATTCTGTTTGTGGTATCTGTCTAATGTTTTAGGTATTTATTTTCCTATCTCTATTGCTGAGCTGTGAGCTCTCATATCCTTTCACTATCCTAAAATCACCCTAAAATAGCTGCTGCATTCCCTATTTAGGCTTTTATACAGGCAATTATAGTCCCTCCTGATTGGCCGCACTATACAATGTGACATGAGAGGTCCAATACAGTATGGGGAAGCTCAAGTGGTCATATGTGAGGTCATGCCAGCGTTCTGGAGCAGATTGCTGGAAGAACAAGGCGCCCAATAGTGTTCATCTGTGAGATAACAGTGAAGAAAGTATAGTGTACAGGCTTACCTGGACCGGTTATGATCCTTCACAACCACTGTATTCACATGCGATATCCACGATATCAAGGGGTTTTGATATGCAGAAGTCCTCCAGCGTGTTGTAATCCAAGAAGGTGTAGAAATAGTGGCGTAACTTCAGGCCCAGGGGCCCCGATGCGAAAGCTCCAACGGGGTCCCCAATTATTAGAAATCTTTAATAGTATTAGTCTTCTTCTATAGGCCTAAGGGACTTTTGGGGCGCCTCTAGGCTGCAGGGCCCGGGTGCGATCGCAACCCCTGCACCTATTGTAGTCACGCCCCTGTGTAGAAAAGAAAGGAGACTTCAGACCGTGCTCCCGCTCCATTAAATTACGTCACTTTTACAGCCACACTCTGATTGATGACACATCAATGCTGGCCTATAAATAACCTGCTGGCATAAGACAGGGATGTACATCCTACTTTGTGGTATTCCTGCTGAAGTGGTTTTAAACCCTGAAACGCGTTGAATAAACCACCATATGAATTCTAAATAACCTGAATACTTTGATTTATTGGAGCCGGAGCGTGGTCTGATGCAATCTTCTGCAATAAGTAAAGAGGCGGCAGGCGTTTATTGCCAGTTTTCAAGAACGAAATCACATTGTTTGAACCTGCGAATTTTGTGAAATTTGACTCGGATTCAATTTGCATCTAGTGCTCACACCAAATACTGATGTGATTTAGAATTTTATTTGCTCATTTACTTTGATTATTGTTAATCAATAAAAATAAGCCATTAACATTTTTATTTTTGAAAGCCTTTCTTTGAATCATTTCTTCTCTCAACACTTTTTGCACACTGCATAAAAAATCTAATATATGACAAATGGATTATTACAGCTTCCTAACTACTGCTCCTGAATTCTATGGAACAGCGCTGTGTAAAATAACCTAGAAAAAATACATCTGTCCAAAAGATCAGCTGCGGAATAATCCTTATGAAAGCCGAGTGCATGTGATGATTGTCTTGTGTAAGTCTTATTCTACACGGCAGTAATTCTCAGCCAGGGTAAAATGTCATATTTGTTCATCACCATATTGTGGGATAATACAAGGCTTGAAACGTCATGTGTGACAGTTGTTTGTTTTCAAAGGAGTCAGTATACTGTATGGAATAAGACAATGATGTGTTAGTCTTACATGTTAGCATACTCAGTGTAATCACGACACCACGTAGCTTGTCACTTAGAAGCAACAACGTGAATCAAATTGAGAAATACTGTAATTTATAGAAAAATAGATTATGTAAAATTTAAATTAATAGACAGAAAAATATTTAAACCTTGAACATTATGAACAGGAAACAAATTTTAAGATACAATTAGCTCCTTGTATTGGGACATGGGGGGTGATGTTGTTCAGTTATTTAAGTGATGAACTGTACATCGTTCTTTCATCCTGGCTTAGCAACTCAGCTACTTATATAATAAGAACAAACAATGGAAGCCTTTATCGAGGGGAAGCATTACTAATATGGGTCATTGGATCATTATAATGTTTGCTACATGCATATAGCTTCACAGTCAATGTGTGAACTTTATGGGTTTTGCTTTGTCCATCATCGATCATAACCACATTAACATACAAAAATCAGGAATGTATATCATTTATGAACTGTGTGTGAGTGCAAAGGTTTCTTATGCACTAATTTTAGGTTAAATAAGTGAACTCGTATCATCCTGATGTGGCTAACCTGACCATGTAAATGTGTAAAATAGAAGGAAAGTGCAAAAGCACCCAGAAGGCCTTAATATTTACTAGGTACATTTAATATGACTTATAATTGTAGCATAATACATTATACAGTGAATAAGAATATGTATATACCAAAGACTTGTATATATGTAAAATTGTAATTTTACAAGACTTTAATATACGGTATATACACATTTTTATTCACTGTGCAATCTATTATGCTACATGTTATATTCATATTCTTATTCACTGTATGAAGTACTATGCTATACAGTATTATGCTATTTGGTATATCATGCTATATTAAAGTATTATGCTATATGGTATATTCCTATTCTTATTCCTTGTATAAAGTATTATGCAATACGGCATATACCTATTCTTATTTACGATGTAAACTATTATGCTACACGGTATATACATATTCTTATTCACTGTATGACGTTTAATGCTATATGGTATATACATATTCTTAGTTAGTTGTATAAAGTATTATGCTATACAGTATATACATACAGTATTCTTATTAACTGCATAAAGTATTATGCTATATGGTATACACATACGGTATTATTATTCACTGTATAAAGTATTTTGCTATACAGTATATACATATTCTTATTCACTGTATGAAGTTTTATGCTATACGGTATATACATATTCTTATTCACTGTATGAAGTTTTATGCTATACGGTATATACATATTCTCAATTATTGTATAAAGTATTATGCTATGTGGTATATACATATTCATATTCATTGCATAAAGTATTATGCTATATGGTATATACATATTCTTACTTACTGTATAAAGTATTATGCTATACAGTATATACATATTCTTATTCACTGTGTAAAGTATTATGCTATATGGTATATACATATTCTTATGCTATACAGTATATACATATTCTTATTTACTGTATAAAGTATTATGCTATACGGTATATACCTATTTTTATTCACTGTATAAAGTATTATGCTATACAATATATACATATTCTTATGCTATACAGTATATAGATATTCTTATTTACTGTATAAAGTATTATGCTATACGGTATATACATATTCTTATTTACTGTATAAAGTATTATGCTATACAGTATATACATATTCTTATGCTATACAGTATATACATATTTTTATTTACTGTATAAAGTATTATGCTATACGGTATATACATATTCATATATTTACTGTGTATAAAGTATTATGCTATACAGTATATACATATTCTTATTTACTGTATAAAGTATTATGCTATACTGCATATACATATACATATTCTTATTCACTGTGTAAAGTATTATGCTATTGTATTATAGGATAACATATATTTAAATATATACAGTATGTCACCTAAATAAATGGATAGATATGTGTATAAGGACAATTTGACACACACAGTGTTTTAATACATTATCTGTAGTGTTTCTATGGTATGCTCTAGACATGCTGCTTTTCTCCATAGGCTTCTGTAAATAATGTAAAAAATGCCAGGAAAGCACATGTACAAGAAAAAACCCCCACAAAACTCAAACCACAAAAACACAGGTACATATAGATATTATAAAGAAGACTTGAAAATCATGCTTTCTTTTGTAGCGGTGGATGCAGAAAAAAAATAAAATATTGTTAGAACATTTCATAAGGGATGGTTAATCTGACATCACTGGGGCCTGGTGCATCAAACTCTCTGCTCAGTATTTTGCTACTTTTTTTTAATTTTAATTTAATTTTACAATGTTTTTCTTTGCTGGAATCAAATGGCACATTAAGAGATTTTTTGGATTATGAAACTATGGATTTAAATAAAATAATTGTACGACGATTGGGATATTCAATATTCATGTATTGCACTCTATGAAAAAACCAATGTTAAGCCTAATACAATTTCAAATAGCTATGTACAGTCATATGCTAACATTGAAAGTAAAATAGTTATTAAAATTAACTACGGTAAATTAATCAATTTCTTTATTAACAATAATTGTAAGTAATGCAAAACCAATCCTGAAAATAAATATATCATACATTTTGTGTGTGTAGAAATAACTTCTGTTGAGTTGCCTACAGTTTTGCAAATATATTTTACATATTATTGGAAAATACTCAATATCCAGAGTATCTAAGGGTTAACAGACAATAGGATGGAAATGACAAATGATCTGTACTATATTAAGCCCATGGTGCCATTACTTATTTTATCATGTTGTCTACCATATACATGATAACTACTACATATGACTGCATGGATAGCCGTATTAAATATTGATGTATGTCTATTATATATTAATAGCCACAAACAAGTGACAGCTTCCCATACTTAGGCTGTGTGCCAACGCTATTTGTTTTTTTTGCAGTGTGTGTCAACTTTTGACACAAAACTGGATGTGTATCCTAAGGGTATGTGCACATTGGACGGTTCTGCATCATTGCAGACCGTCAGAAAACCGGTGTAGAATTTCAGGAGCTGAAATTCCTGACCTCAGCAGTGTCCATCGTTTTTTTAGCGTTTTTTTTAACGTTTTGTGTGCGGTTTATTAGCGTTTATACAGCGGTTTTCTGGCGGTTTTCCAATGAGTCCGAATCTTGCTAGATACGCTGGCTAAATGCTCAAAAGAAGTCACAGACTCAATCTTTGAAATCCGGTGGAAAACCGGTGAAGAAATTGGAAAGGAAAAAAAAAAAACGTTCTAATGTAAACAGCGCTTTCTGAAATCCATAGACTAGCATGTTAATCCAACCGCTGGTTAGGATTAACATAAATTTACATAAAACCCAGCGTAAAAGGCCGGCGGAAAACGCTAAAAAACAGCTCACAAATCTTCCAATGTGCACATACCCTTAGACTACATTCAGACTGTGCATGTTTGCATCCGTTTTGTGCAGTGCATTGCAAAAAAACGATCAGTCAAATGAATTCCCAGCCAAGTCATAGGGTTTTCACATTTGGCTATTGAGACTGGGAATTGTTTGACTGATCCGTTTTTCGTAAGTGCATGTTGGTTTCAGTGGCGTCTTTCTCCTCTGTTTTTCTCATAAGGCACCATTCTAAATGGAGAAAAATAGCAGAAAAAAACGGAGAGAAAATGCACAGTGTGAATAGATGGTGCGGTTTTTTTAAAAATGGTGCTGAAAAATAGGCCATAGGAGAAAAGAAAAAAAACGGTGTGTCTGAATATAGCCTTATTCCAGCAAAGTCTATAGAATTCTGAAGTGTTGTGCCCACGATGCTTATATCTTCCTTGCGGCTTAGGTGTAGATTTTGGTGAAGAGAAGATAATAAGGGTCAATTGTTTGCTGCATTTTGTAGCCTCCCAGCCATTGACTATAGTAGAAAAACACATCACCACAATCTGCACCTAAAACACACCAAAAAAGCATCCGTTTGTTGAGTGTCTTATTGGCACAGGGGGCAGTTTGGCAGCATTGGAACATTTCTGCACCAAATACCCAACGTCGGCACATAGCCTTAAAGACTCTTATACAGTATCAGCCCCAAAAAGGAGGTCATGAATTTGTATGCATATAGTGTAATATATAATATAATATAATGCATATAATGTATTTTACAAATAGAAAAAATATTTGGAATCGTGTCAAATAAATGATCAATAATGCAATATAAAAAAAAGGGAATAACACCCAGGAATTAAGTTGGGAGATGAATGAGTATAAAATGAAACAGTTATCCGCATTTCTATATAAATATTTCACAGACGTCTCATCATTTTACATCATGTAATGTTTCTTTGCAGCCGTGCTTGGTAGGAGAACAGAAGGCCGTAATGTTCAGGTTCGTGTAGGGAAATAAATACTGTATACAAATGTAATGAATCAAAATATAGAGAAATCATCTGGTACAGTCGTCTGCAGAATCATTTAACATTGAAGCTTTCAGCTATTATTTCCACTGCAATAATGAGTGGGTGGCAAAGAAGATGGAGACTGCAAATCTCTCCAGTGCAGATATAAAAATAATACAGAGATGAGATAATGAAGAAGAAACCAATACCGTATATCTATAATATGACTGTGTGCCTGGATCGCCAACCAACCAGAAATTCCAGGACAGTCCGTAAATATAGCGCCCTTTTTGCCCTGCCTGTAAAAAACATTTGAGGTGTCCGTGATTTTTTTTGAGGCTGAAAAAAATTATATAGATTATTTTTACTTTAATTATCATCATTTTACAGTCCACAGTGAACACAGTTGATGTCTTCATACCAGAATTAAGGGTCTGCAGACATAGATCACTTATAATCCTATTAGTTTATTATGTTTTTCCAAAGTATCCATATCCATAAAAAGTATTGTCTGACCGTTTTTTTTTTTTAAGTTGTGCAGAAAAAATAAAAAGTAAAAAGTCAATTTGCTGTGTACAGAAATGTTTATGTGATGACAACAGCTTTTTCTTTGAAGCTCAAGGCCGTTATGTGCTATATTATAACACAACCTTTATAACATCACTCATTTAGTTCAACCATCATCCTGTCATTTGTTGTTTAGTGTGGAAAAACGAAGGCTTAGGGGTGATCTTATAATAATGTATAAATATATGAGGGACAGTACAGAGACCTTTCTAATGATCTCTTTACTCTTAGGCCTGAGACTGGGACAAGGGGGCATCCTCTAAGTCTGGAGGAAAGAAGGTTTAATCATAATCACAGACGCGGATTCTTTACTGTAAGAGCAGAGAGACTATGTTTTCAAGTAATTTTTATTGAATTTTGTATAAATAATAACAGAGTACAGTATCTTGTTAATCACATAAGACATTGTATAGACATTTTTAAATGTTAAGTATAAGTAACTAAAGTATTATTTCAATTCATTTTTCATTTTCTTAATTCACTTTAAAAGTATTACCATTCTTACAACTATACACATATGCGTGGTTATTTTTTGTTTAACAGGTTGTGTATATACATGTAATTTTCTGTATATATGTAAGACATCGTTTAATTTGACAGATTAGTTACCTAAGCATAACTATAAAATATGTCGGTTGGAGCCGTAGTGATGTTATGTAATTAGTTAATCTATTAATTGTTTAGTTTCTGTAAAGGAACTTAACAGGTGATAACTATGTACAGTTTATGGAGTACACAAAGACATACATGTAGATAGGGTGATGTAATTGGTAGTCAGTAACTTATGTGTGAAGCCCTATGTATCCATTTTCTTGAAGTTTTGGTTAGATCTCTAGTGAATTTAACTCCGTTTTATATTAGTATCATGCATTAGAAGTAAATAATGATTTAGTTTATTTGTATATTGTTCAGGTCTCTTGAAGAGTGAGGAGGTGAGGAGAGGGCATAGGGAGATTCCAATCTCTCCATTTTTTTTTTTAGATATTTCTTTAGAAGGTTATTTCTAAGTGAGTAAGCATATTCATATAGAGTTATGACTTGCGATTTTATTTATGGTGTCTTCGAATTTTGGCGAAGAACGTTCTTTCCAACAGGCAGCTATGTTGTTTTTAGTTGTTAAGATTATATGGGTTATAATTGGTCTATGTTGTTTAGGTGTTGAGTCGATTCCATTGAGTAATAGAACAATCTGAAAGAGTAATATTTAAGCCTGTAATGTCATTTATGAGCAAACTAATCTTAGACCAATAGGAGTCAAGTACTTTGCATCCCCAGAAGTCGTCTGATAAGGTGCCTAATTCTGTGCAATTTCTCCAGGATAGTGGAGAATTTTCTTCTTGTATTTTATGGAGTTTGTAAGGTGTTAAATACCATCAAGTATGGATTTTGTAATGCGTTTCTATTAGAAATAAACACGGGATGCTTGAGTATATACTGTCGTATATTAGTTGTATTTGCTCAGTTTTGATTTCTAAAGATAGTTGTTTCTCCCAGGCTTCTATATTGGATGATCTTAAAGGAGTTATATCTGGTTGAGATACTGATAAATGGTTCCCGTTTTCCAAAATAGGGAGCTTAGTGGGTATTTAAGCATCTGGGATAGGCCTTGAGGGAAGGAAAAGTTCATGTTGTCTTTTTCTATAAGAGTTTGAAGTTTTAGCCAAGTCTTTTCTTCTGAGTGTTCGAGTTCGTATTTATTCCTAATTGTATGAAAAGGGAAAAGTCGATTCTTATTGTCCAGAATGTGTGAGCAGTGAGACTATGGAACTCTCTGCCACATGATGTTGTAATGAGTGAGTCACTACTAACATTTAAGAATGGTCTAGATGTCTTTCTTGAAAGATATAATATTACCGGTTATATATACTAGATTCTTTGATAGGGCATTGATCCAGGGAACTAGTCTGATTGCCGTATCTGGAGTCAGGAAGGATTTTTTTCCCCTTTGTGGAGCTAGTGTTTGACACATGTTTTTTTTTTGCCTTCCTCTGGATCAACATGTTAGGCTATGGGTTGAACTAGATGGACTTAAGGTCTTCCTTCAACCTTAAAAAGTATGTTGCTATGTTACTATGTTACTTGAATAGATTGCTAGTAAAAGGTAAAATGAAATACTGTGAAACCTTCATCATCATCATCTATAAGTACAATTACTACATACAGTACCCAGAAATGCTTTTTTAATGTGAAAACATTTTGAAAAATATTTACAGGTTACAAATAGGCGGTTACATTTTAAAGAATGCAATTGAAAGTGATTTTTATTCAATACTAAATCTAGCGCAATAAAAACAAGTCATGTTAGTTTTATTACCTTTAGTTTTGTCCTCTACAGATCAACAATAATATTTAGTAGAATCATTAAATGAGCAGTGACATAGGAAACAGTGCGGCATGTATCGGCTGTGGTTTGTGCGATGTCAGTAACATTCTACTTTCTGTTGTTCTTATGTTGAACCATTTTTCATTTCCGGAGTTTGTGATACATACAGTACATACAGATATACTGTACACATACAGTAACACTAAGATGCAAGCAACACTGCAGCTTGCCATACAAACCATGTCTAGGAAACGACAAATGTTCCCTGCAGCTGATTGATATAAGCTTTCCCGACGGCTTACACTGGATAGTTATTAGGCTCCCTTTGAATTGTTTCTATTATAGATGTTTCGATGTGCATTTATAGCCGAGGTGCAACAAACATGGATGGAAACAGCCAACCATAATTGACAGATTGTTAAAGATTCAACCAATGTTTGTGTTTTCATACATTATACTTATTGAAAGGATAATAGCAATAAAAGTACTACTAATAATTGTATAATAATAATGATGATGATGATGGTGATGATGAAACTACCTCAATTCCCTGTGTGTAATATATTACCGTGCAAGGAAAAATCTTCATTATCAAAGCCTGCATTAAGGAATTGTGAATATCAGCTGGGTCTAGAATTTATAAAAGAAATAGTGTAGACCAGCACAGGAACTCCGACTTAATTCAAAGATAAATGTATTGATCCATAAAAAAACAAAGCAAAAGAAGGGTAGACTACAGCACAAGCAATAGGGGCATAAGGTAGTTAACAATAATCAGACACGCCAACGTGTTTCTGACCTAATCTAGGTCCTTATTCAGTGCCTGAATTAATGTTTATGTGTTAGACTATGTAATAATAATCTTTATTCATATAGCGCCAATTTATAACGCTTCACAATTGGGTAAGTAACAATCAAGTAAGATGACAAGTAATCAAAGAAAATGAACAGTGAGAAAAGAAAGACTATCTGGATCATGAGAGCTCACAGGTATAATTAAAATAAATTATAGAGATTGTTGTAATTTTCAGAAGGAATCATAGATAAAATAAATATATTTTTGACAATAAGGTATCTATGAATGATAAGATAATCACATTGCATTTTATATGATCCTTATTAATAGCTCGCAAGCATCACATAGTTGCATAATTTAGGCTTATTTTATATTATCTGTGACAAACATTTAGCAATAGTTAAATGGTTGTTCTTATGTTATGTCTTTGGAAAGAACAGCACCCAACTCACGGATTCCTAGTTGCCTGGAGAGGTGAGCTCATGAAGACTGACAGATAAGACACCTTTCACATCAGCATTTTTGTATTATCGCGGCATTTCTGCAGGTTTGCCGTATCTGCCACATAATGGCTCACTTACGGCAAGCCTGCGGCAATCCCCATTCATTCCCTATGGGACTTGCGGTCAGGTGCGGCAAGTGCGGCTTTGCCGGATCCGACAGATCCGGCACTTACGGCAGCGCCAAAAAAATGCTGCTAGCAACGTTTATTTGACTCGCCGCAAGTGCTGGATCCGAAAAAACCTTACCTGACCGTAAGTCCTATAGGGAATGAATGGGGCTTGCTGTAAATGAGCCGTTACGTGGCAGATCGCGGCAACTGCCGGATCTGCTGCAAATTTCAAAAATCGCTGATGTGAAAGCAGCCTAAGACTAATAGTATGGTGGAGCCGCTGGTCTCAAATGTGCACTCTCCAATACTGCAAGTGGCAGCACTGGAGAGTTGACATAATTTGCTGGCCAGACCATGCACTTAACCGATGTGGCCAGCTTTGGATCAGTGCCTACAAGCTCTATTGATAAGAGAATGTAAGAACTGCAAATGCTGATCCATGGTGATAGATTGAAAAGGTGGCCAGTAGCCTAGAGAAGGAGCGTTAAGCAAAATTAAAAATCCCTCCAAAACAAAGAGGATTTATAATATTAAATTGCAGTTGCCCATTTTTCTAAACACTATGATTTTTTTTTAATAATTGTAAGCTTTATTAAAAGATTTTCATTTTTCAACAAGATAAAAGCTTCCAAAAAAACATGACTTTACAAGTTTCAATGAAAAGGCAATAAACCGCTTTAGTAAGAAAAATGCATCATTTCACAGCAGTATCTTTCTTTAAAACATGTAAGAATTAAAAAAAGAGACCTTTAGGAGACAAATAAGACATACACTCATACAGAAGGAGGGAAGGAATGACTAAGGGTACTAGAGAAGAGGAAAGGACAAGAGTTATATGACCCAGTGAACAAGATCCTAAGCATTTAGGATTGTCCAAAACCATTTCCAAAGGAACCAAATAAGGTTGAATCTCTCTTCCGTGTTTTCATTCAGAGCAGTACGGTATTTGAAGTTTCTAATATCTTTGATCCTAATATGAAGGTCATATATAGAAGGAGGGACAGCTTTCTTCGAGTGAAAAGCTATCAGACATAGTGTGGCCATCAAAATATGTAGAAGTCTAGTAGTCCTCTTAGATCAAACAAATTTTAGAAATCTGGAAATAGGAAAATATGACTTGATCCTCAGAATAAAATTTTTCTGTGTTTTATTGAAAATTTTTTAAAAGATCACATCAGGTGGTGAGCAACAAGTTGACGCGCTTCAGCAAAAGCCTTAGTCATAACGCTTCACATCGGACTGATTAGAACATTACATAGTGAGCGGGCAATTTTATTCATTATTGATGTTGAGACAACCCATTTAGTAAAGGATGTTAAGAATTTTGTATAGAAAATTTATATTCAAAGATAAATCTTAATTTTTACAAATATTGATCATAAATTGTCTAGGCCTTTCTATTTGCACGAAGAGTGTTTTTCTTGCATCCAATGTAGTGTTAGTTATTTTGATATTTTTTGCTCTTGGTATATTTTACATTACCATACAGTGTGCACCAGATACAAAACATTACATTTACATGTGAGGATGCACTGTACAGAATTTCTTTGGAATCAATACGTGCTGCTATTTTGAGCTTTATTGTGTTTGATCCTACATTATTGTTCACAGAAATATCTACTGCTGAAAAGTTGTTCCATATATCCTAGTGTTTTTACAATTTTCCGAGCCTACTGATGTGTATGAAAAGATTACATAGCTTTCTGCAACAAATATGCAATAAAGAAACATGCTGTAAAGAGGACCTGTCACCCCCTCCATGGATGTGAATCTAAGTGCAGCACTGAATGCAGCATGTATGCTACATTCAATCAAGGGGTACCCCATGTGTTTGTGAAGGTTGTACTCTGAGATATAAGCCTTTTAAAACTTACAGTTAGAAACCATGGAGGCTGTCCCTGGTGCTTGGAGCCACCTAGCTCCACGGCTGCATTTGACGTCCCCTGCGTCTCTGTGCCACCTTGTTTACAGCTGTTGCCGCCTCCCTCCTGCCTCCTCTGCGCCTGTGCCTCCATGTGAAGCTTGACGCAGATGCAGAGCAAGGTATTGCTTCTAGCGGTTCCCAGGGCCTCTCCCGCCTCCTGTGGTGATGTCCTCTCCTTTCCCGCCCTGCTCTGTGTTATGCTGTGGAGCAGGGCGGGCAAAGGAGCTGACGGCAGAGCAGGAGGAGCAGCATGCGCTCTGACATCAGCTCCTTTCCCCGCCCTGCTCCATAGCATAACACGGAGCAGGGCGGGGAATGGAGTAACATGGAATCTAAAATGATAGAATGTATAGCCTGGTGACAATGTCTGTGATTGGCAGTTGGGGCCTTCCCAGATTGACTGACATCATAGTAATGTAAAAATAAATAAGTAATTTTAAAAAATGATGTAGCGCTTCACCATATTTTTGATTCTCAGCGCAGATAAAGTGGACAGCTACACGCTGCCACCCTTAGCTGCCTGACTTTACCTTGGCTGGCAATCAAAATACAGGAAAGCTAAATATTTGTTTAAATATTTAAATAAATAATATAAACAAAAAAATGTGTGGGCTCCTGCCATATTTTGATCACCAGCCAGGTAAAACCAGGGAGCTGGGGACTGGGATTCTCAGTGTGGTAAGGCCCAAACATTTTGGGCCCCCATGCTGAAAACCTCAGCCCGCAGCTGCCACTGAAAATGGTGCATTCATTGGGGTGTCATTTCTAGGCATTTTACCTGGCTCTTCCAGCGGCCCTGGTGGGGGATGGCACGCTGGGTAATAATGGGGTTAATACCAGCTTTGTACTGTCAGCCGCTACCAAGCCCAACATTCATGGTGTTGGGCCAAATTAGACCTGGCCACCATGAATTTCTAATAAACAGTAAAAAATAAAGCACAACACAGAACAAATGTGTTTATTAGAAATAAACCCCAAAACTTATTTAGGGACTCCATCTTAAATTACAAGAAAAAAAAACTTCCTCCAACGTGATCCAGGTCTTTTTACCTTCTTCATCTCCGCTTCCTGTTTGCCAATAAAGACGTCTGCTGGCAGAGACAAGCAGGCATGGAATGACAGCCAGGTGCTGTGTGAAAGGTTATCGAGTCAAAATGAACTCGTATAACTACAGCATCACCTGGCACCTGGAGCCAAGCTGTAAGGGAGCAAGAGAAGCACTTTCGTCTGGGCTTTGGGTGTTGCGTGAAAAGTTCTCAAGTGCACATAAACTCCGATAACTCCAGCATCACCCGGCACCTGGAGCCAAGCCGTAAGTGTGAGCTTCTCTTGCTCACTCATGGCTGGACTCAGGGTGCTGTATGAAAGGTTATTGAGTTCACCTGAACTCAGGTAACCCCCAACATCACCCGGCACCCAGAGATCAGCTGTAAGTGAGCGAGAGAAGTGCTCACTTCACTTTACAGCTGGGTTCCGGGTGCTGGATGATGCTGGGGTTATCTGAGTTCATGTGAACTTGATAAACTTTCATACAGCACCGGCTGTTATTCCTTGCCTGCTCATATTTGCCAGCAGACATCCTTGTTTGTCGGCAAAGATGTAGCAGAGCTGAAAAACCTAAGAAGACCTGGATTACATCAGAGGGAGGTTTTTTTTATTCCCTAATAAAGATGGAGTCCCTAAATGTGTTTTGTCTTATGTTTCTAAAAAAACGTTTTCTGTGTTGTGTCTTTTTTAACCATTTATTTGAGATTCTTAATGACCGGGTCAAACTTGGCCTGACGTTAAGAATCTCAGGGCTTAATACCAGCTGGCAATACAAAGCTGGTGTTAACCCCTTATTGCCCAGTGTGCTATCTCCCACCAGGGCCACTGGAAGAGCTACAATTAGTGATGGGCGAACCACCCCAATACTCGGGATGGCGGGGTCACCCGAATTTTTTGTAAAGTTACTGTATTTTTAATAGTTCATTAAAAAACGAAAAAAAAAAACACAAGTACATTGAGGAACTGCACTTTTATTAACCCTTCGACCCTCATCTCTGTGCTGAACACTTTTGGCTCTGCTTCATCAAAGATCAAGGGGACGAGCAAAGCTTCTATCCCCTTGGTCCCTGATGGAGAGCACAGATCGCTGCGGCATCGTAAGGGGGGGAGTGACTCAGGTCACCCGAAGAGGGGTTAATTAAGATGCAGTCCCTAAATGTACTTGTGTTGTTTTTTTTTAATGAACTATTGAAAAAAAATTTGATGTGGGCTTCGCCATATTTTTGTATGCCAGCCAGATACAGCAAGCAGATATGGGCTGCCCCCAACCACCAGCTGCCTCCTTGTACCTGGCTGAAAACAAAAATATAGGGAAGCCCTTATTTTAATTACTTCATGATTTTCATGAAATCATTTTAAAAAATTGACTTGGGCTTCGCCCTATTTTTGGGTCCAGCCAGGTACAACTAGGCAGCTGAGGGCTGGAATCTGCAGTCCAGTGTGGCCCAAGCTTTCTGCAACCCCCCTCCCGCTGCGAATTGCAGTCCACAGCCGCCCAAAAAAATGGTGCGTTCATAGAAGTGCCATCTACTGGCGCTGTACCCAACTCATCCTGGGCCCTGGTGCGTTGGCTCACTGGGTAATAAAGGGGTTAGGGCCAGCTTTGTATTATCAGCTGGCCCTAAGCCCGAAATTCATGGGGTCACGCCAATATTAGACATGACCGCCATGATTTTCTAGCAAAATGTTAAAAAAAACACAACACAGAGAAAAAATATTTTATTAGAAATAAAACAAAAAAAACACTTAGAGACTCCATCTTTATTATAAAAACCAATCTTCAGTCCGACGTAGTCTAAAAGAGAAGCAATGTCAGCACTGCTACATCGCTCTGCATAGAGCCTGTCAGCTGTCATCCTCCGGCGGCGAATCGCGGCTCCCGGCTTCGGCTTCCATCTTCATCTGTGTCTTCCTGCATGTCACATGACCGGCCGGCGTCGCGATGATGTCATCGCGATGAGCCCCGGTCACAAAGCAGGAAGACGCAGATGAAGATGGAAGCCGGAGCCGGGAGCCGCGATCCGCCACCGGAGGATGACAGCTGACAGGCTGGTAATGTATGAGCGCAGCGCTGCATGCGGGGGGGCATCCTGAGGTGGGGGCGCCAAACATTGAGGGGGGCCTGGGGCTGCTGTGTACTACCCCTGACTGAACATTACAGTACATGTATAGCAGCACTATAGTATATGGCGGTACATTATAGTACATGTATAGCAGCACTATGGTATATGGCAGTACATTACATTACATGTATAGCAGCGCTATAGTATATGGCGGTACATTACAGCAATGTATAGCAGCACTATGTTATATGGCGGTACATTAAATTACATGCATAGCAGTGCTATAGTATATGGCGGTGCATTACAGCAATGTATAGCCGCGCTATGATATATGGCGGTACATTACAGTACATGTCTAGCAGCACTGTAGTATATGGGGGTACATTATAGTACATGTATAGCGCACTATGGTATATTGCAGTACAGTAGAGCACATTTATAACAGTACTATAGTATATGGCAGTACATTACAGTACATGTATAGCAGTGCTATGGTATATGGAGGTACATTACAGCACATGTATAGTAGCACTATAGTATATGATGGTATATTACAGTACATATACAGGTGCACTATGACTATGGTATATGGTGGTACTTTATAGCACATGTATAGCAGCGCTATAGTATATGGCAGTACATTACAGTACATGCATAGCAGCACTATAGGATATGGCAGTACATTACAGGTACATGTATAGTAGCGCTATGGTATATGGTAGTACATTACAGTACATGTATAGCAGCACTATAGGATATGGCAGTACATTACAGTACATGTATAGCACCATTATGGTATATGGCAGTACATTACAGTACATGTATAGCAGCACTATAGGATATGGCAGTACATTACAGTACATGTATAGCAGCACTATGGTATATGGTGGTACTTTATAGCACATGTATAGCAGCCATATATTATATGGCGGTACATTACAGCACATGTATAGCAGCACTATAGTATATGGTGGTACATTACAGTACATGTATGCAGCGCTATGGTATATGGTGGTACATTACAGTACATGTATAGCAGCAGTATAGTATATGGCGGTACATTATAGTACATGTATAGCAGCGCTATGGTATATGGCGGTACATTACAGTACATGTATAGCAGCACTATATTATATGGCAGGATGGAGCCAGCATGATATGGAGCCAGGGGGGCAGGATGGAGGTGGGGGGGCAGGATGGAGCCAACAGGGCATGGAGCCAGGGGGCAGGATGGAGGCAGGGGGGCAGGATGCCGGCGGGGGTGCAGGATGGAGCCAGCAGGGCAGGATGGTGGCGAGGGGGGTAGGATGGTAGGATGGAGGCAGGGGGGCAGGATGGAGCGAGCAGGGCAGCATGGAGCGAGCGGGGCAGGATTGAGGTGGGGGCAGGATGGAGCAAGCGGGGCAGGATGGAGTGAGTGGGGCAGGGTGGAGCCGGGGGGGGCAGGATGGAGCCGGGGGGAGGGCGGATGGATGCGGAGGGGTGGATGGATGCGGGGATGCAGGATGGATGCGGGGATGTAGGATGCAGTCGGGGGGACAGGATGAAGCCGGGGGGCAGGATGGATGTGGGCGGCAGGATAGAGCTGGGGGGGACAGGATGGAGCCGGAGGGGGCAGGATGGAGACGGGGGGCAGGATGGAGACAGGGGGGGCGAGGATGGAGCCGGGGGGGCAGGATGGATGCAAGGGGCAGGATGGAGCCGGGGGGCAGGATGGATGCAGGGGGGCAGGATGGGTGCGGGGATGCAGGATGGATGTGGTGATGCAGGATGGAGCCGTGGGGGGGGCAGAATGGATGCAGGGGGGCAGGATGGATGCGGAGGATAGGATGGAGCCAGGGGGATAGGATGGATGCGGGGGGCACAGTGGATGTCGGGGGGCAGGATGGATGCGGGGGGGCAGGATGGATGGGGGGGCAGGATGAATGCGTGAGGGCAGGATGGAGCCGTGGGGGGGCTGGATGGATGCAGGGGGCAGGATGGAGCCGGGGGGCAGGATGGAGCCGGGGAAGGGGGCAGGATGGAGCCAGGGGGGCTTTGTGATGTCACATCAGCCCGCCCTGTCACATGACCGCTGTGCTCACAAAGGGAGAAGACGGGTGAGAACAGCGAGAGGTGAGAGGGGGAGGCGAGGAGAGGCAAGGGAGAGGCGAGGAGAGGCAAGGGGGGGACGAGTTGGGGGCGGCGGGTGCCAGGGGTCGCCGCGGCCGTACATGTAGCTTGGCGACAGTGATGCATGTGTCGCTGTCGCCAGGTTACAGCTACTATATAATCACCTAATTTTTATTGTGCGCGGCTTTTTGCATATGTCGCGCTCATTGGTTGCTGCAGCTAGCGGCAGACAATGAACGCTGGCGCGATTTCGGCGTCAGACAGATACGATTAGGAGATTATATTGTAGAAGATATTTTTGCTCCTATTTTTGTCTGGCAAGTATTCTTTTCTTGGCCATATCATATGTATTTATTTATGCCAATAGACACTTTACCTGGTTGTTCCCTGCCCTGTAGGATTAAAATTTAGTAAACTAACGAAATATATTATTAGTACCACAAATACATTTCAAAACCTGCAGTGGTTAATAATTCTGAGCTGCATGAATAAGAGCTTGAGGCATTAAAATATATATGAATAAATATATGTACCGTAATTAAAAGTGGCTTAAATGTCCTTCAGCAACAGGAACAGTTTACCTGTTAACAGTTTCAATAATGTGAGTTTTAGAACATTTTCCATTGTATATTTTCTGTTCTCTGTAATTAATTATATTTAATTGCTTGATGTATTTAGAAAATATATGCAAAATTATTCAGACTCAGAGGCTTTAAATGTATCTTTAAAAAAATCTATTGATAATTATCTACTTAAAATGCTTTACATGTGCTGTGAGGCACAGAGAAATTTCTCATATTTTCATTTTAGATTAATAGCAATTGTATATGTAGTTGTTATTTAAAATGCATTATTGAATTAAAGCAAGTTTTCAATTATATGGCCAAAATTAAAGCAAGTTTTCAATTATATGGCCAAAGGTTCTCATAAAGGGAACCAAATGAGCATATGAGGAAACCCATACTGCCATACTCCCAGATTACTCCGTTTGGCAGTTTGGTTTGGATGTTCAAAGTGACTACATGAAAGCCTGCTCGTTACACGCTTCAATGGTGAAACGATATCACTAATGATCTCGGGGGCGCGCGGGTCGTTAGGACATTGTTTAGAAACAATTGGTGAGATGTCACACGTATAGATATCATGAACGACACGCCAACGATGTAGTGAGCAGGTATCATTCGCACAACCCAGCGACCGATACTTGTTCACTGATGTGAATGGGCGAAGTCGTGAACGACAACGTTATCACGGTGTCACACAGAATAATGCTGCAGGTTTGCTGATCGTGGATTGTCTGATTTGAGAACATGTTCTCAAATTTGCAATCAACGATCCAACAATTTATCGTAACCATATCTCAGAGTCACACGCAACAAGGTCGTAGCGATGTTGAACGACTCCAAACCTGTGACGTTTGAGCAGGATCGTTCACGATCTCGTAACGGTACCTTTAGTTAGAAGCACAGTGCCACCACACTACTATACACATAAGAATAAATAATCAGTAGCAAAAGAAAGACCAGACTAAAAAATAGTACAGTAGTTATAAAAAGTCTATACACCCCTATTAAAATGTTAGGTTTTTGTCATATACAAAAATCATACCAAGAAAAATAATTTAAGAATGTATTTCACCTTTAAAATGTCACCGAAATCAATACAAATCCATTGTAAAACAAACCGAGATCATTTTAGGTCCTGAGAGAGAAATAAATATAGCAAACCAAAAATAATGTGGTTGCATAAGTGTGAACAGCATCTTCTGATTGGGGATGTGGTTGTTTTCAAAATTAATCAATCACATTTCACTCTTATTACAAAGTATTCAATACACGGCCACCATCATTTACAAGGATTCTGATTAAACCAATAGAAATCTTAGGGTACCGTCACACGCTTCAATTTCCTGAACGATATTGTTAGCGATCACATGCACGCGCGATCGCTAACAATATCGTTCACATCGTTGGTGAGCTGTCACACAGGCAGACTCACCAACGATGTGGACCAGCGAGATCGCTGGTAACCATGGTACACATCAGGTTACTAGGCGCCGCGCGGCGCTTAGTAACCCGAAGTTTACCATAGTTACCATCTCCCAGCATAGGCTCTGCCGCTGGGAGATGGATCATTGCGGTGTCAGACACCACGATCATGCAGATTGATCAAGCGACTATCGCTTGATTTGAGCTCCTGCTGACAAATCAGCGATCAAACAATCAAGCGATTTTACATTGTAAAATCGCTTCATTACACGCAGCGACGCACAAACGATATCGCTTAAGCGATCAAAAAAGCAGATCGCTTAAGCGATATCGTGCAGGAGATCGATGCGTGTGACGTGGCCCTTAGTTGTTTTTCCCAACATTTTCTTAGCTGCATTTGAAAGCACAAGCATAGTCCATAAACAGCTGACAACACAGCAAAGGTATCTCATTGTTGAAAGTTGTCAGGGAAAGGTTGCACATTTGTTTTCCAGGCATTAGATATAACATTCAACACTGTGAAGATGGTTGTCAACAAGTGGCTTAAATTTGATGCAATAGTGATATTTTTTAGAACTGGACATCCTTCAAAAATTTATGAAAAGACAAGAAAATAGGTCTGAGGGGCTGACAGCATGCCTACAGCAATATTAAAGGAGCTGCAGGAATTTCTGGCAGTATGGGGTTGTGGACTGCATGTAATAACATTCTTCATTTCTTCATATGTCTGGCCCATTGGTTAGGGTCGCAAGACTGAAGCCTTTTTTTACAAATAATAACATCCATACCCAGCTACATTTTGCTACAACCTACATCAAGTCTGCCAAAAGTCTGTGGGAAAATGTGTTATGGTCTGATGAGACCAGGGTTGACCTCTTTATCTAAAATTCCAAAAAGTATATTTAGAGCAAAGCTAACGCTGCTCATCACCAAAAGAACACCATACCACCAGTAAATCACTGTGGAGAAAGCATTGTGCTTTAGATCTGATTTTTACCAAGTGAAACTGGTGAACAGGTGAAACCTTCTGGCCTTTGCTAGAAGGCTAAAGATGAAGAATAAAGAGGATTTTCACTTTATACAAAGCAATGACCCTAAGCATTCTTCTAAATCTACAAAAGAATGGCTTCACCAGTTCGGGTACGAGGGCTGTAAAACAAAGCACATTATTAATAAATATTATTATTATACTTACCAGGTCCTGCTCTCCCGCATCCTACCGTCCTGCTGTCCTGGCCGTATCTACTTCTGGGGCTGTTCATTAACTTCCGGGGATATTCACTGCACTTGCTAAGAACCGCTTCATTTCTCGGCTGTATTCGCGGTGACATCAGGGGTCACCCGAGTTCATGGCTCAACTATGAACGTGATTGACCTCTGACTGTCACTGTCACTCTCAGCCTGATTGTCGGTCTGGACAGATGCTTCAATAATTCAATCAATAGGTGTGCGTGTCCTATTTTTTCTTGATTGTAGTACATATTGGGGGTTTGGCCCCTTGTGGCCCCCTCCAGGGCTGTACTCTTATTAACCCATCTTTTCCACATAGGGTTTTAATTACAAGCTATGCCTAGTTAATTTTTCACTACCCATTCAGAGGAGGCTGTTTAGCACTGTTTTGTCAATGAATGTAGGAAGGTCGGTAATTGCATTCATATACAGATGCATCCATGGTCTATCAGGGACAACCAATGGTACTAAAGACCTGGACGGACGAGTATGCGGAGTCTTAGAATGCACACAAGTTTTGCAGGAAACACAAAATCAACTACATCCTGATGCAACCTTGGCCACCAGAAAAGACAAGAAAAGAGGTCCAAAGTTGCTTTACTTCCATGCTGACCTGCAAAAACTGAGTTATGATGTTCACCTACTATTTTGAGATGCAAATTCAATCGCAGAAATAATTTTCTTGTAGGACAGGCAGCAGGGGCATCTTCCTGAGCCTTCAACATCTCATCCTCAAAATTTGAGCAAACAGTGGAAATTACCACCCTGTCTTGTAAAATGGAAAGCGAGTCATCAGTACTACCACCCTCAGGGAAAGTCTGGGACAAAACATCAGCCTTGATGTTCTTTACCCTCGGACAGTAAGTGACAAAGAAATTAACCTTCTGAAAAATTAAGACTGGCTAGCTTGTCTAGGAGTGAGATGTTTAACAGTTTCCAGATACAACATATTTTTATGGTCAGTAATCACCATGACAAGGTGACCTGCCACCTCCACAAAATGATGCCACTCCTCAGAAGCCACATATAGCCAAAAGTTTCCTATAGCCAATATTATAATTTTCTTTCGGCCAGCAATAAATGTTTTTGAGAAAAACGCACATAGACATCACTTACTAGGAGACAACCCCTGTGAAAAAACAAGACCAACCATCAACCTCAACAATAAATGGCCGAGAAACATTGGGCTGAATGAGAACTGGTGTTGTGGCAAAACATCTTCTGCAGGGGGATAAATGCCAGGCGAGCAAGGTCAGACCATTAAGAAAAATAAGCACTTTTTTTTTGGTAATGTCCATGAGAGCTCTGATAACCAAAGAAAAGTTCTGGATAAACTTTTGATAGTAATTGGTAAACCCCGGAAAGCTTTGTAATGCTTTCAGATTTTCCGTAGGATCCCATTCTGGTACAGTCTGGACCTTAGCAGGGTTCATGCAGAATCCCGGTAGATGACACCAGATAACCCAAACATTGCACCTCCTGTATGTCAATTGCCCATTTTTCAAGTTTAGCATACAATTTTTTAATCCGCAATATCTATAGTACCTGTCTGACGTGTTCCTGATGCGTCTGAAAATTAGGTGAGTAAATCAATATGTCAAGATATACTACCACAAATCTTCCCACCAGATGACTAAAATGTCATTAACGAAATGTTGAAAGATGGTGAGAGCATTAGTCAGACCAAATGGCATGACCAGATTTTCATAATGTCCTTAAGGAGTATTAAAGGCTGATTATAGGCCCCCCTAAGATCCAACTTGGAGAAGTATTTAGCAACAAAAATCAGATTAAATAAATCATGAATGAGCAGAAGGGGCTAACGGTCCCGAAAAGTAATTGATTTAATTCACAAACATCTAAACAAGGACTCAGACCCCCATCTTTCTTCTTAACAAAGAAGAACCCTGCCACTATGGGAGAAGAGGATGGTCTAATGTGTCCCTTAGCAAGGCTTTCTGTGATATAATCTTTCATAGTCTGCCTTTCAGGGGCAGAAAGATTGCATAATCTGGTTTTGGATATTTTTACTACTGGAAGCAAGTTTACGAGGCAATCATAAGTACGATGGAGGCGGAAGGGGCAAATCTTGACACTCATTTTCTGAGAATACATCCTCAAAACTGGACAGAAAAAAAGAGTAAGATTTTAGTACAGATGATAGAGAGAAGAGCATTAACACAGTTGTTCTTAATGAAATTACTTCACCTAACAATCTTCCTGGACTGGCAGTCAACCACCGGATTGTGCATAACCAGCCAAGGGAGACCCACTACTATAGGGGTTGGCAGGCCTTCAAGAACTTAGCAAGAAATAAGCTCATTGTGCAAGGCTGACCGCGGTTTTTTCGCGGCCGCACCTGCCGCAAGTGCAAAACCGCACTTGCCGCACCTGCCGCAAGTCCCCTATACTTTCTATGGGATTACCGCAACCACGCCGCAAGTGCATCGGTTATGCGGCAATCGCGGCAGATGCGGTTTTTTCACCGCATCTGCCGCGATTTCAAATAAACGCAGATGTGAAAGGGCCCTTATTTGCAAACCATGTAAAATTCCCTTTGACCAAGAGGTGCAGAGTCAATAGAAAATATGGGACTGGCTTTCACCAGAACACTAAAAGAGAGATCATTGGCAAACCGAGCATCCACAGTATTGCCCCCACCCCACGATCCAAAAGGACAGAAATGTTTCCATTTTTGTACCTATGACAACCTCTGCATGACAAACTGAGATGCATATGTGAAGGAGATATACACTGGCAATCGAAATGTTAAGGTTATTGTGTTGTTTTATGTGAAAATGTCCTAACATGAGTAAATTAGCAGTGTTTTAAGATTATTTCATAATTTGAATATATCCTAAAGCACAAAGCAAAACTGTGAATGAGATAAATGAAAAAGAACACTCATCAAAATTAGAGACCACTTTCAGATACCTGCAAGTTATTGGTGTTAATCTGGGACCTGGTGCTAATTTCCTTAAATATCTGACAAACCCTATTTAATTGGCAGCCCATCTTTCCAGTTTGCACTCACTTTGCAAAAATGGTGTGCCGTTCTAAAGTGACAGAAAACCTCCAGCAGCAGGTTGTCCAGATGAAGGCCAAATGGGTGTCCCTATTAGTCACAGTAATGGGTGCCCAAGTCTGTGATTTCTAGAATATTGCATCTTTACAACATCACAGACTCTTTCAAGTCCGCCAAGAATGCTGGTCTCCCTTGGAAGACAAATGCAAGAGAGGGCAGGATAATGTGGAGAATCTCCATGAGTAATCATTTCAACACTGCAGCTGGAATAGATCACACAGAACAGGGCAAGGTCCTGTCTTGTCATACAGTGTCACGATGTTTAAGAGCATTTGGACTGAGAACCCACTCTGCAGTGACCAAAGCTCTCATTAGCAGAAAGAATCAATCGTCTAGACTCACCTTTGGTGAGAAGCATTTTGTGTGGGCAGAGAAGTGGTCCACAGTTCGTTTTAGTGATGAAAGCCAGCGTAGTTGATTTGGGTCTGATGGGAAATATTATGTTCATCCACAAACTGAAGAAAGACTGAGCCCAAAGTGTCAATACAACAATATTCATAAATACAGCAACACGGAAGGTGACTGAATCAATACAGCACCTTGTACACAACTCAAAATTTCTGTCTGTACTTCCCATGCATTCTAATGCAGTGTACTCATCTTATTTGTGTTAGTGTTCAAAACAGTGCCTTTTATCATTTACTTGGTGTCAAAATAAATCTTTAAATCTTGTTTCAATTCCTGTTTTCCCTGAACCCAAAGTGTGTAAAGAAGTCAGTGAAAGGTGGTGAAGGAAGTGTCATAGTTTGGGGATTGCTTTCTGCTGCAGGCGTTGGACCTCTCATTCAGCTACATGGCAGAGTGAATGCAAGTGTGTTTCAGAATCTTCTTCAGCAACACATGGTTCCTTACGTGCGCTCAGCACTCAATCAGTCAGCAATTTTTAATGCAGGACAATGCCCCCTTCACACAGCAAAATGGTTAAAGCAGTTCCTTAAAACAGAAAACATTGAAACAATGAAATGGCCAGCCTAGAGTCCTGATGTAAAACCAATAGAAAACCTCTGGAATATCCTTGGTGACAATGTTATGGCCAAGAAACTCACAACAGTTACAGAACTGTGGAAGAAAGTGTAAATAGAGTGGAGCAAAATCCCACCAGAGTAGTTAGTGTGAGACACTTGTGATGTCCTGTGGCCGCAGACGTACTAGTCATTCAAAGCAAAGGCCTGCTGATTGGTGATTGTTGTAACCACAAAATTTAGTTTTAATCTTTCTCTGTGCTACAGTCATTGCTGTTCTCTAAATATGATCATCATGTTTTGTGTAAAATAAAGGTTATAAACTGATACACTTTGGTTATTTTGTAAAAAAAAACAAAAACTGTTCTGGTGGCATGTTGTACCCCTTACATATAGTCTTCAAATGTTGATCCATGTAGATTACATTCTGTCCAAAAAAATCAAGTGATCATACATTGTTCTCTAATTTTGCTCACCAGTGTACGTGCCCAGTTTGTAATCCACACAACCTGTGATCAGACTTTTTTTTACCTTTTTTCAGTTTAAGCACAGAGGGACAGGTTCCAATAAGTTACACCTTTGACCGCAAAAGAAACAAGCCTGTCCCGACCTCCACACTTTCCTTGTTTGCTGTGTTATTGTGTGGAAGCTGTCAGTCTGTTTTGGTTGTTCTGGGTGTGTGCTGCAATCATCTGTGTTCACTTAGACCTCTATTAGAATGCTACCTCTTCCATCCAGTGTCAATCATTACACTTGCTGCTGCCTGTGTAAGACTGATCTCTCTGTGCCTGACACAGCCTGACTTTATTCCCTTACCTAGACTTGGGCCCTTTGCCTGTGACCTGACTACTCTTTTGCTTCCTCCATGTAAATGCGGCGCCCCTTCCTTGACAGAGGAAGAGTGGAAGGACTAGGGCCCAGCAGCCGCACACAATTTAGGTGACCCAAGGAACCCTGAAGCTGAGAGACAGTGAGGACGAGGGAGCCTGTTGATCCCACAGCCAGACCAAAACCATGAGTGAGAAGACAGAGAGAGAGAGACAAGGGCCTGAAAGGACTTGAGGGAAGCAACACAGAGGAGCTGCCTGAGCTACATAAACCCAGTTACCCGGAGCAGTGCTAAATGTGAGAACTGTAACTTGAAAGAGCTGAAAGAACTGTGCTTTGTAAACTGTTCTGAACAGCTGCTAAAGAACCTTAAGCAAAGTACCCGGTAAGCTCACCATCGCCTGAGACTGCTTTCTTCCAGCGTCGCAGCAGACTCCCACCTGAGGAGCCGGAGACTGCTTTTCCTACACACTGGCTGGAGAAGCAGCAGCAGCAAAGTAAGTGACTGGTACAAAGCACCATCCCTCACTACGTCCCTCCACTACTACTACACCTGCCCTGGGGACCCTCAGCCCTACCCGAGGATGGCTTACCATCCACACTGCCCTTCACCACCATCCCCAGCAGGAATACGGCAGCGGTGGTCCTACTGACCACATACCCTGCGTGGCATCACGACAAATTCCCTGTAAATACTCCCTTTACTTGCCGCATTTGGGACCCGGGACCGATACCTTGACACCCCCAGAGACAGTATAGACCCGGTCTCAAGTACCCCGGTCTGTAGTGTGTGACATAAACTCTTGTCTTTTTGGTTTTTACATGCTCCACCTGGGTGTTTGGTGAAGGCCATGACTCAGGCTATGCACATGGATTGGTGGATGCGGGAGAGACACAAGATTCAACAAGAGGTTCCATTTTGTCCACCTGGCCCGCTTCATTTACCTGAGATGGAACTTAGGTTGGAGCTTCCAACTCAAGGATTAATGAGAGGAGATCTTGGACTTTGTCTCTATTGTGGCCAAGCTGGACATTTCTTAAAGGAGATTGATTGGCAGGAACTGCAGCAAACAAGCTGTCGGGAAACGCCTAAGTCTGGGTGATTGCCGAGGAGGTCACCCAGACTTACATGTACCGTTTTACTCCTCTGATAAAGTGTTGTTGAATGCTGAACTTCTCTTTCAAAATCAGTGTCTGTCAACATTTGCCTTTACTGACTGCGGATCTGCGGCTAATTTCATTGATTCTGGACTTGTTCTGCAGTTAGAATTAGTGACAGTTAAGATAGAAAGCCCCATTTAAATCGAGGTTTAGTTAGTTACGGTGGAGTTCACACTCAAGGTGGGGTCTCTCCATTCGGAATTAATTTCCTGTTAAGTTTTGGACAATTTACCTGCTGGAATTGTGTTGGGTAATCCTTGGCTGAGTATGCATGATCCTATCATTGACTGGAATCTGAAAGATATTGTCAAATGGGGTCCTTATTGTGTTGAAAAATGTCTTAAATCTGTGCATGTTTGCTCCGTTAGTCTGGAGGGTCTTTTTTTTCGGAAAAAGAGTCTGAGATCTTACCTCCTCACCGTCCCTATGACTGTGCTGTTAATCTCATTCCTAA